>OZ018317.1:255644073-256124073 GCA_963969495.1 Ceratothoa steindachneri | reverse complement strand
CATTTCATCTGTTTATTATTGCCTTGATATATTTGTGTATTTTGAAGTTGTTGTTAGTGCAAATCTGTTTGCATCGGGATGATGTTGCTCAGTACTCTTAATTATTCCAACTGTCCCTTTTTCCGAATGAGATTAGCATCAAGGTCAGAATGATACTCGATGGCAGGGGACGATCCTCATTTTGACACAAACCAGGGAGCAGAGTACCCAATTAGTCAACGTCTACACAGATGACACATCCATCACATTGTAGCGGCGGGATCGCGAGTCCCCAGCCAAAAGTTCCCGCCGCCCTGACAAGGTCCGCTCGGTGGTTCAAGAAGAGGGTATTGAGAAGAGAGAGTATTTTCTAAATTTAATTTAGAAACCCTAATTCTAGAAAAATAATCCAATCCAAAATAATCAACCCAAAATATAACAACCCTCAACCTAAACCAAAATACATTACCTATATATATCTATCTATATATATATATATATAAATACAGTTGGCCTCACAATACTCTGGCCAACCACCACACGTATATATTTACAAAAGGGCCTTACAATAAGATCTTGGCCACGCAAACGAATATTAAAACCAAGATATCGCGACAGACGGGTGCACCCTTAACTATCTAATCGAGTGAGACGTATTGGAGAAAGTGGGAGGTGGATCACTTTCTGCGGGATTCCGAGGGGTCCAGGACTCAGCAAAGCCGAGGATTTTGGGTTGCTGGGACGCTTGTTGGTACCAACTGCTGGGTCACAGTCAGTTGGATGCTGCTTCAACCACTCCCTGGAGACTGGAAGGTGCTGGCCAAGGTCCACTCCTTAGAAACTTGCCCCAAAAGGTAGGCACACTTGCGAGGGTCAGGATTGGCTTCAGCCGTCCCTGAAAGCCAGATGTCGACGACAATCGGTACCACGCAACTGGAAAAGAGAAGGCACATTCAGTCACCTATTCACTGCCACACTCAAACATCTTTACTCCTAACTCATTCAACCATATCCACTCTCACACAATCTTCACTCACCTATCCTCCGTCCAGGCGGTTCTTTCTTCTTCAGTCACAACTAATGACTTCCAAACTATTACACTAAAATATATGCTGAAAGAATCCGCCTAAAAAGAAAACAGGAGATGAATGGGGGAGCACAATAGAGATCCATCGAGTCCCCCCCACACAAAGTAAAGACGGTGATCACACGATCCACACCCACACACATTCTGCAAAAGAAGAAAGAGATTAGACATAGGGGAGGGGAGGCGGACAACCAAACTACTACATCCCTCCCAGCTAAATTCGCCTCACCTCACCATGTCTCAATCCCCATCTTTATTCATTCACAATGCTTTCGACATCACCCAGTCATACTCTTTCACTCTGCCTCTCCTCCTAGTCACAGGTCCATCAACTGTCTCTGTCATCTGTCGTAATGTCTCCTCATGTCTGTCCATGGCCCCTTCTCTATGTACTTCATCCACACACACATCCGACATTCCCTGACCAATCCCACTCAAATCCTCAACTAACCTCTCTACTACATCCATCAAACCTTCCCATTCTTTCATAGCATTTATCGACTCTTGTTCCAATTTCGCACTTATCCCATTTATACTCTCTAGCATAGACTCAGACTCATTCAACGGAAACTTACAAATACTGTACGTTCTATCATATACTCCATCTCGATCTTGCACAAACCCAGAAAACTCTCTCACATCACTCTCACCAAACTGTTCCATCCATTCATCCTTTCTCAACCGTTTACTCTTACGCTTCCCCCTTCGATGTTCAACTAACACTAACTGCTTCCCCTCTAAAGCACTAGCTATATCATCCACCATTTCACAGTCTTTCATTCTTTCAGACAGATATTCATTCACCGGATGTTGCACCAAATATTGAGGAGGTTCACGCCACTTTCGCAACTGACCTTGATGCGCTCTACGTTCATCCAAACTTCCATCCTCTCTTTCACGAACTATCACATAACTTACCCCATTTGACCAAACCTTTCTTACTACAAACGGACCTTCAAATTTCTCTTTCAACTTATCCACATTCAGTCTACCTTTTGTCTCAATCTCCTTTAGTACTTTATCACCCACAGAAAAACTCAAACCTTTCATTCCCTTTTCTCCACAACTCACGATCCTTCTCACTAAGTCCCATATGTGGCCTAATCATTCGTTCAAAGTTCATCAAATACTTACATGGTGACATTCCAATCGCCTTATGCACTGTCATGTTATACGCCCAAAGCACTCTTCCCAAACATTCATCCCATTCTTTCCCATCTTTCACCATCAATCGTAACATCTCACTCAAAGTTCTTATCGTTCTTTCAGCCAAACCATTCGCACTAGGCATATACGGCGTCGTTCGCACATGATCTATTCCCCATTCACTCAACATCTCCTCAAAAGCACGTCCTACAAACTCAGGTCCATTGTCACTCAACATTCGCACAGGCTTACACATGCACATGGGCAACATTCTCTCACTCACTTCTCTAGCAACAGTCAATGAAGATTTATTTGTCACAGGTGCAGCATACGCAAATTTGCTCTTATGATCCACCATCACAATCATCCCAACATACCCTCTTGCAGTCCTCGGAAAAGACACGCAATCGATCGCTACCATTTCAAAGGGTTCATTCACACTCAACTTTAATACAGGTGGGGCGGCATACACTCTCTGATACTTTCTCTTCTGGCACACTTCACACGTAGTCGCTACGTCCACGCAAATCTTTCTCAAAAAGGGACTAAATATACATCCTTTCATACATTCCCACAATTTATTCTTACCCATATGTCCAAACCTATCATGCACAATCTTCACCATTCCAATCGTGCCACACACGGAAAACACCGGAATATATACATCCTCATCATCTATACATTGCACAAAATACACTAAACCCTTGCACACTACAAACTTTCCAGCAAACCTTCTAAACTCTCTTAATATGCAACTCCATTCATTCACAGGAACACTGGTCATCACGCTATCTTTCAATTCACGCACCATCGGACATGACTCTTGCATGCTCTCTATATCTTCAGCAGTCAACAGCTCTTCACTCAAATCGACACCTGCCACTCCTACAAATCCAGTTGAGCCTACAAGCTCACTCTGCAACTTCCCAACTGTTACACCATCTTTCAATAAACATTCATTACATACATCCACAGAAATCCTATTCTTACGCAGAAAATCAATCCCAAACAGAAAACAATAAGGTAACTCATTCTCGCTTAGCACAACAAATTCATGCAATATATCATTCAACTTCCCCATGCTTACAGACAGACTCACTTCCTCCCATGCCATAATACGTCCACTTCCGAGTCCACTTATCGAAACTGTCACACCTTTTCTAGAAACATTCAAACTCATATTGTCAGCATCATGCACAACCTTTGCATTCACCAAGGAAATTTGCGCACCTGTGTCAATCATTCCACAATAGCTCTTCCCATTCATAGTCAAGGTAACTTGCACTCTCTCTTCAAGTCCATGTTCACACATTATATTCAACACTTCGGTCTGTTCCACAAACACTTCTGCAGCATCCAAACCTTCATCTTCACTAACAGGAACAGTTCCTTCGCAAACGTAGTCAATCTCTTTTCTTACATAATTCTTCTTCTCAATCAGCCAATTATAATGCACACCACTCAAACATTGCAGATGCAACTCACACCCATTCACTCGGTCTACACCTTTACCACGATACATCACTGGCTTCTCCACACCATAATGCACATATACTCTCACACCAAACAGCTTACTCACTATCGCTAACACTTCCTGAAACATCATCACTCCTGGCATACACATACTTCTTAACTCTTTTCTTAACCTACTTGAATTTTCCATTCCCAATTGCTCTGGTCTCTTACATGCTTCTTCCATAACCACCTTTCGTAATGCATTCACACTTTCTGACACCTTTTCAAGCAATCCATCTTTCACCAAATCTTGTAAACCATATAACACACTTTCAAACATAGAATCACCTCCACCCTTACATTTTCTTCCAACAACTACACCTGCTGGCAAATACTCAGGATTTATGCTTACAACCTCACTCTCATTCAAACTACAAGGCAAACGTGACATCAAATCAGCAATCACATTCCTTTCACCTGGCAAATACTCAACGACAAAATCAAAATCACTCAAATCCTCTATCGTCCTTGCAAGCCTACTATCAACTAACCTCATACGCTGCAAATACACTAGTGGCTGGTGATCTGTTCTCACTACAAACCGTACTCCATACAGAAATGGTCGTAACGACTTGAGACAGAATCTTAACGCAGCCAGCTCTCTTTCAATCGTTGAATATGCACGCTCTGCCACACTAAACGCCTTGGAAACATACGCAATTACTCGCTTTCTTTCAACCCCATTCACAACTTGATCTTGCATCAAACATCCACTTGCATCCGTATACACTTCAAGCATTCCTGCATTTGTTCCATATGCTGGATACGCAAGTTCCACATCTTTTGCAACTTCCGCTTTTAACTTTTCAAACGCTGCATTCATAGAGTCATTCCACTTAATCACAGTACTCTTCTTTTTCCCAGTCCATACACTCAACGGTTTCATTACACCTGAACAATCTTTCATAAACTTTCTTCCAAACTCAACTAAACCAAGAAATCCACGCAACTCTCTCACTGTGGTAGGCTTAGGAAAATTCCTAACCTTTCCCACGAACTTCTCCGATTTACGCAATCCAACCGCACTCACTTTATGTCCTAAAAACTCAACTTCACTAGCAAACCATACACATTTAGACAACTTCACTTTGACACCAACCTCTTGCAACTTTCTTAAAACATCATTCACCAAGGTCATATGTTCTTCCATGTTCTCACTCATCACCAAAATATCATCCAAAAACACTCGTACATTCTTACACGGAAAACCACTCAACTCTACATTCATAGCACGCTGAAAAGCAGCTGGGGCATTCGCCAACCCAAAGCTCAGGTTTCTAAACTGATAATGGCGCTTTGAGGTAGAGAACGCCGTAATAGGCTTACTCTCTTCAGCCACAGGCATCTGGTAGTATCCACGTACCAGATCCATCTTAGAAAACACTTTCATTCCATACATACTGTACACACATTCAGACACAACACTCATAGGAAACTTGTCTTTCAACGTTTGTTCATTCACTCTTCTATAGTCAATACACAGTCACAAACGTCCATCTGGCTTTCGTACAGGTACAATCGGACTATTCCAGGCACTCACACTCGGCTCAATCACGCCAATTCTCTCTAATTCCTCACACTGTTCCTCAATCTCTTGAGCCACAGGGGCAGGGAAATGACGAGGCCTTTGATATATTGGCATATCGTCGCTCAAAATTATTTTGAACTCAGGCAAGCGAGCGTTGCCAAAGTCCTCATCCCCTTGACTCAAAGCACCTCTCCTATTCCACAACATCCTGTAAACTTTTTGCTTCTCACCTTCACTCAACTTTTCTTCCAATTTCACTTGCTCAATCAAATCTTCATACTTCCAAACATTCGACGTTACACTCACGGAAAACACATTTGCGTTCACCACATGCATATCATTCTCCATATTCACCACTGTATTTAACACACCCAATTTATCTCCCACTTGCACTCCTCTAAGACTCTTCCTTCGCAGATCAGGCCAAACTTGCATGCAGACACGCGGATCTTTCATATCAATTATACCATCAAACACATGCACCACTCGCCTTAATCGATAGTTCGCAGCACTACCATCCAAGACATAAATATTCCCATCATTCTCATTTATCTCAACATCCGAATTCCATCCAATCCTTACACTCAATGTTTCATTCTGCTTGACAGGCACACTCTCAATCGCATATACCTACAGACCTTTCATGATGTTCACTCTCACACTTCCATCTGGATTCACATACCATTGACACTTCATACTTCCATTCTTCTTACATTCAATCATCTCTAAATCCGGGTGAATCACAATACCATTCGCTTTCAAAAACTTATAACCTAATAGCATGTCATACTTCTTGTTTGCACCTTCTACAACACAAAATTCATCTTCATTCATCCGGACACCGGCAATCAAAACACTTTCTCTAAACCTTGCAACAATCGGCACATCCTGTTCACCTAATCCAGTCAAATGATATCCACGATCCTTAACTTCACTTACTTTCATTCCTACAAATGCTTCATAGTACACCACATTCACCTTACATCCTGTATCAATCAATGCACTAACTTCTCGTTCTCCACACTTAATTTTAACACACATACACCTATTCACTCTCTGACCCCAATTCACTCCACGATTTGACAATCCTTCTCTCACATTCATCACTTGCACTCTAGAGAATTCCCCAGAAGGAACCCTCTCATTCCTTAGTTTCCCTGAGTCGTATCCTCTCGATTACTTGCATCATTCCCATCCATTCTTTCATTCATGCATCTTTCTCCGGTCCTACACAACCTTGTTGCATGACCTACCATTTCGCATTTACCACAGGTAGCTCTTGGACTGGCACACATCCTGGCATAATGCCACACACTTACCACACACTCCAGGTCCACTCATATTTACTCGACCACCTTCCCTGCAATCTCGTACCAAGTGGCCCATTCTTCCACATCCATAACACGCTCTTTCCCTCGCACGACTACAATCTTTTATCATGTGCCCCATTTGTCCACAGCCAAAGCAACTTCCTTGTGACCAGCGACAGTCAACCCTCATATGCCCAACTTTCTTGCACCTCAGACACCTAGGCTCATTTACTCTAGATCTACTGTCATTCCTACCATTTGTGCGACCACTATTCCGACCATTCTGAACCCTACTCCACCCATTCCGACTCTCACTCCTACTTTTACTCCCTCTCGGTTGGCGACCAACATACACACACTGTTGTTCATTCTGCCCGTAATAATTTTCTAAAAATCTTGTCATCACATCGATCGGGTTCTCTATCAGCGCATCCCGATAGGACCGGAACTGGGGCAACTTACTGATACTTGAGTTGCGCACAGTGTGAATCGAGGCCTCCTCCCTTCCATAATCCTCAAATTCACGGTCCTCTAACATCTCCAGTACATCCTTCCATAGCAATCTTTCACCAGCCCATTTCATCTTCTCTTTCCTCTTATACGTCACATACTCACTCACTTCATTTGGAACCGTATTTAAAAACTTCTTCATCAGCTCCTTATTCCCATTTATTCCGTCATCTCCAAATCTCATTCGTGCCAAGGACTCTAAGCGATGCGCATAAGAATTCACATCCTCATTCTTCCCCATTCTCGCTTCCTCAAACCCATTGGTTTTCTTATACTTCACACTTGTCTTCATCCTCTTACAGTGCTCTATTATTCTCTCTTTCATAACCTCCCACTTAGGCTCACCCACGCTCATAATCGTCCGGTAAAAATCCCTCATACGCCCATCCAGAAACTCGCACAACTCTTTCACCCAAAACCTATTATTCTCTCCAAATTTTTCCTTACAATAATTTTCATACTCTTTCAAAAACACTTTCACATCTTTTGCTCCTTCCACTCTAAACTTACTTAACTTTGGCACTTCTCTGATCAGTATACTCCGATGAACCTCAGCATCACTTTCACTATCACTCACTTCTCTCCCACTTTCACTCATGCCTTCATTCGAGCTGAAATATAAGGAGTCAATACTAGCCAGTCGGGTCCTTTCCTGTCGGTCTGGGCATCTAGTCTTTGGGGTCTTCTTTTTTCGATGCCTAGTCATTTGCAGGGGTTCCTTTATGCCTGTCAATCCCTTTTTATCAGTCATGTCAATTCCAAGTGGAGTTGAGGCCACACCCCCACCAATTGCACCTGATTCTCCCATTTTCTCATTCAGCATTCGCATCAATCTTTCCTCCATTCGCACCTCACTGTCTTTAATCCTCACTTCCATCTCCCTCATTTTCCTTTTCAAACTATCATTCTCTTCTCTCAAATGCGCATTTTCTCTGTCTTTCTGCCGCACTAACTCATTTAGTCTTCTCATCTCCAACTCCATGGTCCCAATCTGTTCCTCCTCCATTAGGGACAAAAGACACAGGCTCTCACTCCTCTCCTTCCTCAAACCACCGGGCAGTCCCTATTCGGGCGCCAAAAATATGTAGCGGCGGGATCGCGAGTCCCCAGCCAAAAGTTCCCGCCGCCCTGACAAGGTCCGCTCGGTGGTTCAAGAAGAGGGTATTGAGAAGAGAGAGTATTTTCTAAATTTAATTTAGAAACCCTAATTCTAGAAAAATAATCCAATCCAAAATAATCAACCCAAAATATAACAACCCTCAACCTAAACCAAAATACATTACCTATATATATCTATCTATATATATATATATATAAATACAGTTGGCCTCACAATACTCTGGCCAACCACCACACGTATATATTTACAAAAGGGCCTTACAATAAGATCTTGGCCACGCAAACGAATATTAAAACCAAGATATCGCGACAGACGGGTGCACCCTTAACTATCTAATCGAGTGAGACGTATTGGAGAAAGTGGGAGGTGGATCACTTTCTGCGGGATTCCGAGGGGTCCAGGACTCAGCAAAGCCGAGGATTTTGGGTTGCTGGGACGCTTGTTGGTACCAACTGCTGGGTCACAGTCAGTTGGATGCTGCTTCAACCACTCCCTGGAGACTGGAAGGTGCTGGCCAAGGTCCACTCCTTAGAAACTTGCCCCAAAAGGTAGGCACACTTGCGAGGGTCAGGATTGGCTTCAGCCGTCCCTGAAAGCCAGATGTCGACGACAATCGGTACCACGCAACTGGAAAAGAGAAGGCACATTCAGTCACCTATTCACTGCCACACTCAAACATCTTTACTCCTAACTCATTCAACCATATCCACTCTCACACAATCTTCACTCACCTATCCTCCGTCCAGGCGGTTCTTTCTTCTTCAGTCACAACTAATGACTTCCAAACTATTACACTAAAATATATGCTGAAAGAATCCGCCTAAAAAGAAAACAGGAGATGAATGGGGGAGCACAATAGAGATCCATCGAGTCCCCCCCACACAAAGTAAAGACGGTGATCACACGATCCACACCCACACACATTCTGCAAAAGAAGAAAGAGATTAGACATAGGGGAGGGGAGGCGGACAACCAAACTACTACAACATCTCAATCCACCTCTCTACGTGCAGCCTCCAGAAACTTAATCTGGTACCTACAACTCCTCCAAAACTGATTTATACTGCACAGAATGCCCCCCTTTCCCAAATCAAGTTTCCTTCTCTATCACAAATTAACTAATCATGAATTAAATTACCACCCTCACATCTGGCTCCACAGTCAACCTTTCTCATTCGACTGTAAACCCACACTAATGGGTGTCATCCTAGACATGACCTTCATTCGCTCAATACACCCACAACTTGACCTCGAAGGTTATATCCAAACTAACTCACTCTCACAAACACCAACTTGGACAATACAAAGAAACTCAGAACATTCTATACAGGCAGTCCACCCACATGACACAACTATTCACCTCTTGGCTGGGTACCAACCATATCCCCCACGCCTCCTACACAAGATAGTCCAAAACTCTGTCCTCCGACGCATCGACTCTGCCTCCACACAAAAGAGAAATAAATCACCCCCTCTCTACTGAAACGAATTCTCCCTATCCAAGATGACCTAAAAAAAGATAGAAAGACAATTCTTCACCAAACTGTGATGCCCCTCACATCCTCTCCACTCCTACCACCACCCACTACACACCAATTATGAGCTAACCTTGACCCAATCCCCCAAACCAGAACACTATAAAACTTCTAAGCACCCATATAGCACTTCAAAACCAGTGGCAAAAGCCCCACATAATGCAGTATTATCATAAAAAAATGGGCTTTATTTTTTCCTTTTTAGGTGCCAAAGTTAAGCAAGAAATTTATGAAGCCTTTGATAACATCTATCCAATTTTAAAAAGTTTTAAGAAGCAGTGAAGAAAAGCATTTCAAATTGTAAATATTCTAAGGTAGGTTTTATAGTTAATGGACAAAATAGTGCTTTATGCTATAGAAAATTTATTTAGAACTTTAGAGGACAAAGGGTTTTGCCCCCGATTTGTGCTCAGTTAAGATGCCTTTATTTCTGTTTAAGGGGACTACTGATCAATGTAGATTCCGAACCACGGGTATCTACAGTGTATGACAATCTCCGGGAATTCGCCCCGATTCGGGATTCCATCCGGCGACTAACCACACCCGATGTGGCTTAATTTCGCCTATATTGGAAGTAGTGGTCCACTCGGCCCTACCCCAGCCATCATAATAGGTGACAAACGTGTCTTTTGACCCGGGAAACTGCATGCTCGAATTGTTTCGCTGAGGGCGCAATGGGCAGCATTGTTCTAGACCTTATCCACTCAATCCATGGCAGTGTATGAATAGTGTGGAATGTGAAGGGTAAGGGATAGATAGTGAATGTGTTTAAGGGAGGGAGAGAGATTGCAGATGTTTCTACTGTGAAAGATTTTGTGTGGGGTGGAGTTAATGAAGTGCGACCAGCCTTATCAGAGAGGAGGGATAATGATGCACTGGTTGGCTATGAATATATGAGAGTTCGGGAACAATGTGGGTGGATTTGAGTGAGCAAGTGTGAAACTGTGCAGGGTTTATTCCCTGCAATTGTACAAGTGATGGCGAGAAAGGAGTTCTGGACTTATTTGGGAGGAGTGGTGGATAGAGTAGGATATTGGTGATATAAATAGACATAGGTGATTTGCTTTCAAACTCTATCTATCTATCGCGAGGTGGGTGGCCCCTAGGAAAGCCACCACCACCCCAAGGTGCATCCACAGGAGATGTGCGTGTGTGTCTGAGATTCGGGCAGTCGAGGAGGTGTTTGGTGTTGTCAATGTGTTGGTTGCATGTGCGTGTTGGCGATGGGATGAGTTCTATTGTGTGTAATGATAAGATGCTGGGTTCCTGGACATGTAGGAATTGCGGGGAATGAGCCCGACGATGAGGGCGCCAAAGACTCCGCGAGGACTCTGCGACCGGACCAGCGTTTCACTCTTCCTCACACCGACTACATGGCAGGAATACGGGCAGCTCTTCGGACTGCTTGGCAAAGAAGATTGGACACGGTCGAAGGGAGCTTAAAGTTGCGTGCCATTGCGCCGCGACTGTTCCCATGGACCTATCCCCCAATGCCGCGACTGCTTTTGGTCGCTTTCTGTCGTCTCCGAATGGGACACACTCGTGTGACGCATCGCTATTTGATGGAGCGCTCGCCGGCGCCCTATTACGATGACTGCGTCGTCCCCCAGACTGTTCGGCACATTCTTGTCGAATGTCCCAGTCTGGGTGATCTTCGCGCACATTACCTGTCTCGGTACCGGGATGGGCGGGGTCGCTACCGCCTGTCCTTTGTACTCGGGACGAGTGCGTGCACATTGACTGGTGGACTTGTTGACTTTTGGGGGGAGGCCGGCCTTCTCCCTTCTATTTAACTAGGTTTAGTTGTTGTTTTTGTTATTGTTTTGTTATTATTATTGCTTCCTAATTATTATTTCTTTTCAATTTTTTTAAAGTAGCCTAGAACTAGGCTGTTTGTTTACCGCGACTTATGCCTAGGTTGGCAGTCGCCAGATAGCCCCCTTAAAAAAAAAAAATCACTACCTCTACCACCAGGAGATCCGCGTTTGGTCCCTACGATGCGGTATCTTCAGACGCCAAGCAAAACTAGACATGCGTGAAGAAGGCATTACACTGTCAATACCCACCTTTTCCGCTGTGAAGAGTGGTGCTCCTAGCATTCACTGCACTCATAACCGACCACCTGACTCCCTATCTCCAACGCTCACCCCTCCCTTTAACCAACACACAAAAACCTTTGCGAACACACCTAGCTACGCCTTCGCAACAAGTTGACGCAATAGAAGAACCAATATCACCTCCCGATCTTGATGAAACACAATCCATCTCTCCACGTCGGAGAGTACCAATCTCACCCGAAGTACTCGTCATTCACCCATCTTCGTAATATACGAATCGCCCCCTAATCGCAAGAAGAACCATCGGAGAGGCAGAGACCGAACTCAATCACCTCCATTCCCCTTATATGTATCAATTCATGAACCTACCCATGTACCACCTACAACTAAATCCCCAATGATCTCGCACGATGATGAACTTATAGATCATCTACCTACCCAGGTGCCTGCCTCTACTAAGAGGCCGATTGGTGTGGAAGCTGTTCCTACCGTGATTAAGTCGCTGCTCGGTGCCCTGCACCGCAGGTTATCACTGCCCAATGTCGCCCCCGATATTGAATCCCTCAGTCCCCCGCGGGACAATTGTGAGGGAAGTAGAGGTCGTAAGCGCGCTCTACCTTCTCTCTCCGATTTCTCCTTGAGCCCCTGCAACGACAAACGCACCCCACTCGAGGATGACGCCCCACTTTTGCCTGGAGCAATGAGCTCCTGTCATGTGACGTTAGCTACCATGGAGCGCCATTCTTCTCTATCTTCTGCCTTCCTGACTAGATCTGTCATAGTCCGTCTTCTGTTCATGTTTTCCATTAGGGTCTCCATGAACTTTTTCCTTTGTCTTCCTCTGGCTCTTCTTCCTTGAATTCTTCTCAGCATGCAATCTCCTGCTATTCCTCTTGCTCTTGGAAATATCCCAAGAACTGCAGCTGCCTTCTCAGGATACTTCTCATTAAGCCCCTCTCCAGTCTTGCACATCCCAATACTTCCTCATTTGTTGTTCTTGCTGTCCATGGGATACTTTGTATCCTTCTCAAAAACCACATTTCTGTTGCTTCTAATTTCTTTTCTATATTCTTCTTAATCGTCCATGACTCACATCCGTATGTTTAAACTGACTAAACATAACCCTTTAACAACCTAATTCTTAATGTCATTCCCAAGCTCAGATTCGTTAATAAGTTTCTCATTTGCATAAAAGCACTTTTTGCCAATATTATTCTTCTCCTTATTTCTTCCTCACAGTCTGCCTCTTCTGACACAGTACGTCCTAGGTAAGTAATTGAATTCCCTGACTTGTTTGATTTGTCTCCCTCCAATATATACTCTCACTCTTAACCCCTCTCTTCGTTTTGTTGCACCCAAGATCTCCGTTTTCCTAATATTTATCCTCAAACCCCTCTCTTCACCGCGTCTCTCAGTTCATCCACAAGTCTTTGCAACTTCTCTTCTGAGTCTGCTAAAAGAACCGTATCATCAGCGTAACATATGTTGTTCACATTTCGTCCTCCAATACTCAGTCCTTCCAGATTCTCTGCATTTTTGTCCATACAACGAGAAGAAGTCTGGGGAAAGTACACACCCCTGCCTCACTCCTCTCCTTATGTTTATCCATTTTGACTTCCTTTTCTATTCATGGCTGCTCTCTGGTTCCAATATATATTTTCTATTAACCTGATATCCTTACCATCCATTTCAAATTCTTTTAAGTATTTTTACCAAGTCTCCATGTTTTACTGTGTCAAAAGCCTTTTCAAAATCGACAAAACATTTCTATCGCTCTCTCAAGAATGGTTCTTAGGCAGAAAATGGCATTACTTGTACCTTTTCCTGCCCTAAATCCAAACTCTTCTTGTGCTGCATTTCCCTCTACCTTTCTCTTTAGTTTGTTTCTTAGTACTCCCAAGATTATCTTTCCCATCTGGCTCATTATGCTTATTGTTCTGTGCTTTCCACCTTCTGCAGTTCCTAGCTTTTTAGGGATCGCTATAAATATAGACACTCTCATGGCCTCGGGGATATATCCACTTAATATCTGCTATTAGTTAGCTCTGTGATTTTGTCCAGAGCCGAATCTCCTGTGGCGAGAACGCACTACTCCTGGAGTTCGCGAACGAGTTCTTGACTCAATGGGTGAGAGAGCCAACGAGAGGAGACAATATCCTCGACTTGGTTTTCACCTCTGAGGATGACATCGTTGAGGACCTCTCTGTTGGCGAAGAGCTCGGTGGCAGTGACCACCGACTAATTAGATTTGTAGTCAAAGTCCCGAAGGCAGGGCCTGCAATAGTAAATCGAGGAAACTCGATTTGAGAAGAGCAGACTTTGCAGGTCTTCGTGCTGGACTGACTGACGCGAGGCTAGAAATGTGCGATGCTGTTGAAGACTCGTGGAATAGTTCATCCCTCTGAAATGCCCCCGTCGGTCTTCTGTTCAACCAAAGTGGTTTAATCGAGAAATCAGCCAACTGCTTAGGGAGAAGAAAACTGTGTATCAGCAATCGAAGATCTCGGGTGACTTTGACGAATACCGGAGGCTAGCAAGGAGAGTGAAGTCCAGCATAAGGGCGGCTAAGCGGTCTGAGGAACTCCAAGTGGCGAGACTGTAAAGAGAATCCCAAGGAGTTTTTTGGATATGTGAACAGCCTTAAACCAATCCGTCGAACGATTGTCCCTTTGGAAAATGAGGAGGGGACATCAAAGAATCAGATGCAGAAAATGCTAACCTCCTCAACGACTACTTCTCTTTAGTGTTTACTGAAGAGTGTGGTCCCATCCCCAAGCCGACGGATTCCTACTCGGGGGAAAAGCTGGAGGCAATGGACTTCACCGAAGGATAAATCAAAAAGAAGATCACTGACCTAATGACGAATAAGTCACCTGGCCCGGACGGGTTTCTACCTAAAGTGTTGAAAGAAGTGCGCGATCAAGTGTCACGACACCTGAGCGCAATCTTCAACATGTCAATCCGGACCGAATGTGTTCCTATAGACTGGCGTGAAGCGGAGGTGACTCCTATCTTCAAGAAAGGAGACCGTAGCCAACCGTCGAACTACCGACCTATCAGTCTGACTTCGATGGTCGGTAAACTCATGGAAAGCATGATGGTGGACAAAATGACGTCGTATTTAGAGTCAAACCTGCTACTGAGGAGTTCCCAGCACGGCTTCCGAAGGCAACGGTCATGCCTGACGAACCTTGTGGAATTCTTCCATTTCGTGTTCAGTGAGCACGATCGGGACAAGGCGGTGGATGTGGTGTACTTAGACTTTCAGAAAGCTTTTGATAAGGTACCACACCGCCGCCTTCTCCGGAAAAGGCGCGCGCTGGGCATAGACGGAAAAGTAGCCGGCTGGATCGAGAACTGGCTAAGTGGCAGACGGCAACGGGTGGTGGTGAATGGACAGGCTTCTGAGTGGGTGCCCGTTACTAGCGGGGTGCCTCAAGGTTCTTTTCTGGGACCACTACTATTCATCATCTACGTCAACGACATGGACCGAGACATGGTTGCCAAGATTTCCAAATTTGCCGACGATACCAAGCTTGGTATGAACGTTGCAAAGGATGGAAATACTGCCCGCCTGCAGGAAGATCTTGGGAAGATTGGGGAGTGGTCGGACACGTGGCAAATGCCTTTTAACGTGGGAAAATGCAAAGTAATGCATATCGGCCACAGAAACCCCCAATCTCAGTATATCCTTAAGGGCACTGCTCTTGAATCGAGTGACACTGAGAAAGACTTGGGTGTAACTATCACTAGCGACCTCAAGTTCTCGAAACAGTGCATCGAGGCAGAGAAGAAAGCCCAAAGGATGTTAGGCTACATAAAGCGCCAGTTTGGATACCGTAACGAGGAGATAGTACTTTGTCTGTACAACTCCCTCGTTCGGCCGCACCTGGAGTATGCCGTACAATTTTGGAGTCCTTCGTTTCGAAAGGACATCGTAAGGTTGGAACGCGTACAAGCTAGGGCAACCAAACTGATTCCCTCTATCAGACATAAAAGCTATGAGGATAGACTAAGGGAGTTAGATCTGTTCTCGCTGGAAACCCGTAGACTGCGTGGTCAGCTCATCGAAGTCTTCAAAATACTTCGAGGGTTCGACAATGTTGACTACCGGGATATTTTCACACTGAGTGAGAACAGAACGCGCAATCACGGCTTCAAACTTGAACTGAAGCGTTACAAACGCAATCTGTTTGGAAACTTTTTCACCTACAGTATCTGCGGTAAGTGGAACGCACTTCCAGTGGAAGTTGTCAACAGTGAATCTGTTGACCAGTTCAAGTCAAGACTAGACAAAGTCTTGAAAAGTGGCCGTTTAGGGACGCAAAACAATTGAGCAGCCATGTGCCCGCTCGATTGCTAGTCCAAAGGTACCCTCTTTGAATGGACCGTAAGGTCTCCTAGGGTACTCTCTTTCCTTGTAACTCCTTGTAATTTCTCTTACCAATCTATCTTCACCCTCGCATCTTCTATTCCTACACCCTGAATATAGCACAGCTTTTAGAAAATCTCGAGCTTCGACACCTCTCTGTTACTCTGGAAAGAGCACCTACACTCCCCCCGCGCACTTGCAGGAGTGCTCAGTTTTGTGAACCTTTCCTGAGGGGCTCCAAAGATCAGATGCTAACCACAGCTTAATGCGCCATGTTCCAAGAACACGCAGACACTCCTCACGGTGAAACACTATTTATACCGACGGGTCAAAATCTGATGCAGGGCCTGGAAGTGCTGCGGTCCTTCCTTCTCACACCGTACGCTCCACCCTACAGCATGTCTTCTCAGTAGAACTGGTAGCCATCAAAATAGCCCTACACGCCCGCAGTCTCCATTCCCCAGGGTTATATACCATATTTTCAGACTATGAGCGCGCTGACTTCCCTTCAGTGATTGTTTCCTCGCCACCCTGTAACCATAGAAATACTAGGAACTATACACCTCTTGAACGGACGCTCTTACTCCATATCGGTCTGTTGGCTGCCCGGACACTCAAATATCCAGGGAAATGAAACGGCCGCCCTCCATACCTGAATCGCCCATCTTCCACCGAGACTTCATCCCTCTCATCCGTAAATTGGTTAAAGAAGAATGGGAACGGTATTGGAACTCGTGTGGTCACCCTCACCTACTTAAGTAAAATGCTTCGCCGTTGCCATCATCCTACTCCTTCACTAGACAGCATGAAGTTATGCTGTGCCAACTGCGAATCGGCCGGTCGCCTCAGCCACGGAACCACTATCTTGCCAGATGTTTCATTCTCGCATCTCAGTGGAACACATCTTACCTGCCCATCGAAAGAAGTACTTCGGTCCTCACCCCACCCTTTCCTCTATTCTCGGAGATTTCCCCATGTCATGCCCAACTTAGTAGGATTCCTCCAAAATCTAATACCCTAGTTAGCTCCTTACTGTCCTATATTTTAATCATATTTTACCCTTAAGTCTTTTATCCGAGCCTTGTCCATTCGTATTTTTAAATGGACTTTACCTAATTGCACGTTGGTGCCCTTTTATCTTTTAATTGAACTGATAGGTCCACATTGACTATTTTTATCTCTAGTTTTTAATACTAACTTAGCCAGATGAGCTTTTAAGGCAAAGGGCTATAAATCCTTAAAATTAAAAATTAAATCGACTGAAGACTATGCAGCTGGGAGACTAATATTCTCAGCGGTAGGGTCTCTTGTACCCGCGCCATGGACATTCTTCGTTCTGTGACGTTCAGCACCTGGGGCGCTGATTGGGCGCCCCAATCAGAGGATGCGAGTTTTATGCTTCTGCAAATGTGTGTATTGCGGAAGGTGGACTCTATCAACCACTCCGGTCTCCACTTGGCGACCGGTGCCTTCTGCACTGTAGAGATGACACTTGCTCTGTGCTGTACAAAGTGCATTATACGCTTTTACGCGCGGGTCGGCGACACATTCGCTAACTGCTCATTGCGTCCAAGGACACCTGATGAAGCGCTCGCGCCCCCACCTTTCTGTGAAGACGGCTTGGTCCCACAATATGGTGAGACAAATTATGTTGAGTGTCAGTCTAAGAAGGGTGGGGGTCGCTTCGTGTCTGTTACCCGTCTCAATAGCGTAAGAACTGGATGGACGTCTTACTATTAAGGATACCTCCCTTCCACCCTCTTGGGAATCATACTCGATGCCTACATAAAGTGAACATAATGTCACAAAGAAACGACGCTCAATTTAAGACACAATAGCAGTGTGAATACAAAAGCAACTATTTTTCTTAATCAATTATATATTCAAAATAATTTCGACGCGCTTTGCGAAATGGAGATAAATATGATGCAGTAATAAAATATGTGATGCATTGAATCATATCAATCAGCGCCGATAGGGCTACTGCCTTACTTTTTTATCGATCCTTTGTTCGTCGAAGCTCGACTACGAATGAGTTTTTTATGCATCCGCAGCTGAGCGTGGATTCGATCCACCACACGGGCCTTCGCCTTGCGACCGGTGCCTTCCGCACTTTCCCCATTGAGAGCCCACTAGTCAATCCTGGGGAGATGCCACTCGCTCTACGCCGTGCACAGTGCATTATTCGCCTGTACGTGCAAGCCCGGCGCCTCCCTCAGTCGCCAACAGCTCTTAATGCATCCGCAGCTGATTTCGACCTTGCCTATGCCGCCGAGAGACGCCAGTCATACCCTAAGCCCTTTGGGTTTAGGGCTAGGAAACTCCTTCGAGAGCTATAGCTAGCGGTCCTGTGGCGGCCCTGGTTCTGCCCAGGACGCCACCTTGGAGGGTACCACCTTTGGCTATTTGTCGCCACGCCTCTGCTCCCAAAGCTTCTACTGCGCCGGAAGTATTGCGTTGACCTTTTTTGGAGCATACCTCGTGTCACGCTGGAACCGTGCCAGTGTATAACGATGGCTACAAGTCCAAAGAAGAGGTCGTCTTCCACGCCGTATCGCCTCTGTTTGAAGTCAGCGGGACTTTGCCAAGCGCTGCGTGTCTTTACGGCCGAGCTGGTGGCAATACACCACTCGGTACGGGAGATTACGCGACGTGCCCGGTTCGGAGACCGGATTGTGATCTATAGCGACTCACAAAGCGCCCTGAGTGCTCTCGGGGCATTGGAATCTCCGCATCCCCTGATTCGCGATATCCGTGACGCTACGGTTTTGGCGAGCCGGGCGGATGTTGAGGTTATCTTCTGCTGGGTTCCTGGACATGTAGGAATTGCGGGGAATGAGCGCGCCAAAGAGTCCGCGAGGACTCTGCAACCGGACCAGCGTTTCGCTCTTCCTCACACCGACTACATGGCAGGAATACGGGCAGCTCTTCGGACTGCTTGGCAAAGAAGATGGGAGACGGTCGAAGGGAACTTAAAGTTGCGTGCCATTGCGCCGCGACTGTTCCCATGGACCTAATCCCCCATGTCGGGAAGGCTTCAGGTTGCTTTCTGTCGTCTCCGAATTGGACACACCACCATTTGATGGAGCACTCGCCAGCGCCCTACTGTGAAGACAGTTGTTCCCCAGACTGTTCGGCACATTCTTGTTGAATGTCCGTCTGGGCGATCTCCGCGCACGGTACTTGTCCCGGTACTGGGATGGGCGTGGTGGCTACCGCCTGTCCCTTGTACTCTGGACGAGTTCGTGCTCATTGAACTGGTAGACTTTTGGGGGGAGGCTGGCCTTCTCCCCTTTATTTAACTAAGTTTTTTTTTTGTTTTCTTTGTATGTCTCACGTTCCTGCGCCGGAGCTTGCTTCCTCCTTGTTGTCATTTTCCTTTTTATTGTTGTTTTTCATATTCTTATTTTAAAGTAGCCTAGTGCTAGGCTATCGTGAGTGCGGCGACTTGTGCCCAAGTGGGTAGTTGCCAGATACGCTCCTAAAATTAAAAAAACAAAATATCTCTGATTTACATTGGTCAAAACCTTAAGCAAATTCAGAAGAGATTCGTAGGGGATTCATATCCTATGTCGCTTGACATGTCCATTGTTAACAAAGAAAAAAATAATATATATAGTCCTCATACACAGAGCCTTCTCCGCCCCTTTGTTGCTCAACAACATATCACTGTAAAATGGTCGTTATCGTCCAGGGCATCCTAGATTAAGTTATACTAGGAGAGGGTGACACTAGGTTATAGCTGCTATCAGGCGATTTACAGGATTAGTAAAAGGTCAAAACAATAAAAATATACTTTACATCATACCCAACAGAAGATTGTTGCAATAATATATTCTAAATGTTGCATTTGTATAAAAGTGAAAGAATACAAATTTTGCTATGCGCTTCAACAAATGAAAAACGAATATAATAATAAGCTCATCCTTTTTGATCAAGGCTTATTTCGCTCAATCATCTTGTATCAAATAACTTCAGATAATCGTCAGTCACATTTAATGTTTGCTAAATGTGAAGAACTTTAAGATTTAGTGGCAAAATATTGGAAAGATAATTAATTCCGATGGTTTATCTTTGAGAGGTCCTTTGGTTTCGCTCGTTGTGGTCGGTCGGTTTATTTTCCGTCGTCACGATCCTCTGCCATCTTCTCTTTATCCTCGTTCTAGAAAGTTAGTATTCTTATTGCCCACTGCGACATTTCTTCCCGAAAACCCAATATAACCACAATTCTTTTGCAGGTAAATCATTTTACCTTTCGGGAGGAGGTGAAAAGGCCGTATTCATCATCTGCCCCTTGGAGCAAAGGGCAAACCAATGGAGTTTCCACACCCAGAACATACTCGCAAGTTTTTGGCTCAAGCAGGTACAAAGCAACGGAGCTCTGGCTGTTTGGGGGAGTGGGATGGGGGGGCAAAGTGAGAAAGGAAAGTTGCACCGGGTCAAAACTAGGTAATCATACTCCACACAACACTACAGTAATAAGGTTAAGCTCAATGTGACTAGCGTTAAGAAGCTAACGCCATCTGTAGATTCAATGCAATAATTTTCTTATGACTCCATGCAAATTCAATTACCGAATTGTTCTTCATTACAAAGAGTTCAAACTTGTTTTAGGGCTTTTTGGCCGATTAATTTATATCTATTTCTAAGTTAATATATTATTCTTTTCCTAAAATATCTGTTGAATACCCTCCCCCCCACACCCCAAAAAGGAGAAGCAAAGCTATTGGTGATCTGTTCAGGATTCTAGTCTCTTAAAGTAAAAGATTGAAAATAAAGTCCCTTGGACTGGAATGAGCAACACCTCTTGTAATGGAATGTGAGCAATGAATTGGGGTCAAGTACTAGAGTATGTTATTAATTGCTCTCCAGAAGCAATTAAGTGGAGCCGTGCTTTCTGTCACTGTCCTGAGGGACCAGGTTAAAGTGCAGGGAGGTTGTTGCAGGCTATGGGAATTATATAGCGCTCCCCCTCCCCTCCGTGCTAACGGTCCATGCAACTCTTAGGAAGTAGAAGTTTTATTGCAGCTTAACCTTACGCAGAATGCATCCAAGTAGGGGAGGGGGGGCATTCCATCAAGGTGGGATGGTCGTGCATTGTAGACAGCCCATTTTCCCCATGGCCCTAAATGCACACGGCGTGAAGTTGCTCAGCCTCTCATCTCATAATTGCGCTCTGATAGCCAATGAAAGGGGTAATAATAATTGGGATTCCCTTCCCCCTTTCGGGAAATGCGTGTGGGGGCAGGGGGCTTACCTGAGCGTTTCTTTGCATTTGAGACGAACTTCAACAGTCCTCCTCTTCCCCACGGCTTCGCAGAAGTCACCCTCACTGTAGAAATGCGAAACTTGATTCCTACGGTAATTGAGCATTTTGCTCGGATGCTGAAATTTAAAGGCTTTTATCAGCAAGAAAAAACGCGAAGAACTTTTGTTGGAATTATTCCATTGGTGACAATAACCAACGAAGACTATAAACAGCGCGTTAAAAGGGGGGAGGAGATGTCTAATCATGAGGCACAATTCTTCAGCAAGCTTCGCTACCCCCACAAACTCCACTTCACCCGAATACCATCCAATTTCACACACTATCGCCGTCTTCGTTGCAACCTGAAAACAGAGCCCTATCTCAAAACATCTTTCAATATAACCTCGATGGAGACTTGCTGTCTTGAGTGCGGTAAGGCAAGGTCTGAATGAAAAGAATGTGTTGGTGACAGTTCAAATGTATGGAATGTGCAAGCCTGAGTAGTTGTGTGTGTTTGTGTTGAGAGAATGCCATTTAATACCCTGAAACCACATTTCCCCAGCGATAAACTATAGCAATGTAAGCGGGAAAATTCTCGCCAAATTCTAAAACAACCAACAAAACAAGACCCCTAACCAACAGTAACTACATATAAAAGAGAAAAATAAAAGGTCTTTGACGGCGTTGGGGTTAGGCGCTCGTTAAGATACGGCCAGCAAGGGTATAAATTACTGGAAGAAAACGTGAGCATAAGATTAAGTTATTTTGTTTGAATTTTTTTTTTTGTAAGGGGCTATCTGGCGACTGCCCACTTGGGCATAAATCTCCGCAAACAAATAGTTCTAGGCTACTTTAAAATAAAAAGTTGAAAACAAAACAACGATAAAAAGAGATGATAATTAGGAAGCAAGCTCCGGGGTCGGGGGGGAGGCCCCCCTCCACTCGGCGTAGGAGCGTGCGACCTAAAGAAAACAACAATAACAAAACCTAGATAAATAAAAGGAAAAAGGCCGGCCTCCCCCCAAAAGTCTATCAGTCAAGGTGCACGCACTCGCCCCGAGTACAAAGGACAGGCAGTAGCGACCCCGCCCATCCCGATACCGGGACAGGTAACGTGCGCGGGGATCGGCCAGACTGGGACCTTAGACAAAAATGTGCCGAACAGTCTGGGGGACGACGCAGTCGTCACAATAGGGCGCAGGCGAGCGCTCCATCAAATAGCGATGCGTCACACGAGTATGTCCGATTCGGAGACGATAGAAAGCGACCTGAAGCCGCCGGGGCCTTCGGGGATAGGTCCGTGGGAACAGTCACGGCGCAATGGCACGCAACTTTAAATTCCTTTCGACCGTCTCCCATTTTCTTTGCCAAGCAGTCCGAAGAGCTGCCCGTATTCCTGCCATGTAGTCGGTGTGAAGAAGAGCGAAACGCTGGTCCGTTCGCAGAGTCCTCGCGGACTCTTTGGCGCGCTCATTCCACGCAATTCCTACATGTACAGGAACCCAGCAGAAGATAATCTCGACATCCGCCCGGCTCGCCAAACCGTGGCGTCACGGTTATCGCGAACCAGGAGATGCGGAGATTCCAATGCCACGAGAGCACTCAGGGCGCTTTGTGAGTCGCTATAGATCACAATCCGGTCTCCGAACCGGGCACGTCGCGTGATCTCCCGTACCGAGTGGTGTATTGCCACCAGCTCGGCCGTGAAGACAGACGCAGCGCCTGGCAGAGCCCCGCTGACTTACACCAGAGGAGATACGGCATGGAAGCCGACCCCTTCTTGGGACTTGGAGCCATCCGTATACACTGGCAGGGTTCCAGGTGACACGAGGTGTGCTTCAAAAAGGTCGAACGTAATACTCCCGGCGCTCTACAAGCTTTGGGAGCAGAGGCGTGACGACAAATAGCCAAAGGTGGTACCCTCCAGGGTAGCGCCCTGGGCAGAACCAGGGGTACTACCGGCCCGAGAGCTATACCTAGCTCTCGAAGGAGTTTACTGGCCCTAAACCCAAAAGGCTTAGGGTATGACTGGCGTCTCTCGGCGGCATAGGTACCATCGAGATCAGCTGCGGATCCAGTGAGAGCTGTTGGCGACTGAAGGAGGCGCCGGGTTCACGCGTACAGGCGGGTGATGCACTGCACGCGGCGTAGAGCGAGTGGCATCTCCCCAGGATTGACTAGTAGGCTCTTAATGGGGGAAGTGCGGAAGGCACAGGTCGCAAGGCGAAGGCCGGTGTGGTGGATCGATTCCACCTTCCGTAATAAACGCTCTACTGCGGATGCATAAAACTCGCATCCGTAGTCGAGCTTCGAACGAACAAAGGATCGATAAAAAAGTAGTGCAGTAGCCCTATAAGCGCCCCAAGCGCTGAACGTCACGGAACGTCACGGCTGAGAATATGAGCTTTCCAGTTGAGGAGTCGGTCAAATACAAGACCAAGGAATTATGCGATTCAACCACTTACAGGCGCACTACATTAAGAAATCTGGGTCGAGGTGGAACCGTGGATGGCGGCAGAAGTGCACCACCTAGGTCTTGGCCAAAGAAAACCGAAACCTGTGCGCTTCGGCATAGCGAGAGACGCGGTTCAATGCTTGTTGGAGTCCACGCTCCAGACTTGGCATCTGGGCCGCGCCAAAAGAGATCGAAAGGTCGTCCACGTAGAGCGTAGCGAGAACATCTTCCGGCAGCACTGAGGTGATGCCGTTGATGCACAGGGCAAAGAATGTGACACTGAGGACACTTCCCTGCGGGATACCCTCTTTCTGCTCCTTTGGGCCGGAGAGGGGCTCCACCCACTCGTACGCGGAATCGACTATCTTGCAAAAATTCAGATATAAACATTGGGAGGCATCCCCTCGCCCCCATCGTGTAGAGAGTCTCCATGATACCGTATCGCCATGCGGTATCATAGGCCTTCTCCAGATCGAAAAAGACCGTGGCGTAGTGCTGTCTACGAAGGAAGGCCTCGCAGACGGCATTTTCCGGTCGGAGCAGAGCATCCTATGTGGAATGGAACTTGCGGAAGCCGCACTGTGCAGAAGACAGATGGCCTCCGCTGTCTAGGAAAAAGGGTAATCTAACATTTAGCAATTTGGTCGGAAACCGGCCCGACTAGAGTGATCTCTCCCCGGTTTGTGAAAGGCGAGCACAGTAGCGATTCGCCATGAATCTGGGAGGAGACCCTCCAACCAGATCCTGCTGAACAAATCTAAGAGAAAGGCCATGCCTCGCTCACCCAGGTGTCGAAGCATGGCGTACGGAACATCGTATGGACCATGGGCGGTGCCCGCGCACGAAGCAAGAGCGGAGCGCAACTCACTCACAGTAAACCTGTCGTTGAAGGGTTCTCCGCCTCTAGAGGTAAAGTTCAACCGGCGGCCTTCCGCGACATCACGACATGCATTGAATGCTGGCGGAGCAGCATCCCGGCTAGAGAAAGCGGTCGCAAAGGATTCTCCTGGAGAACGGGAGGGAAGTCCTGCGAGAACTTGCCCCGAATCCTATTGACTCGCTTCCACACCTCTGCTAGAGGGGTCTTTCCGTTAAGTGAAGACACTTATGCTCCCCAAAAAGAGCGGCGGGCGTGCTTCGAAATATACCAGAACCTAGCCCGACGAAATTCACCCACAGTGAAATCGTTCGGGCGGCACTCATAGCGCATGTAGGCATAACGCTTCTGTTTGAGGGCCGTCTCACACTCGGCCGACCACCATGCGAATGGTCGGCGTGCAAAACGTTCTGGGAATAGTAGTCAGGCCTGCGGTGATGAGGTTGCCGGAGAACTCAACGGCTTCATCTACCGACCTAAACTCCTCGACTGAGATAGAGAATTCAGTCATTTCCTTAAATGCAGGCCACCGCGCCCGCGCCAAGCACCAACGAGGTCGGCTCTCAGGCGGTAGTTGCCCTGAAAATGATATTTGAATGGGAAAGTGATCACTACCATGGAGGTCATCGACCATCCCCCAATCAAAATCAGGCTGTGCATCCGAAGAGCACAAAGATAGATCAAGGCGAGAAAATGAAGCGGTTCTCGGACTGATGCGTAACCTCATCCACGTTTAGGACACTTATCTCCAGCTCTTCGATCAGATCGGCAAGGACTTGTCCCCTCGGATTTATTGAGCAATTTCCCCATAGAGGATGCCTGCCGTTCAGATCTCCAAACAAGAGAAAGGGCCTCGGCAACCGTGCCACGACGCGGCGGAAGTTCCCCGCGTCAAGTCAGCTGACTGTGGAATGTACGCAGAAATGATAGTATACCTCCTATCCAGGTGAAGCTGCACAGCCACTGCCTGAAAGGAGGTATCTAAAGTAAAAGGAAGAACGGAGACAGCCCTGCCATCTCGGGGCGGTTGGGTCGTAAGACCCTTATACCCCGGTAGGGCGGGCAGCGGGCACGCGCCTAGCATGGTCTCCTGCAGAAAAATAGCTAACGGGGAACGGGACGATACGAGCCTCCGCAGCTTCTCCCAGTTGGCCCGGAGTCCACGGCAATTCCATTGAATGAATATGCCCTCTAAGCCTAGCTCGGTGGAGACGCGAGGTCCCTCTTCGAACAGAAGACCATCACGGGAATGGCCGTGCGCTTCCCGGAGGCCGAACCCCGGGCGCTGTCGCCTTCGAGGACTTATTGGGCGACGTTGGGCTCGCCATGCGAGTCTTTTCCTCCGTCCGCCTTAGGCGGGGGGCCCTCTTTTCGATGAACCACCGTCTCCGAGCCACTCACCCCACCACCAGGCGTGGGCGAAGGAGCCGCAGCTCCTTTCTTGCTGTCCTCCTTTCGCGGGACAGCTTTAAGAACCCCGGAAGATGGACTGGCGACCAACTTCAGGGGTGTTGCCTCCTGTGAGTCTAACGACTCGGTTGAGGCGCGTGGCCGTTTAGCCTTACGAGAAACGGTCACGCTGGGGGACGAGAGAGGAGCCCTGGTATTAGCCGGGGCTGGGTGTGAACCGTTTATGACGCCAGCTTTACCAGGGAAGCGCCCGGGTTGAGTAGAACCAGCAGAAAGGCGGCGCTTATATCGCATGTAGTCATAACTCTCCTGTTTGAGGGCAGTCTCACACTCGGCTGACCACCACGGGAGTGGTCGGCGTGCAAAACGGCCAGACGTTCTAGGAATATTACTTTAGCCCACGGAGAACTCAACGGCCTCATTTAACGACCTAAACTCCTCGACTGAGACAGAGAAACCAGTCATTACTGAAATTCGGACCACCGCACCAAGACACAGCGGGGCGGGCTTTCGGGAGGTAGCTGCCTAGAAAATATTTGAATGGGAAAATTATCGCTACCATGGAGGTCATCGCCCCCCACCCTCCAAAAAAAAAAAAAAAAATCAGTCTGTGAATCCGGAAAACAGAAAGATAGATCGAGACAGGAAAATGAAGCGGTTCTCGGGCAGTGATGCGTAAACTCATCCAGCTCATCGATCAGGCCGGCAAGGACTTGACCCCTGGGATTAATCGATTAGTCTCTTCAGAGGGTGTGTCTACCGTTCAGATCGCCGAGCAAGAGAAAGGGCCTCGGCAACCGTGCGACGACGCGGCTGAAGTCCCCCGCGTCTAAGTCGGCTGACGGTGGAATGCACGCGGATATAACAGTATACCTCAAATCCAGGTTCGGCTGCACAGCTACTACCTGAAAGGAAGTTACTAAAGCAAAACAGAGAAATCATGCAGGGTGTAAATGGTGTATCCTCCTGCCCGGCCCCTATCCTAGCATGATCTGCAAAAAGATAGCTAACAGGGAACGAGAGGAGACGAACCAACGAAACTCTACCAGTTGGCCCGGAGTTGGCGCTAATTCCATCCAAGGAATATGCCCTCCAGGCGTAATTCAGGGATATGGGGTGTTCTTCCAAGTAAAGACCCTCACGAGAATGACCGTACGCTTCCAGGAGGAAGAACTCCTGGGGCTATTAGTCGGACAATGCGCTGTCGCCTTCGAGGACTTATCGGAGGAGGTCTGGCTCGCCATGAGAGTCTTTTCCTCCTTCCGCCTCGAAATCATAGGCAGGCGGTGGTCCCTCTTTAGGAGGATCCACCATTTCCAGACCACCCAGCCTACCACTGGGTGTGGGCGTCTTTAGGAAACCCGTAAGATATCAAGCTCTTCGATCAGATCGGCAAAGACTTGTCCCCTGGGATTTATTGAGTAATTTCCCCAGAGAGGATGCCTGCCGTTCAGATCTCCAAGCAAGAGAAAGGGCCTCGGCAACCGTGCCACAACGCGGCGGAAGTCCCCCGCGTCGAAGTCGGCTGACGGTGGAATGTATGGAGAAATGATAGTATACCTCCTTTCAAGGTGCAGCTGCACAGCCACTGCCTGAAAGGAGGTATCTAAAAAGAAAGGAAGAACGGAGACATCATGCCGGGTTAAACCACGCATCCCCCAGCCATCCCGTGTTGGTGGGGTCGCAAGACCCTTATACCCCGGGAGGGCGGGTAGGGGGCACGCGCCTAGCATGGTCTCCTGCAAAAAAAATAGCTAACGGGGAACGGGACGAGACGAGCATCCGCAGCTCCCCCCAGTTGGCCCGGAGTCCACGGCAATTCCATTGAAGGAATATGCCCTCCAGGCCTAGCTCGGAGGAGACGCGGGGAAATCCTCGAACAGAAGACCATCACGGGAATGGCCGTACGCTTCCCGGAGGCAGAACCCCGGGCGCTTTTGGCCGGACAAAGCGCTGTCGCCTTCAAGGACTTATTGGGGGAGGTTGGGCTCGCCATGAGAGTCCTTTTCCTCCCTCCGCCTCGAAACCTTAGGCGGGCGTTGCGGCTTCGGAGGCGGGGGGCCCTCTTTTCGAGGAACCACCGTCTCTGAGCCACTCGCTACACCACTAGGCGTGGAGCGAGTGGAACCCAGGAAGATGGCCTGGCGACCAACTTCAGGGGTGTTGCCCCCTGTGAGTCTAACGACTCGGTGGAGGCCGTTTCGCCTTACGGGAAACGGTCACGCTGGGGGAAGAGGGGGGGAGCCCTGGTTTTAGCCGAGGATGGGTAGGAACCCTTTTTGCCGCCAGCTTTACCACGGGAGGGCCCGGGTTGAGTAGAGCCCGCAGAAGGGCTCCGAATGGGCGCGGAAACAACCGTGCTCGTTGGCCTGGATGGGCCACGAGCAGAGGGTGCCTTTCTAACTATTGAGGCATATGACGTCCCAGGCAGAGCCGGGCGCGCCAGGACCAAGTCCTTAGCCTCGCGGAATGAGATTCGATCCTGGGCCTGAACGGCCAGGATTTCTTTTCAAGGAGATATGCACCACATTGCTTCGAAGAAGCGGGGTGCGACTCTCCGCAATTGACACACTTGGCCACACACGATTTAGACTTATCGTGTGCGTCCTTGGGGCAATTTACACTGACTTCGGGTGACCCCGACTTTGCACGTCTACAAGAACGATTCGTATGCCCGAAGCGGTGACAGTAATAGCACTGCCGCGGCAGTGGCACGAATGTCTTTACGCGGTAGCGGTACCAACCGGCACGCACCGACTCAGGGAGCTTGTTACAGTCGAACGTGACGAAGAGTGTAGGTTTAGGTCTCGAGGCCCCTCCCTGTTTTCTCATCACACGTTCGACCTTGACCGCCCCATGGTCAGCCAGCTCTAAGGTGATATCCTCTATGGAGTAGTCAACCAGTTCCTTTGCATAAACTCTTTTCACAAAGTTCATGGGAGAGTGCGTCGTCACTTTGACCGGGGTGCCATCAAGTGTCCGAAGAGCACTTATCCTGGCCGCCTCGGAGCGATCCGCCGCATTCGCCAGAAAGCTCCCGTCCGAGAAACGGGTCACCTTCGGCTCTCTACCAATTACACTAGCTAATGCTCCCCTCTGATGGATCATGTTGCCCTTTGCCAACATGGTGCCATCAGTGGAGCGAATAACGAGGAAGCGTTTGAAGCCAGCGGGCTCGGAAACGCTAGGTAACCTCTGAATGAGGGGCCCCGATGTCATCGAGGCTCAGCCCTGCGCACTTTTAGTCTTAGTCTGGGGCTCCGCACCCGGGGGGGTAGAGCGGCCGGATGTGCCGATCTTGGCTTGGTCGCTTACCGTAGCAGCAGACCCATACGTCCCCCGCGGATGGAGAGGAGCCCCGAGTCTTCTTAGTCTTTTTAGGAGAGGAGGTCGGGGAATGAACCCGCTTCTCCCCTCTGACGGCAGGAGCCCCCAGGCCAGATGGACTGGCCTCAGCAAGATCCTTCTCAGAGACGGAGGTCTTGGATGACACAGGGGCATCAGTCGGAGGAGGAGATCCCTCTCCTCCTTGTACTGCCTCGGAAACCCTAGCCGTTTGAGGAGGACCTTGCATAGGGTCTTGTATTTTCTACGGGAAGCAATTGCTCATCACCCCTCGCAATAGCCCACTCTGCAAGGGGTGCATACATGATCTGGCAGAGCCAGGTGCCGCTATTTAGGACCACCCTTCCCGCCTGGTGGCCTGGCGGCTCCACCTTAGACACGGTGTAAAAACAAAGATAGATGGTGAAGTGAGAAGAAAAGGGGATGTGAGGAAGGTATGGGTGGGGATAAAGCAGGTTGTTAAAAACCCACCATCTCAAACCGGAGCTCAGGGGTTAGGTAACATTGTCCCCTCCCCAATCAGCGATAGTTGGCTGAGAAGAAGGTCAGCATTTACCCTGTGAAATTAGAGGCTGACCAGAGAAAGTTGTGGGAGAGATTGTATGACAAGCGAGGAAACCGAGGGCAAAAACAAGTGTTTTGAAGGAAGGAGAAGAGGCTAAGCTGGCGTCGGACAGGGAAAAAAAAAATTGAAAGAGGGAGGCACCCGAGGGCCCCTCCAGTAAAGGGTAGTCCCCTACACCCATAGGCAAAGGAGAGGAGTAAGCCTCCTCTTCGGTTAAAGCGTTTTGGAGAATCCTCTGCGAGAGCTCGGCGGGGAGGGCTCTTTTTTTAGTGGAGCTGCCCGAGGGCATCTCCGTTGCTGGTGAAGGGAAAAGGAAGAGATTGCTTTTTTATATTCTTATCATTGGGCATGGTGACCCTATTAGTGATACGGGACGCAAACGTTAATCACCCCCTGCAGTAGCCCACTCTGTGAGGGGTGAGTAGGTGCCAGTAAAGCCAACTGTCGCCATTTAGGGCCACTCCTCCCGCCTAGTGGCTTGGCAGCGTATCAGCATGGTGGCTCCACCTTGCGCTCGGCATAAAATCGATAGAGATTAAAGGAGAAAGAAAGGGGATGTGAGGAAGGTGGGGGTGGGAATGAAGTAGGTTGTTAAAAACCCACCACCCTAAACTGGAGCTCAGGGATGGATGGGTGAGATGAAGCTGTTCATCTCTACCCTGTGAAATTAGAGGCTGACCAGAGAGATTTGTGGGAGGGGTTGTAGGGGAAGTGAAGAAGTAGGGTACAAATGTAGGCTGTCTGAAAGAAGAAGAGGCTAAGCTGGGGCCGGATGGGGTGCTGCATCCTGTCAGTACAGCGACCAGGACAAATTGCCGTGTCCCTTATGGGGTAACCAAACCGAGGAAAGCCGGTGTTCCACAAGGTTAGACCATAGATAACATAAAAATAATTTCTCTCAACATACAACTGTAATCCAGTCTTGGTGCTTATTTAGGTTAAATTGTCCAAGAATGATGGTATATCTGGATCCATCCCGATGCTCATGGTACTGTTGTACCACTTTGCCAAAGCAGAACTCGAACTTCCACCATCCAGAACCCTGGAAAGGAGAACAGATGCATTTTGTCGAGCTGTGATTCACTTTCTTCTGTATTGTTTTAAAGTCTCATCTGGCAGTAGCTACGAGAGCAGCCCCGGCAAAGGCACAAATATAAGCCTATTTTCAGGATAATTAAAAAATAAATAAATAAATGGAAGCATAAAATAATAACTAACAATATAATAATAAAACAAAACACAACAACAAATCAAGAGAAAAGGTAGGCATGGTCAGGTGAGGCTGGCCTTCCTTAGGAATCCCATTTGTGCAACCAACAGTTTAATAAAAAAATTCAAAACAACTTAAGATATTTAATGGAATGACAGAGGACCATTTCTTCAATAGATTCTGTCATGCAACAGTCTGGTATGAAGTAGCCAGCCCATCCTGAAGAGGAAAAGAGAATGATCAGGGGGCAAACTGCGCTGTTGCCGCTCAGATTTGGTCAGCAGAATATAGGAGGATAGGGGATGTTCAAATGGTTTCTTGGCTGGGGTGTAAATCCAGCCCAAATGACAACTCAGGGAAGGAGTATTCAAAAAGGAAATAGGAAAAGAGATAGTAGAAGAGTGAAGAGGAAAAAGACTTGAATGGCTTGATGTTCAAGGGTATGCAGAACTGGAGAAATCGGGGAATAAAGAGCACAGGGGCATAGCCAGGATTTTAAAAAGGGGGTGGCTAAATTTCGAGCGAGGGAAATGAGCAAGGAACAATAATTTTACTATATTTTTCTATTGTTATTATATATACAGGGGTGGTCCAAAAGTAGGTGAACAGTAGGTGGAATAGGTTTGTTGTTGTAGTATAAATAAGAATTTCTTATTTACACTAAAAGGTTAAGTCTAAGTGCTGCAGTAGAAGCAAATCAGTCAATAACTACATCAATACTTGGGGTCTCAGATTAATGATTTGTAGCATCATAAGAGATTCCAGGTGTTTCTTTACCATCAAAGCTCTGATTCCAGTCAAAGTATGCTCCAATTTGGAAAAGCAATGTTCTGCTTCAGCTGTTGTAATAGGAATACTTGCCACAATTTGGAGGATAACTGCAATGTTTGGTAATAAAGAAGTATGATCAAGTGCCGCAACAGCTGATTTTGGACGCTCCTCCTTTGAGACTCATTCTCTACTTACTGCACCACAATTCAAATTCAGCTTTGATCGTGCTTGGTAGATCAGTAAAATAGTCAGAATATGTGGATATTCCTTTTCCCAGCTTTATCCACTGCTCATTCTGGTCTTCGTCTATGAAGTAAAGTATAACATATGAGAGTGTGACTGCTTTTTGTAGACTTGGACCAAATCAAAGCCTGATATCACTGACAACGTTATCAATTGTAGCAAAGAAATAATTTATACAAAAATATGTTTTATCATTACAATCCTGCTTTCCGATCCCAGCTACTGCCCGATACACAGATCTTGTTGCTGGAATATGTGGTTTGTTAATTGTAATACCAAGCAGTTCTGCAAGACTTGTCATTTCAGTAAACAACTTTGAAAACACATCCTGTGATCGTAGGTCTTATAAGTAATGATTCCAACAGATCATCTACACCAGACATTGCATTGATGAGATCATTATCCACTGTTTGCAGTTGTCTAGTTAGTGGAAGCAGGAGAACACACACTTCCAAAATTATAAGTGAAACAATAAACTCAGATCAAAAAATTGAATTATGTAAAATGGTTGCTGACTTTCTTGACTCACTTGACTGCCATGTTGTTTTTATGATCAGTAAGGCTTCTTCAACAAACTGCAGTAAACATCTCATACAGGTAATTGTAGTATGTCGTTTGATGAATCTAGTAGTGCAAAGAGTTTTCAGTTGCTTCTTGGAAATTCGTGTGTCATTAGCATTCATCAATGCAATCTTTTAAGAGCTCTGTACATTTTGCACTTGAATGGAAAAATGATGATATGTCACACACAGTCTCAAGTGCATTTTGAATGGCTGGTACTTTGATTGTACAATGCAAATAATGAGCTTGAGGAGCTTCACTCTGAAAGTAGGTTGCAGCTCCCACACGTCTACTTGACATAGAACTGGCACCATCATATCCTTTTCCGATATACTGCTCCAGTGAGAGACCACACGATCTGATCCCACTCAATAATGTTTTACTAATGGCTACTCCAGTTAAACTTATTTCCATTTCCTGATTAATACTGGTAATACCACTTGCAAACTTGATCTCAGCGAAAATATCAAAAATTGAAATGGCATCTTCAAAACAATGCCAGTGATTATTCTCATCAGGCAGCACATACCTAATTATTACAGCCATTTGTTCACGCTTTGCTCTATCTGTGGTTTCATTGGCAATAATTGCCCAAAATTTGGCTTTTCTGATTCATTTACCAACGACCCTGCAGAACTAACCAATCATTTTGTATATCAGCATATTGATATGTAGCATTTCCTTTTGAGGTTTCAGCATGTTTTCGTAAAGCAATATCACCAGAACGGATGCGGAAGCATAATAAAGCTCTGAAATTTCCATCATTGACATCTGCTTCTCTTCCATCAGAAGATATTGTTCCACACTCTTCAGCATGGCCACATAAAGCTATGTTTTGGTGACCACAGAGCAGGATTGTATCAACAATTGAAGATAAACTTTTTCTGTTTTCATCAATGGCTCTTTTATGGGCTGTATCCAAACTACTCCTTATATTATTCTTCTTGTGAGTAACAAAAGTATCTCTAAAACTCTCCATCGCAAGAATATTATCCTGATGATACTTTGTCTCTTGATGGCTTGTTAATGCACCTTCCTTCCCGGGCAAATGATCAAACCTATCTAGAGGTTTCAAAGCCAGTTTTCCTGGAAGTTGGCCACCTCCAGATGACCTGCCACCAACACCATACTCTTTGCCAAATGCTCCGTGTCCAGATACTCTAATAACAGCAAGCTATGTGTGTCGGAAGAAGGCGTCGTCTACATTCAATATTTGATTTTATATGAACAGATAACGGAAATTGAGTTTCTAAGTTTGGTGTCCAGGGTTGTAGAAATAATGCCCGTCTCTCAAGGCTTAATATATGTCCAACTGCATGACCAATATCATTTGCTGGTATTACAGCATCTGTGAGTGCCACTGCTTTGCAAGAAGTGCTAGTTTCAAGTTCTTGCTGCTGAGATTGCCTCTTAAAATATGATAATATAGTTTGTTTCTTCTCTTTTGTTGGTGGGAAGTGTTGATTCATCATTACCATCAGCAGACATTATTCAATCAATCTGAAACAAAAAATGGGATTAAACTGGATGTAGGTACTGTAAATATATATATATATATATATATATATATATATATATATATATATATATATATATATATATATATATATATATACAGTGGGTGCAATAAATATCCAATACATGGTCAAAAGTTTAGTTACCATAGTTACACAACACCAAACTAATCGAAAATTGAATATCTTATGTATTTTGTACATTGAATACAAATTGGTATCATATTGCAAAAATAGTAAAACATTACTATGATTATAGCAAAAATATCAAATGAACATTGTAGAGGGCTGCTAGTTTAACATTGACTTAGTTTTAAGATCATTTAATTACCATTTGTTAATTATTGCTTCTAGTTGTTGGGGCTCAATTGATAACTCTTTTCTCTCTTTTTCCCCAGGGTTAAAGTAGAGTTTGTTATGACAGAATTTCTAAAGAATTATTGAGTTTAATCCAAGTAAAAATTAAAGTAAAGACTAGAGTCTAGAGATATATTTTTGGTTAATATTCAACAAATTAAGTCTTTGAATAGCCTATTGTAAGCTCTAAAACAAGCACAGAATAAGCAGAATCTTTAAGCTGGCTGTGATACTCTCTCTATGGGGAAACAGAAAGGCGCCAAGTTATTGCCTGTTTATTCAAGGACCCTGGGATTGATTGAAAGAGCATCTTAGTGGGTAGAAGGAAGTTCTTGGGAAGATCCCATAGACCGGAATAGATTCCAAACAACTTTCCAGCAAGACAAACTAAATGAAGGAATTTGACCGCATACCAAAGTTAAAGCCAGCCGGAAATAAAGGAACATTGGCCTTCTTGGAATGACCTTCCAGAGGCTGAACCCCATGCCATACTTGGGGTCCCGGGAGTAGACCCCAGAAGAAACTTATACTGACCAAAAGCTGTGGGCCCACACAAAGACTTGTCATTACGGTCTTTGGAGGTACAGTTCCAATTCTCATTTACCTTTAATTTGGAAGTTTCCTCCGTGGGAAAAGACTATATATTCACTTAATTGGTGCACCTGCATTGTAAATAGTATACATATTAAAGTTAGGTAGAATAGGCTGGGTCAAAACCCAATATAATCATTCAGGATTTTACAAATTCCAGTCCATATTAATTAACCGAGGTACTTTCACTTTATTATAATTGAAGGGCCAGGGAAAAAACCAGACATTGCCGGTAGCTAATTGAATGGTATTCTTGAGTTGCTGGTCGTCATTGTTTATATCCAGATTCATAGCCCCTAATTGTAATTAACCTCATTCCTGATTAATCCCATTGCACTCTGGGGCATTTGTACAGTTTAGATTTGATTTACTTAATAAATTAAAAACTTACTAAAGTCTTTTCCTTGACCAGTGTGAAAGGTAGATTGTGAGCATAATAGGTGTGTAATTGTGAATGCCACTGGTGAATTGTAAGTCCCGCAAGTTACAGAGAGTGTGCATGAAGTGTGTACGTAGGAATTGATAGTGGATTGGTTGTTGTTTTCAAGTCTGGTGTATGAGGTCAAAGTAGAGTGTGGGATTTAAATTGAGAAAGCTCATCTGGTCAATTGCAGCAGGATTCGACGCTCGTTGGAGGATATTGTTTCCCGACCTGGAGGATCGACAACCACAGACTGAAGGGAAAAGGAGTTTCCTTTCTCTATCTTCCTTACCCTTTTGACTACTTTTTACAAAGCAGCTTCTGCAACTGTCTCGAGGGCCATTCTTGTAACTCGTGACCTCCCATCGCCCGTCATAAGTGCCTTAATCAGTGGTGTTTTGCCTCACCTCCCATCACAGAAGCAAAAGGGCTTGAATGTAATCCCTCGCCCAGGGACATCATTTCAGTCATCCAGCTAGACAAGTAACATACTCCTTGAAACAGATTAGCGAAGAATTTAGTGACCCTTCTGGTGCCCAAAAATCTAGGCCAATTGTTCCTTTTTGTAGTCCCGGCACCGCTACAACGTTTCAAAAAGTATCTAATACATCTATGAAAACCAGTTAGTATTTGGTGATATGACCTTTCGTCACTAATACAGCTTCCAACCGTTTTGGATATTTATTTATGAGGTTCTTACAAATATTTGTAGGTATCTTGTCCCATTCTTCTTAAATCTGTTAGATTTCTTGGGTCCCTTTTCTGAATCTTTAGTTTTAATTCTCACCTAACCTTTAATTTCTTCTGCTGAAACCATACTTCAGTGCCCTTGGCTGCATGTTTTGGATAGTTGTCCTGCTGGAATGTCCATCCTCTTGGCAACTTCAAGTCATCTGCAGACTGTAAGAGATTATCGTCCAGAATCCTGCGATACATTTGAGCATTCATTTTCCCTTCATTAATATGGGGTCTTCCAGGAACTGCAGCCCCATACCGTTATGCTGCCTCCTCCAAACTTCAGCGTTGGGATTGTATTTTTAGGATCATGCATTGAATTTTTCTGCTTTCAAACGTGACTAACACTATTCCGCCCAAATAACTCAATCTTCATCTCATCAGACCATAGTACAGCATCACCAAAACTTTCAGGCTTCTCTAAATGTTCCTTGGCAAAATTCAGACGATTTCTGACATGAATTGGTTTCAACAAAGGTGTCTTTCTTGGTGTACGAGAATGGAATCCCTCGTTCCTAAGAACTGCTCTAATTGTATTTTTGCATACATTTGTCCCAGCTGCTTCCAAACCTTTCTGAAGTTTCAATTGAGTCACTAGAGGATTCTTCTTTACTTTACAGACTATATTTTTAGCCGCAAGGTTTGAAATTTTAGATGGATGCCCTGAATGTGGTAGACTTGCAGTGGACTGATATGACTGATATGCAGCTCTCAGACACTGACTGAGGTCCGCTGTTTAACGTGGATGAAGTAGATTATTTTTCTTGGAAGTTCTACAGCATTCCTGTCACAGAAACCACTCTGGAATGTTTGGGAACTTTTTATTATCGCTTTAAAACTAAATTTGTGGGTGTGTTGGATACTTTTTGAGGTGATAATCTAACACTTTTGTCAATATAATATCAATGCTTTACTATTTGTGTATTCTAATACCGAATTTGTATTCAACGTACAAAATACATAAGATGTTCAATTTTCGATTAATTTGCTGTTGTGTAACTATGGTAAATAAACTTTTGACCATGTAGTAGATTATTTTTCTTGGAAGTTCTATAGCATTCCTGTCACAGAAACCACTCTGGAATGTTTGAGAACTTTTTATTATCGCCTTAAAACTAAATTTGTGGGTGTGTTGGATACTTTTTGAGGTGATAATCTAACACTTTTGTCGATATAATATCAATGCTTTACTATTTGTGTATTCTAATACCGAATTTGTATTCAACGTACAAAATACATAAGATGTTCAATTTTTGAATTAATTTGCTGTTGTGTAACTATGGTAAATAAACTTTTGACCATGTATCATATATTTATTGCACCCACTGTATATACTGGAAAAAGAAAGCATTATCTAAACAAAAATAACATCAACATTATAAAAAATTACAACGGTGATGCCAGACGCACGACGAATCCTCGAAAAAAAGTAAATTATTTATCATAAAAGGTTATTTACTCAATTTTTTACGACTACTACTTTCAAACCTCTGGAGCCAGTCATAAATAAAATTAGTCACCAACTAAGATTCTTACAAAGGTATATCTCACACCCTCTACCACACAAATTGCGTATTTTTTTAAGAGCCCATCTGGCTACTGCCTACTAGAGCAAAAGTCGCTATAATCATGTTAAAGCCTAATAATAGGCTAGATTAAAAAACAAAAACAGTGGCACCTCAGTTTTTGAATTTAATTAATTCCTGAAGGCCGTTCATCAACCAAAAAGTTTGAAAACAAACAATTTTCCCCATAAGAATCAATGCAAAATGTATTAATCCATTCCTGGACCCTAGATGATGGCTTATTCAAACTTTTACAACAATATTTTGAGTATTTTATGTAAAAGTTCATACGCAAAACCAATGAAAATCAGGGAAAATAAAGCTATAAATAAGAGAAGCAATTTCATTCATCCTTATCTGTGCTGAGGAGTCTTGATGGCACAAGTGGAGGGGGGAGAGGAGAGGGAAGGAAAGGGCTGTTATTGTTTGGAAGGCAAGTCCACCTCCACAAAAACTTTAGAAGGTTTTTCTCCCTCCATAAGAACTTCAGGAGGCTTTTCCATCTCCCAGATTTTCTGTTTCTTATTAGCAGATTCTGCCTGGGACTCATTAGGCCTCTTTTTCACTAAAAACCTTTCTTTGAAACTTGCTTTTGCCTCTGTTTCACAATGTTATGGAAATGAGTAACAACAAGGAAAGAAGGTACCCTAGGAGACCTTACAGTCCATTCAAAGAGGGTACCATTGGACTAGCAATCGAGCAGGCACATGGCTGCTCAATTGTTTTGCGTCCCTAAACAGCCACTTTTCAAGGCCTTGTCTAGTCTTGACTTGAACTGGTCAACAGATTCACTGTTGACAACTTCCACTGGAAGTGCGTTCCACTTACCGCAGATACTGTAGGTGAAAAAATTTCCACACAGATTGTGGTTGTAACGCTTCAGTTCAAGTTTGAAGCCGTGATTGCGCGTTCTGTTCTACCTCAGTGTAAAAAAAACCCGGTAGTCAACATTGTCGAACCCTCGAAGCATTTTGAAAACTTCGATGAGCTGACCACGCAGTCTACGGGTTTCCAGCGCGAACAGATCTAATTCCCTTAGTCTATCCTCATAACTTTTATGTCGGATAGAGGGAATCAGCTTGGTTGCCCTGGCTTGTACGCGTTCCAATCTCGCGATGTCCTTTCGCAATGAAGGACTCCAAAATTGTACGGCATACTCCAGGTGCGGTCGGACAAGTGAGTTGTACAGGCACAGTACAATCTCCTGGTTCCGATAACCAAACTGGCGCTTAATATAGCCTAGCATCCTTTGGGCCTTTTTCTCCGCCTCAATGCACTGTTTCGAGAACTTGAGGTCACTAGTGATTGTTACACCCAAGTCCTTCTCAGTGTCACTCGATTCAAGAGCAGTGCCCTTAAGGATATACTGAGATTGGGGGTTTCTGTGGCCGATATGCATCACTTTGCATTTCCCCACGTTAAAAGGCATTTGCTACTTGTCCGACCACTCCCCAATCTTCCCAAGATCTTCCTGCAGGCGGGCAGTATTTCCATCCTTTGCAACGTTCATACCAAGCTTGGTATCGTCGGCAAATTTGGAAATCTTCGCAACCATGTCACCGTCCATGTCATTGACGTAGATGATGAATAGTAGTGGTCCCAGGACAGAACCTTGAGGCACCCCGCTAGTAACGGGCACCCACTCAGAAGACTGTCCATTCACCACCACCCGTTGCCGTCTGCCACTTAGCCAGTTCTCGATCCAGCCGGCTACCTTTCCGTCTATGCCAAGCGCTCGCACTTTCCGGAGAAGGCGGCGGTGTGGTACCTTATCAAAGGCTTTCTGAAAGTCTAGGTAGACCACATCCACCGCCTTGTCCCGATCGTGCTCACTGAAAACGAAGTGGAAGAATTCTAAAAGGTTCGTCAGGCATGACCGTTGCCTTCGGAAGCCGTGCTGGGAACTCCTCAGTAGCAGGTTTGACTCTAAATACGACGTCACTTTGTCCACCATGATGCTTTCCATGAGTTTACCGACTATCGAAGTCAGACTGATAGGTCGGTAGTTCGACGGTTGGATACGGTCTCCTTTCTTGAAGATAGGAGTCACCTCCGCCTCACGCCAGTCTCTAGGAACGCATTTGGTCCGGATTGACATGTTAAAGATAGCGCACAGATGTCGTGATACTTCATCGCACACTTCTTTCAACACTTTAGGTAGAAACCCGTCCGGTCCAGGGGACTTATTCGTCTTTAGGTCAGCGATCTTTTTCTTTATTTCTCCTTCGGTGAAGTCCATTGCCTCCAGCTTTTCCCCCGAGTAGGAATCCGTCGGCTGGGGAATGGGACCACACACTCCAGTAAACACTGAAGAGAAGTAGTCGTTGAGGAGGTTAGCATTTTCTGCATCTGAATGCTTTAATGTCCCCTCCTCATTCCTCAAAGGGCCAATCGTTCGACGGATTGGTTTACGGCTGTTCACATATCCAAAAAACTCCTTGGGATTCTCTTTACAGAGTCTCGCCACTCGGAGTTCCTCAGACCGCTTAGCCGCCCTTATGCTGGACTTCACTCTCCTGGCTAGCCTCCGGTATTCGTCAAAGTCACCCGAGATCTTCGATTGCCGGTACACATTTCTCTTCTCCCTAAGCAGTTGGCCGATTTCTCGATTAAACCACTTTGGTTGAACAGAAGACCGACGGGGGCATTTCAGAGGGATAAAACGCGATTGAAGACTCATGAATGTGGTTTTGAAACTGTTCCAAGAGTCTTCAACAGCATCGCACTCTTCTAGCCTCGCGTCAGTCAGTCCCGCGCGTAGACCTGCAAAGTCTGCTCTTCTTAAATCGAGTTTCCTTGATTTAGTAATTGCACGCTCTGCCTTGGGGACTTTGACTACAAATCTAATTAGTCGGTGGTCACTGCCACCGAGCTCTTCGCCAACAGAGAGGTCCTCAACGATGTCATCCTCAGAGGTGAAAACCAAGTCGAGGATATTGTCTCCTCTCGTTGGCTCTCTCACCCATTGAGTGAGGAACTCGTTGTTCGTGAACTCCAGGAGTAGTGCGTTCTCGCCACAGGGTTCTCTGGTTTCCCAGTCAACTTGTGTGTTGAAATCACCCATGACGATACACACTCTGTCTTCGACAAGTTCTCCTAGTAGCTGGTACAGATCTCTGTCCTTTTCAACGAGTTGGGCAGGAGGTCTATAAAGCACCAGGGTCCTGTATTTGGCAGGACCTATCTCTAGGTCAACACCTAGTAGTTCATGGTCGGATACGATGTTGCAATCCGTCGAGTTGAGAGTATCCTTGACATACAACATCACACCGCCACCCTCTCTGTCTGGCCTATCTTTCAAGAAGAGCTGGTAACCGGGAATCGTGAATTCGCCTTCAAAGTCTCGGTTCAAGGTTTTTAGCCACGATTCTGTTATGGCTACCATTTCGGGTTCTTCCGTCGCTACGAGGCCACGGAGCTCAGGAAACTTGTTCCTGATTGACCTCGCATTGAACAGAAGAACTTTCAGGGAGTCCCCGACTGTAGGACTCCCTACGCTCTTCCGTTTCCCGGCTTATTTGTTGGTGAGGCACCCCTTTTTGCGACCTCTGAGAAGGTCGTTCCTGGAGTGACACAGGCATACTGGCGTACGTCCGCCCTCACTCTGGGCCGGATACTCCTTTCGGTCCTCTCTACGACATCCTGGATCATGTTCGACAGAAAGGCCTTTCCTTTAAAGGAAAGATGTACCCCATCCCTTTGGTAGAGATCATTTCTACCATAAAAGGTGCGTTACGGGTCCACAAAAAAGACCCCCTCTGCCGTACACAAATCTGCCAGGCGCCGGTTTAAAGACACATTCATCGAGTGAGCGGTCCGTGTTGGACCTCTCCTCGGGAGCATCCCGACTACCACGCGCTTGAAAAGGTTACTGACACAGCTTGCTACTGCTTTATCAGTAGACAACTTGGTATTGTGTTCTTCCAACAGCTCTTCGTCATCATCATTGTTGACTTCCACAATGCTTTTGCTCAGACAGGATGTCATCAACAACTTCAGTAGGCTATGTCTCAAATCCCTTGAAATCTCTCTCTGAACACAGTCAGGCCAGAGGTTCTTCCAAGCTGAGTATAAGGTCCTGCGAGTCAGTTGCTGCCAAGCATTGTCAATAAGACCTATGAAATGCAGGATATTAAAGTGGTTTTTCCAAAAGTTACGGAGAGTTAACTCCGTGTCAGAAGTAACCTCAAAGCACCTTTGAAAAAGTGCTTTGGTGTATAACTTCTTAAAGTTAGAAATGACCTTTTAGTCCATTTGCTGAGTCAGTGGAGTCGTATTAGTAGGCAGAAACTTCACAGTGATGAAGTTGAACTCTTCCAGTAACTCAGCTGTCATGTCGGGGGGGGAGGGCGCATTGTCCATCAACAGCAGGCACTTCACTGGCAAGTTATTTTTATTAAGGTAATCCATCCCTCACACTAGGAGCGAAAACTTCATGGATCCATTCCAGGAAAAACTGTCTGGTCACCCAGGCCTTACTGTTAGCCCTCCACATGACGTGCAACCTGCTTTTCATGATGTTTTTCTTAAACACACAGGGGTTCTCCGAATGATACATGAGCATTGGCTTCACCTTAAAATCACCGTTAGCATTGCAACAAAGCAAAAGAGTTAGCCTGTCCTTCATAGGCTTGCATTCAGGCAAAGCCTTTTCCTCCTGAGTTATGCATGTTCTTTTGGGCATTTTCTTCCAAAACAGTCGTTTCATCACAATTAAACACTTGCTGGGGGGATAAAACCCTCAGCACTCACATACGAACCAAACTCTTTCGCATCTTTTTTGTTAGCACTTTCAGCCTCTCCATGATGAATCACACTGTGTATGCCACTTTGCTTCGTAAACTTTTCATACCAGCCTCGACTAGCCTTAAAGACATCAGTCTCAAAACTTGTACCTGGGATTTTCTTGAGCAAATCCTGATGCAAATGCTTCGCTTTCTCACAAATTATTGTCTCAAAAACACTGTCACCAGCCAACTGATTTTTGCTGATCCAAATCAGTAGCAACTTTTCCACTTCTTCTAATGTCTAAGATCTTTGCTTGGTAATCACAATCACTCCTTTGGCAACCTTAGCTTCTTTTATTGCTTCCTTGTTCTTAAGAATGGTGCAAATCGACGACTTTACTAAGCCATAATGTAAAGCCAGATCTGAAACATGAATGCCATTCTCATACTTTTGTATAATCTCTTTCTTCACTTCTATTGTTGTTCTCACTATTTTTATTTCCACCTTTCCACTTTCACTAGCTTTCTTAGGTCCCATGGTGGCTTATGGAATAAAAAAAAATAAAAGAAATAATGCACAACAAGAGATACCGGCAAAATCAGTTCTTAGCGTGTATACTCCGAGCGAGGGCTGAGGCAAGACTGACACCACACACTCAGTCATTGAATGATCACATGCTGCCCACGAGGTATTGTTGGCTTGTTCAGCAATCGAGTTATGGTACCACAACTGGGGCAATTTTAGTTCAAAATTTTGTTCAATAACCAATTTGTTCAAAAAGGGAGCCGTTCGAAAACTGAGGTTCCACTGTAACAAAAATAAAAACAAAGGCAAAGAAAAATCAAAATAGCATATAGTCAGTGTGAGGAATTACAACGATGATGCCAGATGCACGATGAATCCCCGAAAAATAGTAAATTATTTATCATAAAAGGTTATTTATTCAATAATTTCCGACTATTATGTTCAAAGGGTTTTATTGTTCATATATTAATTGCATACTATTATTTTGAACGCAATAATTTAGTAGCAATCACTGTACAAGCTTTCTTGGCAGAAACTTCCCGATATTTTTTAACTTTGACTCTGGAATGGGAAAACAGATAACTCCCACGGTATTTTTGCCCATTAAAAGAAATGTAAACCTCACAAAGACTTAAAAACTAGTGGAAAATGAAGAATAAAAACTGGTACTTACAATCCAAGAAGTTTTCAAATACACCATCAAAATAATACACTAAACATAAAAAATATACACCTGGACTACTCAATGCTATAATACTTCTGGTATCTAACTCAGTAATGAGCTGCTGATGGTATCAAACCTGCTTCAGTTCAACCAGAGGAAAAATCGGCGATTAGAATTTAGGAGGCACTTACAGTCAACCTGATTTTTATTTTTCTCTTTTTTTTTTATTTCATTCCCTTTCTCTTCCTTCGTTTTTTTTTCATTTTGGATTGGGGGTGGCTTCAGCCACCCTGGCCAACCCCCTGGCTATGCCACTGAAAGGGCAGACTTAAGAGAAGGAACTTTTTTTTTTTAATTAAGGGGCTATCTGGCGACTGCCGACTTAGGCATAAGTCGCCGTAAACAAACAGCCTAGTTCTAGGCTACTTTAAAAAATTGAACAGGAAACAACAATAACAATAACAAAGCAATAACAAAAACAACAACAATTGAACCTGGTTAAATGAAAGGGAGAAGGCCGGCCTCCCCCAAAAAGTCAACCAGTCAAAGTGCACGTACTCGTCCCGAGTACAAGGTACAGGCGGTAGCGACCCCGCCCATCCCGGTACCGGGACAGGTGTCGTGCGCGAAGATCACCCAGACTGGGACATTCGTCAAGAATGTGCCGAACAGTCTGAGGGACGACGCAGTCGTTGCAATAGGGCGCAGGCGAACGCTCCATCAAATAGCGATGCGTCACACGAGTGTGCCCGATTGGGAGACGACAGAAAGCAACCTGAAGCCGCTGCGGCATTGGGGGATAGGTCCATGGGAACAGTGGCGGCGCAATGGCACGCAACTTTAAGTTCCCTTCGACCGTCTCCCATCTTCTTTGCCAAGCAGTCCGAAGAGCTGCCCGTATTCCTGCCATGTAGTCGGTGTGAGGAAGAGCGAAACGCTGGTCCGGTCGCAGAGTCCTCGCGGACTCTTTGGCGCGCTCATTCCCCGCAATTCCTACATGTCCAGGAACCCAGCAGAAGATAATCTCGACATCTGCCCGGCTCGCCAAAACCGTGGCGTCACGGATATAGCGAACCAGGGGATACGGAGATTCCAATGCCCCGAGAGCACTCAGGGCGCTTTGTGAGTCGCTATAGATCACAATCCGGTCTCCGAACCGGGCACGTCGCGTAATCTCCCGTACCGAGTGGTGTATTGCCACCAGCTCGGCCGTGAAGACAGACGCAGCGCCTGGTAGAGCCCCGCTGACTTCAAACAGAGGGGATACGGCGTGGAAGCCGACCCCCCTCTTCGGACTTGGAGCCATCCATATACACTGGCACGGTACCAGCGTGACACGATGTGTGCTCCAAAAAGGTCGAACGCAATACTCCCGGCGCAGTACAAGCTTTGGGAGCAGAGGCGTGGCGACAAATAGCCAAATGTGGTACCCTCCAGGGTGGCGTCCTGGGCAGAACCAGAGGCGCCACCGGCCCAAGAGCTATATCTACCTCTCGAAGGAGTTTCCTGGCCCGTTAAGAGAAGGAACAATAAGGCAGAAGCTTTGGGTTACTAATAACCACAGGGTTATAAGAAAAAATTTATTTAAGAAAATACTACACAAGGGAATGTTTACAATTGGATGAATGCCACACAGATTTTTCAGTCTTTAGACAAAAATAGACCCAAGATTCAAACCTAAAAAAAAATAGTTTTTAATAAGTTATGATTACAATGGATCCCCCCCCCCTAAAAAAAACCCCAACAATTAATAATGAAACTTTAAAAATCTATAAATTTAGTAATATAAAATTGTAAATCTACAACTATAAATTATATTAAACTTAAATTGGCCTAAGGTACAATAATTTAAAACTAATGGGAAACTTTACGATGAGGTGAGGAAACCTCCATCTTGCACTGAAACAGTTTGCTATCAAAATTTAAACTAAATTGAGAGTTATCACAAATTTAAATACCTAAATTTCCTAATGAGTAAAAGGGGGGGTACAAGATTGGGATTCTCAATAGTTTCTCGGAGAACATGGATGCAGGGGCGGACTCAGGAAAGGGAGTGGGGTAGTTGAAGGACCAGGAAATAAGCCAGTCAACGTGCTAACTTCTTTAGTCAGACCTTTCGCCTCAAGGGTTTCCTCATCTATGGTGAGCAGCTCTTTGTACCACAAGTTACACAGAAGGGGCGAGTATTTGTGGAGCCAGAGTGATTTCAGCCACAGCCAAATGTCTCTCATGCCAAAATGAGGAGGAGGAGAAGCAGGGTTACAGTTGTCTTCGCAGATTAATCCTGATTTTGAGGAGTGAGGAAGTGCCAGAATTGTTTGGCAGCGGAGGCACCTCCAGGTGACTCCAGTGACAATCCTGCTTGCTCAAAGAAATTGGGACAGGCATTGCAGGTTCACCCCATTGCTGCTTGACTGAGTCCCCATTGTCGGGGAAACCGGACAATTGGCTTGTTGATGACCTCTTATCCTCTCTCAGATCCCTAAGGGATTCTGGTGGTGCTGGAGTCGGTGAGTTTGTGCTCGGGAACACAGAGCCAAAAGGCCTTGGCAAGTCACTCATCGAGGAATAGCGTTGGGTGGATGAGCAAGTAGGAGAGGATTTGGCACGCCTTCTCCAAATGCAGGAACGAAGGGATTGCATTGTCTCATAGACTCGTATGGAGTCGATGCTCAGCCGCACTAGTCAGTATGCAGCTGAGAAACAGCTTCACTCCAATTGTTATAACTGGTGCAACTCTCTGTTAGTATCAGGTTACAGAAAAGATAAGAATTGCATTTTCAAAATTAGAGCTATCATGATCTGGGAATATTCTATATTAGTAATTCTAAAAATTATATTGTATATTCAAGGGGTTTAGACATGACATGAGGTAGTTCTTGAACAGGACCCATTCTACGTGCAATTGGATTAGACTGGGTAATGGTCGTGGTTGTGTGAGTTATGATAGAAAAAACAGAAAAATCAAAGGAAGGATTTTTTCAAGTTCAGATAATTCCGTCTTGTACAGGGGGAAAGAAAGTTTCAGAAGAACAGATAGATATGGGTGAAGCTTCTGAAATATCACTTTCAAGTGATACATAACCAATCCATAGTTGCGTCAATATTTCGCATTGAATTCTTATGGTAGATGAAATGTGCCAATGGACATTTAAAGAACATCACTCAACAGACAAATCTTCAGGTAGTAACTCGGATAAATCAGGATGGATTGGTGAGACATCAGCAGATAATTGTGCAATTAGAGTTGATCCTGAATCAATTCCAGGTGTAAATAGAGGTTGAGGGTCAGCAAGAAATATTAATCCGCAAACATGAAATTCAGAGGACAGTGACTCAATTTCATTTACACTTTCATGAACCAAAGTCACAGATACAGATACCAAGTTTTTCAAAGTCTGAGCTTTTAAATTAGTCAATAGAATTTGGAGTTCTTTATACTGATCAACAGACATGGGAGACAGACTTGAGGAAAATCCTCTGAATCTATACTCATCAGATCCTCCCCCCCTGCTCTGAATCATCAGATTCTTTCTGGCTTGTATCATCAGACTCTTCAAACTGATCAGAACTGAGGGAGTCTTGGAATTTATTTGCAGTGTCAGAAACCTGAGAATCTAGTAATGAAAACTCCTTTTTTTTTAGGAAACTCAAGAGTGAAAATATGGATCACATAACAGATACTTTGGGACATCGATCCATTTCTTCAACTGAAAGTGGTGAACTCTGAGTAGTGGATTTAAATTAACAGATTCAGAGTTAACTCTCTGTATAATATAAGTTATCTTGTTTAAGTCAGAACAGAAAATTACATATGGACCAGAATATTTAGGCTGAAGTTTCTGAACATTTTGATGCCCAGAAGAGTGAATTTTTAAGGCAACCTTTTGCCCGACAGAATAAGGTACATATTTTGTATGTCCTTCATGCCAACCTTCCTGACAAGTTTGAGAGAGAGGTGAAGTGATGGTTATATTATGAGATTGGATGAGAACTAGTTTATGGGAGAAGATTGTCCAGTCCGATTGTGGATCGTATTGTTATAGGAAATGACAACTTCAAGTAAAACTAGATCCAAGTCAGATGTTTGTTTGGCTCTTAAAAGTTGAAGCAAGGTTCGATTAACCCTTTAACTACACCATTGGATGATGGATTGTAAGGTGTAATCAACACATGAGTGATATCAAACTGAGACAGGAGGTCACTGAAAAGTTGACTGGTAAATTCAGGACCATTATCTGACAACAGACGATGTGGCAGGGATGGCAAAAATGAAAAAACATGATTTTTAAGAGCATTCACCACAGATTTAGATTGTTTATCCCTGAGTGAGACTACAGATAACCATTTTGAATAATGGTCAATGAATACTAGACAACATCAAAATTGGCGGAGAGTTGTTGGGAGATTTAATAAGTCCACTGAAAACATTTCAAATAGATAGGAAGTCTTGATTTTCAGAGTTGGTGGTTTCTGCTGGGTATTATATACCGTGGTACACTGACAGACAAGACTTGCAGATATCAGATAGCACTTTAAAATTGAGGCGAATAACCATAAATTTGGGAATAACAGGTAAACCTTCACTAAATGAAATAGTTTTGACAAAAGATGAGAAAGGGTTACGATAGAAAACCAATTTAAAGCAAGTATTTTTTGTGAGATAACAGATCTTAACTTCCAAATGACACAATTGTGTTTTTGGAAAGTGATTAAAGAATCCAAATCAAGAAAAGATGAGAGAAAAACAGGTGAAAAACAACTGAATTACCAACTGCTACAGAAGGCAAACTGGACTCAGAAACATGAGAGACTTGGTTAGAAGAAGAGGCACTGATACTTTCAGGATTCTCATCCTGAAATTGGTCACCAACCAGAATATGCAGAACAAGGGGGTAATTCAGGGAAATATCAATCAGGATATGATTGTAAAGGAATTAGTAGCTATAATGAATACAAGGAAGACAATGGAGATAACACCATTGTGGTGTATCCAAGTGTCCATAAATCATAGGATCAAAACTCCCATGGTAAACACTAATTTCCAAGTCATATAATTGACAAATAACAGAACATACTGATTCGGAAGGTAACTGACCCAAATTTTTCATTAATCTCAAGTGTCTCAAAGTGGAAGCTTTCCGATCATAACCATATTTATTAGGATTTTTTAATATTTTATCATAAACAGCTTCACGGACAGTCTGATAATTAGAAACATCCCCAGTTTGGTAATGTGCGATGCTTATAAACAAAGAATTTCCACCTCCAGGGATAGAAATCACCATAATCCAGTCAGGATGGTCTGCTCAGATATTGAATCAGAATGTTCTTCCTTCAAACCAATGGGATTTGGGAACAAAATGTCTGCAATAACATTAGAAAGGATTGGGGTGTACCATAACTCATAATTAAACTCAGACAGATCTTCCACAGTACGGGCCAGACGAGGTGACTAATTTCATATTATGCAGATAAATTAAAGGGTGGTGGTCGGTATACAGAATAAAATGTATTCCATACAGAAAGACTCTAAGGGACTTAACAGCCCACCTCAGAGCTGCCAATTCACATTGAGTGGTTAAATACTTCTTTTGTGCCTGAGAAAAGGTGCATGAAATAAAAGCAATGGGTTAATTAACTCCATCTTGAACCTGAGACAGAACAGCACCAGCACTAACATTAGAAGCAACTACTCTTAATTCTAATGGAGAAGCAGAATGAGAATAATCCAGATAGGATAACATTATTGGTGATACCACCATTTCTTTTAAGTTTTTCAAAAGATTGTTGGCACTCTGATATCCAGGCAAGACTTCTTTGACCAGTAATAGCAGAAAAAGGTTTCAAGATTTTGGCACAATTGGGCAGATGTCTATGGTAAAAGTTTATCATGACCAAAAATTGTCTAACTTACAGTACAGTAGTTGGTACACAGAATTCTTGAATTCCAGATAGGTTGCTATCCAGAGGGAGAATTCCTGAAGCAGAAATAATGTGGCCCAGGAATGGAACTTGGGGTTTACAGAGATCAATTTTCTCAGGTTTTAATTTAAATCAATACTGTTTCAGAGCAGAAAGCACCAATTCCAAACTAATCAGATGGTCTTGAAAACTGGATCCCATAATTAGAATATTTGCCAGATAGACTATTGCATGGGAAGTTGGAATGTCATAGCTCTCTGAAAGTTGCAGGGCCATTTGTCACTCCAAAGGGTAGTCTCAGAAATTTATAATGTGCCCTTGGGATAGAAAATGCAGTTTTTTCTACACCATCATCATCCATCAGAAGCTGATAATATCCTTGTACCAGATCAAATGACAAGAAATACTTTACTCCATGTAACCCATATCAGATGTCAGAAACTTATCTTTCTTAGTCACGCTGTTAAGTTGATGATAATCAATAAACAGTGAGTTTTCCATCTGGTTTTCAGACAGGAACAATAGGAGTAGAGTAAGGAGAGAAATTGGGATGGATAATACTGACACTCTCCAAGTCCTCACAGGCTTGCTCAACTTCATCAGCAACTGGTGGAGCTAACCGTCGAGTGGGCTGAGCAACACGAGTAGTATCAGTGACCTGAATCTGGTGTCTGATAGCGGTGGTAGTGCCCACATCATGATCACCCTTACTGATTACCTCAGTATACTGCAATAACAGATCAGTCAACTGGGATCTTTCAAAATTGCTCAATTCAGACTCACCCAGATGAAATAAATCATATATTCAAATGTCCATTTATCTGGAGAATGATCAGATTCAGACAAACGAGACAAAGTCTCCACAGATGCAGAAGGCAGAACCCTAATAGAAACCAACTTTTGAAATTGTTGGATGACCTGATGGTGGGCAGTGTTGTTGAAAATAGCAACCTGCTGGTTTTGGCCATATCTTAACAGATATGGCCATCCAAGAACAAGGATCAATACAGACAGATTCCTGAGACAGACAATCAAAAGTAACCGACTCAAACAAATATGGGTCCCAGGCGAGAGTTATATATGACCCATATTTAAGAGATAATAATTTACAGTCAACATAAGGTAACAACTTATTTACTCTCAGAAAATCTGCACCCAACTCTAGAGCATGTCCTACTACATCTTTGGGTACAATGATGAATGGAACAGGTTTAGAAGTGTACATCTCAGAAAACTGAATAGAGAGAAGCACTTGTTCACAAGTCTATATCAGATTAGATCCAATTCCTTTAATCCCCTTTATATAAGAAGGTTCTCTGGAGAAGTGACTACTAAATACCTGTAAAGCTCTCTCAGAAACCAAACTTCTACAGGCACCAGAATCAACAAGCATGTAAAAAGTCATATTGCTTTGACTATTATAAATTTGACCAGACTGTTAATCTATTGGGGCTAGAAGAAAAGGAATTGGTCGGCAGAATATCACACCAGATGGAATTTCAGAAGACAGATCTGGACAAACACGAATTTCATCTTCTATTGGTTCAAGTGTGCATTCAAGTCTGGATTCATGAATTTCTGCTCTCTCAATAATTATATTCAGATCAGGGTTAGGTTCAGAAGCAGAAGCCTGATTATTTTCTGGATTTATTAATTCATTTGACTCTGAGGAATGGTCTTCATCCTCGGAGGATCCTAGTTTAAAATGGCCAGTTCCAGAATTATTTCCCAATGATCCAGTCATTTCCAGAAGCAGGGCAAACAGATTGATTTGGATTAGCTGTCCCATAAGAGTCAAGAGGTAAGGGACAATCCCTTACCCAATGTCCAGATCGTTGGTACTGAAAACAGAGATGGTTGGCTCAGGAACACTGCTCAATCTAATGTCCAAGTTTCTTACAATAACTGCAATGGGCTGGTTGGGAGGTAATTCTATTAGCCAAGTTTGGAGATTGGAGTCTACCACACTGCAGTGAGGTTTGGATATACCTTCCAGAATGTCCAAAAATGCTATTCAGAAAGGGGCGATTTTGAGAATTTTGAGCAGGGTAACTAGGAGCGGAGTGAGTATTTCTATACTGCTTCTGATTACTAATTCGCTGAGGTTGTGAAGGGGGTCTAGGTCTAGTAGTATTCTGAAGGGCAGAAAAATAACCGACTTGAGGCAGATCATAAGTATGGAGTATGACTCTGAGGAAAAGGAACTGAATTGGGATTGAATTGTCTTAAACTAGGGCCAGAAAATTGAGAGTGCAGGATAGCAGGGTGAGAAGTAGACCCATTTTAAGCCAAAGGAGCAAAACAATGAGAACACAAAGAGCACCCATCAGAAGGATGAGATGGTGCAGAAATATCTATAACTTCTGTGGAAGGATTATGAGAATTCATAACAGGACTGGAAGTATTGGTCAAACTGGTCAAATTGGAATAGGCATTGGCTAAAGATACCAAATGGTGCCAGGGTAACAACATTTCGCCCTCATGTTCAGATTCATAAAGAATCATTCAATCCTGAACTTTCTCACAGACACTTTTAGGCAGATTTTTGCAAAAGATGTCATACAGAATTAGTAACTTCAACATCAGTACTCGGGGTGACATTTTTTGGCCAACTTCTTTAACTGGTAAGCAAATACCCTAACACTTTCTTCTGAATCGATGGGGTCTTCAGAAGATTTCTGGTAATCCAGATTTCCTAAGTTGTCTCTCTTCTACATCTACCCATTTCTGCAATTTATATTGGAAGGTGTGATAGTAATTAGTAGTCTTCCTAATTTCTTTATATGAGTCCAGAAGTGTTCCCTTTAGATACTATTCGAGTGAGATACCCCACTGGGAATAATTTCCAGGAAACTCACTTGTACAATAGAACTCAAACTGAGTCAGAAACTCAGAAAACAAATACCCATCAGAATGGTTATATTTCTTTGGTAGTGGGATCTTTGGTTTGGCTTGTGGAACCATCAACTGGGCCAAAACTGCCAATGTTTGAGAGATAAGCTGTAAAGAATCTCCAGGTAGCAGTTCAGAAGCAGAATAATCATGATCAATGTGTTGCAGAGGATGATTTTGGTCTCGCACCTCTAGATATGAAATAATTCTAAGGTAGACAGACAGAAGAATAGGGTCATGGTTGACATTTTTAACTTCAGGAAACATCAGAGTCAGGAGCAGTGGAAATGCAACCAGAATTCTCAAGATACCGATCTAGAGATGTTAAAGTGTTAACCGATACTTTAAATGCCAGAATTGGCACACCATCATCTGAGAGGAGATTAACAGTTGAGGGGTACGGATGCACAATGACCCAACTCACATTAGTGGAACAGGAAGGAACTGAAGTGATGGGAAATTTGGAAATTTCAGTTATTCTCTCAATCCTTAATATATTAATAATATTAGTACTACCAATATACTACCAACAGGAATATAGTGACTTACAGATTAGTACTTATAATTAATTTGACTTAAAGACTAAAATTACTCAAAAGGATTAGAGAATACAGACTATGGTTTTTTTTAATTGGTTAATGAAGAATATTAAATAAAATAGGTTACAGAAAAGAAGTTATTGACTTGTCTTGGCATATCCAGGATGATATTCTTCACAATCTAGGATATGGTTCCTCTGCTCAAAGTATATATCTGGCTCGAAGGACCAATTTATGTTGCCGCTCAGATTTGGTCAGCATAAGAGGATAGGGGTTGTTCAAATGGTTTCTTGGCTGGGGCATAAATCCAGCCCAAATGACAACTCAGGGAAGGAGTATTCAAAAAGGAAATAGGAAAAAGAGAGAGTAGAAGAGTGAATAGGAAGAAGACTTGAACGGCTTGATGTTCAATGTTATGCAGAACTGGAGAAATCAGGGAGTAAAGGGCAGACTTAAGAGAAAGAACAATGATGCAGAAGCTTAAGAATTTGAGCAATTGGGTTACTAATAACAACAGAGTTATAAGAAAAGATTTATTTAAGAAATAACTACTACACAATGGAATATTTACAATTGGATGAACGCCACATGGATTTTTCGGTCTTTAGACAAAAATAGACCCAAGATTCGAACCTAAAAAGAAATAAAGTTGTTAATAAGTCATGATTACAATGGAATTTTCCCCCAAAAGACAATTAATAATGAAACTGTAAAAATATATAAATTTAGTAATATAAAATTATAAATCTACGGCTATAAATTATATTAAACTTAAATTGGCCTAAGGTACAATAATTTACAACTAATGGGAAGCGTTACAATGAGGTGAGGTGAGGAAACATCTTGCACTGAAACAGTTTGCTAACAAAATTTAACCTAAATTAAGAGTTATCACAAAATTAAATACCTAAATTTCCTAACAGGTAAATAATACAGGAGATTACTTACCAGATATATTTATCTTCTTTCTTTTTGTCACAATTCTTTTTTAGAATTTGGAATACTTATAATTATCAGATATTTTCTCTGAAACTAAAGGAACTCAAGTTAAATAAAAATATTTTAACTTAATTTGCCTATCTAAACATATAATACATAAAGAATTGAAGGAAAATGAGAAAGGATATTACAACGCCGGTAACTATTCTGAGGAAATGTGCATTAAACTCTTCTCCCTACAAGAAAATTCTCCCAAGCATTTGAGTAGGATATGAGGAGAAACCAACGAAGCAGTTAAGTACAGTACGAGGAGGAATCAAGCAAGCACTTAAGTACAGTACAAGGAGGAACCAGCCAAGCAGTTGAGTACAGTATGAGGAGGAACCAAGCAATTTTAGCAGAAAAGAGTAGGGATTGTGGTCAGGGGCTCAATCAGAGGGTATTCACTAAGTCTCGCGAGTGACAGATAAGGAGATGACAGAATCCGACTTGATATAACCAAGAGACTCCCACATATGCATAAGATACTGTAAAACAACTACCACACTAACAACAAAAAAGTGTATATCAAATTTCCTCTCTCCCAGACATGGCCAAGTCCTCCAACACAAGGAGCATCATCTCCACCACCTTTAATTATTTTCAATCCACTTGCAAGTATGCAGATGAAGACTTATCTATCGCACATCCCAATTCACCTAGGTACCCACAGCCTCCAGAAACATAAAGAGGTACCTACAACTCCTCCCAAATAGTTCATGCTAAGCAGAATGTTCACATCCACCATAAAATCAAGCCACTCTCTTTAACCCTAACAAGAAAACTACCACCAATACATCTTAATCTAGAGCCAATCTCTCCTACTCAACTGCAATGCGTGCAAATTCTGGATGTCACAATGGTCCCACACATGACAGCTCAACACACAAAACATCACCTTGAAAGCCTTGCCCTCACACCACAAAAGCACCCCAACATGAGATGGGCACAGTAAACTGAGATGCCCCTCACACGCCATATCCACTCCTAACCCAGACCACAGAACACCTCCCGCTGCCGCCAACTACATTCAATTAATAGAAAACCTGCACCAATCCAACCAAAACAAAAAATACATCCACGCCCTACTCCAAAGCCACACACTTCATCCTCCTCTTCATCTTCATTTTTTATCCTCTTGGTCCTTCTTCTGCAGGGTTGGATGGTCGTATGACTCTTCTCCACCGACTTCGGTCCTAAGCATCTTCCTCCGTAAGTCCCAGTCCCCCCATATCTTCCACAACACAGTCCCTCCAAGTATTCCTGGGTCTACCTGGTGGCCTTCTACCTTCCACTTGCATATGCAGAGCCTCCCTCAGGTAGCCATCCTCCTTTGATCTCTCTACGTGACCAAACGATCTGAGTCTCCTCAGTTGCAACTCCGACTCCAGCTTCACATCTGTCCGACACTTCAGAGCTCCCGATGCGACCCTGCCACTTCACACCAGCCATATATCTCAGCATACGTCGATTATATCCTCTAAACACACTCATCAGTTTTTCTATTAATGGCCAATTCTCAGCACCATACAATAGAGCTGCTTGTACAAATGCTACATATACCAAGCTTCTCTTCGTCAAGGTAATGCCTTGGTTCACCAATAATCCTGACACTTATTCCAGGCAATGACTATTCTTGCATGAACAGCTCTTTCCACTCCAGCTTCACTGTCTAGTATATCTCCGAGGTAGCAGAACTGATCCATCACCTCCAGCATTTCCCCAGCAGCATTCCATTCATTTGTGACCCTGTTCTCATTTGGTCTTGTGCGGCACCCAGGGCATACAAATTTTTTCACTCCCATGAGTCTCTGAAGTCCAGAGCACCTCCTATGACACCACTTCCCACACTGAGTGCAGAGAATAGAATTGCTTCCCACTCCTCTGCCACATACTCCACTCTACTTCCTGGCTCTCCTCTTGTCACCATTCCTTTAGTCTTACTGATGTTGATCTTTAGTCCTCTTCTTTCCAAGTCTCTCTTCCACCTCTCGAACATGCCAATCACTTTGAGCTTGCAGTGAGCACAAGTTCATCGGCATACAGATACTCCCACGGTCCCCATCCTCTGAACTCCTTGGTCACCTACTCCAGAACAGCGAAGAACCTCAGGGGGCTCAGAGTTGAGCCCTGATGAACACCAACTGTGATGTCAAATTCCCTTGATGTGCTGGCCATTGTTCTCACCTGAGACTGATTCCTCATATAGGGACATAACACACAGGATGAGCCTCTCTGGCACTCCCGGTCTCCTGAGTGCCCACACTATCACCTCTCTTGGTACTCTATCGAAAGCCTTCTCCAAATCCACGAAAATGTGTTACAGTTTCCTTTTGTTTTGTGTAAAGCCACACACTTCCTCACATTCACTAATCCGAAGCAACCCTTAGATCGATGCTCGCTAGTTTCAGTGATCACCACCCCACCCCCATAGCACTAAATTGGACCCAAACACCCTTCCCCATAGTACCCCAGATGCAAACTGAAAACCTCACCTATCTCATGTCCCCTGCACCCCTTTTGACTGCCTCAGAAACACTTACATATAACCTTTTTAGGAACTTTTTCTTTTCAAATTCAAAGGGGTTTCACCTGGCCCCACTGCCAGGATGAGAAAAGTGGCCAAAATTACAAATCATTCTAACATTTTTATCTCCATTTAAAAAAACAAACCAAACCAAGACTAAATAAAAGCAAAAGTAAAATGCAACATCAAGGATCAGAGGGAGGTTTATTCACTCCTGAGTCCAAGCATGCCCCCCCCCTCCTTCCGAAACTATATATAATGTATGAGACTCACTACATCAAACTCCCACCCACTATTCCAGTTGGGTGTGCAAACTCTAGGAACCTGTCATTCCCTCTTCTAACAAAGAAAACAAGAACAAAAACCGACAGAAACTAACCCAATAAAAAGAAAAATAGGTTACAACAGCACGCTCAGGTGTTGGCCTCACTCCAGCATGCTTGGGAAATTGCCACTCAACGATTTCAGAGTGCACAAACCATTCCAGAGTAGAAGGGACAAGAGGTAGTGACCCTTCTTGTCCCTATCCCCAGAAGTAGCATGCGCGAAGATCCCCCAGACTGGGACATTCAACAAGAATGTGCTGGACAGTCTGAGAGACCAAGTAGTAGTCACAACAATAAGGCACACAAATTTAGATTGCTGTGGGCCATCTCCCATCTTCTTTGCCATGAAATTGGAGGCAGCAGGGCCCTCTTCTCCATTTCTCTGGGGCCCTGAGTCACCTTGGGAGGACCACCCTATAGAGTTCAATGGTCAATCCATCATTTCATTGAGATTAAAAAATGCATCGTTGAACCTGTGAATTGACACTCAAAATATTTCAACTCTCCTCACCCCTTGAAGGCAGTATTCCCCCTTGAGGAACTTCTCAACGAGCGAAGAGTCGACGAAAGGGGCGGGGACGGATGGAGCACGGGTCGCGGAGTGAGAAGAGGGCCATGAATATCTTATTCCTGCTTCATCCTCCTCTTCCTCCACCAATTTAAGCCGCACTGAGCCGTGAGAAATGTCATTCCCAAGCTGAAATTGAGAGGGGAGGGTTAAAATTTAGTTTTCCAATACAGTGAACTGGCATCATAGCAAGGATGGAATGCATATATGTCACAACCCCACCCACCCACTACATAACCTCTCCATTCCCAACCCAGAGATATTAGGAGTACCCCTGCTTCGCACTACTCCAACTACTGGGAAGAATCACTCCCAACACTACTGAACCAAAACACAAAACATCTACAGACCCACTTCATCCACTTAGTACTCAGAAGATGTCAACACATACCACCTGGCATCCACCTTGGATCGCCCAACCATAGACTCTCTGGTCCGCCTACGATCAGTACATTACCCTTCACTACAAAAATATAAAAACATACTAGACCCTGCCTCCCCCCCCCCGACTACCACCGCTGCAACTGCTAACCGACAGAATTTTTTTTTTAAGGGGCTATCTGGCTACTGCCCACTTAGGCATAAGTCGCCGTAAACAAACAGCCTAGTTCTAGGAAACAACAATAAAAAGAAATAACAATAACAAAACAATAACAAAAACAACAACTAAACCTAGTTAAATGAAAGGGAGAAGGCCGGCCTCCCCCAAATAGTCAACAAGTCCACCAGTCAATGTGCACGCACTCGTCCCGAGTACAAAGGACAGGCGGTAGCGACCCAGCCCATCCCGGTACCGGGACCGGGACAGGTAACGTGCGCGAAGATCACCCAGACTAGAACATTCGACAAGAATGTGCCGAACAGTCTGGGACACGACGCAGTCGTCGCAATAGGGCGCAGGCGAGCGCTCCATCAAATAGCGATGCGTCACACGAGTGTGTCCGATTCGGAGACGACAGAAAGCGACCTGAAGCCGTCGCGGCATTGGGGGATAGGTCCATGGGAACAGCGTGGCGCAATGGCACGCAACTTTAAGTTCCCTCCGACCGTCTTCCATCTTCTTTGCCAAGTGGTCCAAAGAGCTGCCGGTATTCCTGCCATGTAGTCGGTGTGAGGAAGAGCGAAACGCTGATCCGGTCGTAGAGTCCTCGCGGACTCTTTGGCGCCCTCATTCCCCGCAATTCCTACATGTCCAGGAACCCGGCAGAAGATAATCTCGACATCTGTCCGGCTCGCCATAACCGTGGCGTCACGGATATCGCGAACCAGGGGATGCGGAGATTCCAATGCCCCGAGAGCACTCAGGGCGCTTTGTGAGTCGCTATAGATCACAATCAGGTCTCCGAACCGGGCACGTCGCGTAATCTCTCTTGCGGACCCTTTGGCGCAATCATCCCACGCAATTCCTATATGCCCAGGAATCCAGCAGAAGATAATTTCGAAATACACCCAGCTCGCCCAGACCGTGAGTCATGGATATTGCGAACCAGGGGATGTGGAGATTCCAATGCCTCAAGAGCACTCAGGGGCCTTGTGAGTCGCTTTAAATCACAATCCGGTATCTGAGCGGTGTATTGGAACCAGCTCGTCTGTGAAGACAGACGGAGCGTCAGGCAGAGCTCAGGTGACTTCAATCAGAGGAGCCACGGCGTGGAAATCGAACCCCTCTTGGGACTTGGAGCTATCCGTATACACTAGCAGGGTTCCAGCGTGACACGAAGTGTGCTCTAAAAAGGCCGAACGCATTACTCCCGGCCCTATACCACCTTTGGGAGCAGAGGTGTGGCGACAAATAGTCCATGGTGGTACCCTCAAGGGTGGAATCCTGGGCAGAGCCATGAGCGCTTCCGATCAGAGAGCTATACCGAGCTCTCGAAGGAGTTGGCTAGCCCTAAACCCAAAGGACTTAAGGTATGACTGGCGTCTCTCGGCGGCATAGAAAAAGTCGAGGTCAGATGTGGATGCACTAAGAGGGTTGGCGACTGAGGGAGGCACCGGGCTTGTGCGTACAGGCGAATAATGTACTGTGCACGGCGCAGAGCGGGTGACATCTGCCAAGGATCGATAAGTAGGCTCTCAATGGGGGAGGTGCGGAAGGCACCGATGGCCAGACGAAGGGCGGTGTGGTGGATTGAGTCCCTGTTCCTGCTTCATTGGGCCGGAGACGGCTGCCCCCCCCACCCATACGCGGAATCGACGATCTCGCAAAAATTCAAATATAAAGATTGGGAGGCGTCCCCTCGCCACCATCTCGTGGAGAGTCTCCTTGATACCGTATCGCCATGCAGTATCATAGGCCTTCTCCAGATCGATAAACAGCGTGGTGTAGTGCTGTCTGCGAAGGAAGGCCTCGTAGACGGCATTTTCCATTTGGAGCAGAGCATCCGACGTGGAGTGGAACTTGCAGAAGCCGTACTGTGCGGAAGACAATTACCCTCCGCTGTCCAGAAAGAAAGCTAATCTAACATTTACTAATTTCTTCATTAACTTGCACACGCAAGTAGTTACGAGATTGGGCGGAAACCGGCCGTGGTAAAGTGATCTCTTCCCGGTTCGCGAAAGGAGAGCACAGTAGCGATTCTCCAGGAATCTGGGAGGATACCCTCTACCCAGATCCAGTTGAAGAAATCTAAGAGAAAGGCCATGCCTCGCGTACGGGACATCGTCTGGACCAGGAAGAGGGGCCGCGCACGAAGCGAGAGCGGAACGCAATTGACACAGAGTAAACCTGTCGTTTAAGGGTTCTCCGCCTATGGAGGTCAAGCCCAGTCGTCGGCCTTCCGCCACATCAAGACACGCATTGAATGCTGGCGGAGCAGCATTCGGACAGGGAATGCGAAGAAAGCGGTCGCGAAGTATTGCGCCACGGACGCGGGGTCACAGATTGAAGTCCCATTCTCTTGGAGAACGGGAGAGGGAGGGGGGGGGGGGGGCTGCAAGAACTAAGAACTTGCCCCGAATCCTTTTGATATTTGGGTAGGAAGTCGAGCCGATGCTTTTGTGAAGACACGTATGCCTACCAAGAAGAGCGGCAAGCGTGCTTCGAAATATACCGGAACCTAGCCCTAGTTCAACAAAATTCAACGATAGTGAAGTCGTGCGGGCGGCGCTTATAGCGCATTTAGGCATAACGCTTCTGTTTGAGGGCTGTCTCACACTCGGCTGACCACCCCAGAAGAGGTCAGCGTGCAAAACAGCCAGACGTTCGGGCGATGAGGTTGTCGGAGAAGAACTCAACGGCCTCATCTATCTACCTAAATTCCTCAACTGAGACCAGGAAATGAGTCATTTCCTGAAATGTGGACAACCGTGTCAAAGTAATCACTACCATGGTCATTGCACCCCACCCTCCACCGCCTAAAATAGGGCTGTGCATCTGGAGAGAACAAAGATAGATCGAGGCAGGAAAATGAAACGGCTCTCGGGCAGTGATGGGTAAACTCATCCACATTTATGACACCCATCTGCAGCTCGTCGATCATGTCGGCAAGGACCTGATTTCCTGGGAATGATAAAGTAGTCTCCCCAGAAAGGGTGTCTACCGTTCAAGTCCTCGAGCAAAAGAAGGGTCCTCGGCAACAGTGACACAACGCGGCGGAAGTCCCCTGCTTCTAAGTCGACTGACGGTGGAATGTACGCGGAAATAACAGTATACCTCCTATCCAGGTGCAGCTGCACAGCTACTGCCTGAAAGGAGGTATCTTAATCAAAGAGAAGAATGGAGACATCATGCAGGGTGTAAATGGCGCATCCCCCATCCTGTGGTGGTGGGTTGGCAAAACCCTTATACCCAGGAGAGTGGGAAGAGAGGATGCACCCAGCATGGCCTCCTGCAAAAAGATAGCTAACAGGGAATGGGAGGAGACGAGCCTCCATAGCTCTTTAACTATATATTATTGGCAGTGAATTACAATTTTTATTCAACTCTTAGAGTTCAAGATCAAATTGATATCAAAGCTATAAAATTTCAATGAATTGACAAACAATTTGTAAATATGGTGTTCACTTATAAGTTAATTACATGAAAAATACCAAGATAAACAACCTTTTTATGGCTGTTTCTAATAGACAAGAGCTGTACCTTTGTTTTTTACATTAAAAAAATGCAATTTTAATTTCTATAGGTCAAATTAGGAGCTTAAGTGTGAAAAATATGTAGAATTGATAGAGAACTTATAAATATGGCGCTCACTTGTGTTAGTTACATGAAAACTGCTAGCATAAACAAACTTCTTTTTTTTTTTACTGATTCAAATAGCCAAAGCATAGGACTTCATTTTTCATATCTATAAATTATTTTCTATTTGATACCCCAGAGATCAAATCTTTACCTCAAATTTTTGCAAATGTACGACTTTTTTTATTTTTCAACCTAGAGTTCTAAAACTCTCATATTTGGATTCTGTGTCTTTTTCTGATTCTAAATATATATATATATATACTTTTATATAATTATGACCATTATTAACCTAGTTATGACCACAAAATGCCTGAGGTCATATCTTCTGAACAGTTAGTCAGATTGACCTTAAAATTTCAGAAATGGGTTTAGGACCCCAAAACTTCCTATAAACCGAATTTCAGCAAAATTTGAGCAATGAGGATATCAAGCACTGGTTGATCTGACAGAGACTGCCCCATATGCCGAACACGCATATAATGAAGACCTGGTGTATACTGAAATAGTAGTATAAGCCACTTATAGCTTCCTTGAATTTCATTCTATAGTACTCAAGGTATTAATGAACAAATTTTAAATGTCTTGATAGAGGGCCATTTTTTTTTTATTAAAGATCAACTTTTGATATTTAACAAGAACAAGAAAGACAATTAAAAGAGATACTTTAGAGCTTTAAAATTAGACCTAAATCAATGATCTTTAATGATGTTTTAGGCTACCCCAATTAAAAAAAAAAGTCATATTACTAAAAAAAAAAGAGCCAAAGGGTCAGTCAGGGCTTTGTGACCTCGTTTGTATCTCTGTAATCAAATGTTCAGCCATATTGAAAATTTAGGGAATTTTAGTTTGACCTGTTTATTGGGTATTGTGGCAGGTTTAAGCAAAATTGAAAGGGAGCAATGTAAAAAGTGCCACTCAGGGCCTTTGGGCAAGGATGAAACCTAAATGGAAGAGATAGAAGCTTATTGTTTGGAAAGTAAAATCTGGCATGCAAAATATTGTGTTTTGTACTTGATACGGCATAAAATGCTAAGTAATTTTTTAGCAGTGATGAGCACTAACCCAATGGTTGAGAAAAATGAGACAAAATCCAAGATGGCCACATCATGTGAATGACCTAACATCTTCCTCCATAAAACTCCAAAGGGCAAACTTTCCCAAAGATACTCCAAGGAATTCAAACACCCAGTAACCAGACCTCCACCCCACAGCAAGGCATCCAATCTCTAGGTTCAAAACATCTCTTAATACCAGTCTATCCAACAGTGACTGGAGAGAAGCATCTTTCCCATGGAACAAACAGGTTCCCTTGCCAATAATCCAGACTAGCCACCATACAAACTTAAACAAATACTGCACTAAAGTGACTAACATCAGCCCCAGAAACCAGACAGCTCAACGCAACAATATCTTCAATTACACAGAGCGGTTGATCTGTGGAAGAACTGCGTCTGGGAAGGTGCAACAAAAGTAAGTCAGATAAAGGTGAGTAAGATGAAGCTTTACTGTATACAATATACATGGAACAAATGAACAATGATAAAAAAAACCCTAAGGCTATGAGTGTTCCCACAAACATTTTTGTTGTTACTACAGATTTTCTACGCAATTTTGTTTGCATAAGTCCTGCTCCACCATATGCCTTTGATGGGAGATCTGACATGAACTTTTCCTCATCTTAAACCTGAAGGCTGTGAAGACCTTCAAAAAAGTATGAACATCACAATAATCACCTCACCAGAGTGCCATGTGTCCTCAGCTTGAGGCTTTCTGCTTCAATTTGAAGGAGGTCTTTTGGCCGCTTCTGGCCTACTTGAGAAGGATGCGTAGGGATGCAGTGCAGGTTTGTTTGAGGAACTTCATGGGGCCTAAAAAAAAGAGAAGTCATCTTTAACACAGCTTACTAAAGCGAACAAGGCCTTGGCAAAGCATCAATTCATAATGAAAAATAAAATTTAATAATGCAAATTTGCAATACTGGTATTTTCTACCTGTATAAAATTAAGAGATCTCAGAAAAAATGGAATAATATCCTCTAAAAAGATAAAAGTAAATGAAATAAAAGATGGGCTCAACACCCCTTCCAAATTGCAAGGAACGAACTTACAGCACATGGCTAGCCAAAGTGTGACTATTGGGTGCTGAAATGGCCTAATGGCTCACAAAAGCATCGGCTCGACTTCGTACCCAAATATGGGTGGATTAGGCATAAATGCAGGTTACTGCCCGTGGGGGTAATTCAGCAATTTTAATTTGAAATCCAGCTTTTTTTTATATGAAGGTCAACTTTTAAAATTTGAAATTCAATTTTTTTAATATGAGTCATTTTTTTAAAAATTTGAAGTTCATTTTTTTAAGTTATAAAAGTCAAATTTTATTAATTTGAAGTTTTGGTTTTTTTTAATTTGAAGGTAAAAAGATGTAGTATTTCATTATATGTTCTTTGTTCTTGATGACTTTTTTGAGATGTTCTGGCATTGATTTGATCAAATTTTGGCTCATTTCTTGTGATATCTCAGTACACCAGACCTTTTTGATGGCTTCTGTGAGGTTAGGGATTGAGCCAGTATTGTGACATTTGACCATATTTTTTATAATAAGCCATAAATTCTTAATTGGATTGAGATCTGGACTATTACCAGACAACTCTAAAACACCAATTTCATTATCATTGAGCTATTTACTAACGATTTTTGACTTGCAACAAGGTGTCCGATCATGCAGAAAAGTTGTTGTCATGCAATGCCACTATCAGTATAAGTTTTTCCTTTAGCCTGGCTAAATATTGTTCACCATTCATGTTGTGTTCTTAAGAAAAAAGAAAGTCTTCCTACCAAAATAGCTAAAGCAACCCCAAACCATCAAACTTGGAGGATGTTTCATTGCCTTGATTTTGTATTTAGGATCCATCCTATCTGAGCTATGCGGGCGGCGCACCATTCTTGGATAGATTCTGAATGCTAAAAAAAGACTTATTACTAAGAGAACTGTCTTCTAATCATCAATACTTGGATTGATGTGCTTTTTACAAAATTTGACTCTTTTCTTGCACATTTCAGCATTCAGGAAAGTTTTCTTGGCAGTATGATGAGATGGCAACCCTAGCTCGTTTTACAGCCAATGTCGAATTGTGCACTCAGATACATCTTTAAGAAAAATTATGGTGCTCAGACAATTTCTTTTACTGTTATTGTTGGTTTCATTAACACAGTACATTTTATTAATTTAGAAGTATGTAAATTCGTCTTTCTAGGTCTCCTACCCCCACTTCTTCGGACTGGAGTACCAGAAACATCATCAATTATATGGCGGGAAACCCATAAATTCACAGTACTTCGAAATATCTCTTTGTCACTTGATAGGTGTTTCTTCGCAGCCATTATAGACTTTCTTAAAATACAGCACTTTTAGTAAAAGTTATTTTGTGAACACAGTATGCGCTGGAACTTGACTACACATTCACTGATAGCAGCCAACTGACGCAACACAGGACCAGCAAGCTGCATGACTGCTCTACATTAGAAAATAAATAAATAAATTTTAGGGGCCGATCTGGTGACTGCCCACTTGGGCATAAGACGCAGGAAGCACGACAGACTAGCACTAGGCTACTTTAAAATAAGAATATGAAAATACAACAATGATAAAAAGGGAAGATGGCAACAATTAGGAAGCAATCTCCGGCGTTGGGAGGGAGGTCCCCCTCCTCCCGGCGCAGGAGCGTGCGACCTACAAGGAAAACAACAATAACAAAAAATAAAACCTATTAAATAAAGGGGAGAAGGCCAGCCTCTCCACAAAAGTCTATAAGTCCACCAGTCGATGTGCACACTCATCCCGAGTACAAGGGACAGGCGGTAACGATTTATTTATTTATTTATTTTTTTTAGAGCTCATCTGGCAACTGTCTACTTGGGTATTAGTCGCCGTATTAAAACTGGCCTAGTTCTAGGCTACTTTAAAATAAAATTAAAGAGAGAAAAAAAAACAACACCCCAAAAAGGGAGAAAGAAAGCAAGCTGGTGCGTCAGGGAGAGGTCCCCCCGGCGCAGGAGCGTGCAACTAAAGGAAAAAAACAAACAAAAAAAAACCAAATGCAAAAAAACAAAAAAGAAAAAAAACAAACCTTGCTAAAAAAATAGGGAGAAGGCCGGCCTCCCCCAAGAAGTCCACAAGTCAATGTGCACGAATCTGCCCCGAGTAAAAGAGACAGGCGGTAGCGACCCCGCCCATCCTGGTACCAGGACAGGTATCGTGCGCGAAGATCACCCAGACTGGGACATTCAACAAGAATGTGTCGAACAGTCTGGGGGACGGAGGCGCAGGCGAGCGCTCTATCAAATAGCGATGCGTCACACGAGTGTGTCCGATTCGGAGACGACAGAAAGCAACCTGAAGCCGCCACCGCATTGGGGGATAGGTCCATGGGAACAGACGCGGCGCAATGGCACGCAACTTTAAGTTCTCTTCGACCGTCTCCCATCTTCTTTGCCAAGCAGTCCGAAGAGCTGCCCGTATTCCTGCCATGTAGTCGGTGTGAGGAAGAGCGAAACGCTGGTCCGGTCGCAGAGTCCTAGCGGACTCTTTGGCGCCCTCATTCCCCGCAATTCCTACATGTCCAGGAACCCAGCAGAAGATAATCTCGACATCTGCCCGGCTCGCCAAAACCGTGGGGGCACGGGTATCGCGAACCAGGGGATGCAGAGATTCCAATGCCCCGAGAGCACTGGGGGCACTTTGTGAGTCGCTATAGATCACAATCCGGTCTCCGAACCGGGCACGTCTCGTAATCTCCCGTACCGAGTGGTGTATTGCCACCAGCTCGGCCGTGAAGAAAGACGCAGCGCCTGGTAGAGCCCCGCTGACTTCAAACAGAGGGGATACGGCGTGGAAGCCGACCCCCCTCTTCGGACTTGGAGCCATCCGTATACACTTGCACGGTTCCAGCGTGACACGATGTGTGCTCCAAAAAGGTCGAACGCAATACTCCCGGCGCAGTACAAGCTTTGGGAGCAGAGGCGTGGCGACAAATAGCCAAATAAGGTACCCTCCAGGGTGGCGTCCTGGGCAGAACCAGGGGCGCCACCGGCCCGAGAGCTATATCTACCTCTCGAAGGAGTTTCCTGGCCCGAAACCTAAAGGGCTTAGGGTATGACTGGCGTCTCTCGGTGGCATAGGCACCATCGAGATCAGCTGCGGATGCAGTGAGAGCTGTTGGCGACTGAGGGAGGCGGCGGGCTCACGCGTACAGGCGAGTGATGCACTACACGCGGCGCAGAGCGAGTGGCATCTCCCCAGCATCGACAAACAGGCTCTCAATGGGGGAAGTGCGGAAGGCACCGGTCGCAAGGCGAAGGGCGGTGTGGTGGATCGAATCCACCTTCCGCAATAAACGCTCGACTGTGGATGAATAAAACTCGCATCTGTAGTCAAGCTTTGAACGAACAAAGGATCGATAAAAAAGTAGGGCAGTAGCCCTATCAGCGGCCAGGGCGCTGAACGTCACGAAAGGGAGAATGTCCATGGCGAGGGTACAAGAGACCCTAAGGCTGCGAATATGAGCCTCCCAGGTGAGGCGTCGGTCGAATACAAGACCAAGGAAACGGTGCGACTCAACCACATCCAGGTGCACCCCATTAAGAAACAAATCTGGGTCGGGGTGAAGCCGTGGATGGCGGCAGAAGTGCACCACCTTAGTCTTGGCCAAAGAAAACCGAAACCTGTGCGCTTCGGCATAGCGAGAGACGCGGTTCAATGCCTGTTGGAGTCGACGCTCCAGAGTTGGCATCTGGGCCACGCCAAAAGAGATCGAAAGGTCGTCCACGTAGAGCATAGCGAGAACATCTTCCGGCAGAACCGAGGTGATGCCGTTGATGCTCAGGGCAAAGAGTGTGACACTGAGGACCCTTCCCTGCGGGACACCCTCTTCCTGCTCCTTTGGGCCGGAGAGGGCTCCCCCCACCCGTACGCGGAATCGACGATCTCGCAAAAATTCAGATATAAACATTGGGAGGCGTCCCCTCGCCCCCATCGTGTGGAGAGTCTCCATGATACCATACCGCCATGCGGTATCATAGGCCTTCTCCAGATCGAAAAAGACCGTGGCATAGTGCTGTCTACGAAGGAAAGCCTCGCAGACGGCATTTTCCAGTCGGAGCAGAGCATCCGACGTGGAGTGGAACTTGCGGAAGCCACACTGTGCGGAAGACAGATGGCCTCCGCTGTCCCGGAAAAAGGCTAATCTAACATTTACCAATTTCTCCATCAACTTGCACACGCAGGAGGTTAGAGAAATTGGGCGGAAACCGGTCGGAGTAGATTGATCTCTCCCCGGTTTGCGAAAGGCGAGCACAGTAGCGATTCGCCAGGAGTCTGGGAGAAGACCTTCCACCCAGATCCTGTTGAAGAAATCTAACAGAAAGGCCATGCCTCGCTCACCCAGGTGTCGAAGCATGGCGTACGGGACATCGTCCGGACCATGGGCGGTGTCCGCGCACGAAGCGAGAGCGGAAGGCAACTCACTCACAGTAAACTTGTCGTTGAAGGGTTCTCCGCCTCTGGGTGTAAAGTCCAGCCGGCGGCCTTCCGCGACATCACGACGTGCATTGAATGCTGGCGGAGCAGCATCCCGGCTAGAGAATGCGGAAAAAGCGGTCGCTAAGGATTCCGCCACGGACGCGGGGTCCGAGATTGCGGTCCCATTCTCCTGGAGATCGGGAAGGGTGTCCTGCGAGAACTTGCCCCGAAATCTTTTGACTCGCTTCCACACATCAGCTAAAGGGGTATGTCCCGTAAAGTGAAGACACGTATGCCCGCCAAGAAGAGCGGCGGGCGTGCTTCGAAATATACCAGAACCTAGCCCTAGCCCAACGAAATTCAGCGACAGTGAAATCGTTCGGGCGGCGCTTATAGCGCATGTAGGCATAACGCTTCTGTTTGAGGGCCGTCTCACACTCGGCCGACCACCATGGGAGTGGTCGGCGTGCTAAACGGCTAGACGTCCTAGGAATAGTAGTCAGGCCGACGGCGATGAGGTTGCCGGAGAATTCAACATCCTCATCTACCGACCTAAACTCCTCGACTGCGACAGAGCATTCAGTCATTTCCTGAAATGCAGGCCACCACGCCCGCGCCAAGCACCACTGAGGTGGTCTCTCAGGAAGCAGTTGCCCTGAAAATGATATTTGAATGGGAAAGTGATCACTACCATGGAGGTCATCGCCACCCCCCAATCAAAATCAGGCTGTGCATCCGAAGAGCACAAAGATAGGTCAAGGCAAGAAAATGAAGCGGTTCTCGGACAGTGATGCGTAACCTCATCCACGTTTAGGACACCCATCTCAAGCTCTTCGATCAGATCAGCAAGGACTTGTCCCCTGGGTTTTATGGAGTAATCTCCCCAGAGAGGATGCCTGCCGTTCAGATCTCCAAGCAAGCGATAGGGCCTCGGCAACCGTGCCACGACGCGGCGGAAGTCCCCCCGCGTCGAAGTCAGCTGACGGTGGAATGTACGCAGAAATGATAGTATACCTCCTATCCAGATGCAGCTGCACAGCCACTGCCTGAAAGGAGGTATCTAAAGAGAAAGGAAGAATGGAGATATCATGCCGGGTGTAAACTGCGCATCCCCCAGCCCGGCCATCCCGCAGGGGTGGGGTCGCAAGACCCTTATACCCCGGAGGGCAGGCAGGGGGCATGCGCCTAGCATGGTGTCCTGCAAAAAGATAGCTAACGGGGAACAGGACGAGACGAGACGAGACGAGCCTCCGCAGCTCCTACCAGTTGGCCCGGAGTCCACGGCAATTCCATTGAAGGAACATGCCCTCCAGGCCTAGCTCGGAGGAGACGCGGGGGCCAGCCTCGAACTGAAGACCCTCACGGGAATGGCCGTACGCTTCCCGGGGGCAGAACCCCGGGCGCTGTTGGCCGGACAAAGCGCTGTCGCCTTCGAGGACTTATTGGGGGAGGTTGGGCTCGCCATGCGAGTCTTTTCCTCCCTCCGCCTCGAAACCTTAGGCGGGTGTTGCGGCTTCGGAGACGGGGGGCCCTCCTTTCGAGGAACCACCGTCTCCGAGCCACTCGCTCCACCACTAGGCGTAGGCGAAGGAGCCGAAGCTCCTTTGTTGCTGTCCTCCTTTCGGGGGACAGCTTTAGGAACCCCGGAAGATGGCCTAGCGACCATCTTCAGGGGTGTTGCCTCCTGTGAGTCTAACGACTCGGTGGAGGCGCGTGGCCGCCGTTTCGCCTTACGGGAACCGGTCACGCTGGGGGAAGAGGGGGGAGCCATGGATTTAGCCAGGGCTGGGTATGAACGCTTTTTTCCGCCAGCTTTACCAGGGGAGCGCTCGGGTTGGGTAGAGCCCGCAGAAGGGCTCCGAATGGGCCTCCCCCAAATAGTCAACAAGTCCACCAGTCAATGTGCACGCACTCGTCCCGAGTACAAAGGACAGGCGGTAGCGACCCAGCCCATCCCGGTACCGGGACAGGTAACGTGCGCGAAGATCACCCAGACTGGAACATTCGACAAGAATGTGCCGAACAGTCTGGGACACGACGCAGTCGTCGCAATAGGGCGCAGGCGAGCGCTACATCAAATAGCGATGCGTCACACGAGTGTGTCCGATTCGGAGACGACAGAAAGCGACCTGAAGCCGTCGCGGCATTGGGGGATAGGTCCATGGGAACAGCGTGGCGCAATGGCACGCAACTTTAAGTTCCCTCCGACCGTCTCCCATCTTCTTTGCCAAGTGGTCCGAAGAGCTGCCGGTATTCCTGCCATGTAGTCGGTGTGAGGAAGAGCGAGCCCTTGGCCGTTTGAGGGGGACCTTGCATAGGGGCAGATTCGGGTTCGGTGCTTGGCGCCGAGCCCGGATTCCCCCCCATGGAAGGCCCTACCGTCTGAGGCTGGGTCTCCTCAAGGACCATGTGTATCACAGGAGGGACCTCCAGTTGGCCATCCCCTCCCAGGACATCGCAGGTCCCCTTGGCAGTGTCACCAGTCTTGTGTGGGGAGGCACAGGCCTTGACCACGGCAAGGTTTAAAATTCTTGCCAGCAGGTCTTTTGAGGGAAGCGACTGAAAGGGCCTGCTTCCCTCTTCCCCCTAAGGGGGTTTGCCCTACCGAGCTGCTTTGATGGGGAGCGGCTGGCTTTCTTGGCAGTCTCCTTGGAAAGAAAAGAGGGGACTGCCGCTGGGAAAGGGAAGGTGCCCGAAAGCACCTCCAGAGAAGGGGGTGAGAGGGAGTCCCCTGCACCCGTAGGCGAAGGAGAGGAGTAAGCCTCCTCTCCGGTTAGAGAAATATGGAGGGTCCCCTGCGCAAGCACAGGGGGAGGGACCTCCATTTTTTTTGGTGGAGCTGCACGAGGGCGGCTCCGCCGATGAGCAAGGGGGAATTAGGGGGAGATTTTTTACTTTCTCATCATTGGGCATGGTGACCCTATTTTTGCTACGGGATGCAATAGCTCATCACCTCTCGCAGTTGCGTTGCCACACTGCAAGAGGTGCTTACAAGCCCGGCAGAGCCAGGCGCCGCCATTCGGGACCACCCCTCTCGTCTGGTGGCCTGGCAGTCCATCGGCATGGCGGCTCCACCTTGGACACCGCGTAAAATTGATAGAATGTGAAGAGGAGAGGAAAAGGGATGTGAGGAAGGTATGGGTGGGGATGAAGCAGGTTGTTAAAAAAAACACATCCCGAACCGGAGCTCAGGGGTTAGGGAACAATGTCCCCTCCCCCCTCAGCCCCGATCCGGGGTGGTTGGCTTGAAAGAAGGTCAGCATCTACCCTGTGAAATTAGAGGCTGACCAGAGAAAGTTGTGGGAGAGGTTGTATGAAAAGCGACGATGTAGGGGAGAAATCGGGCTATCTGAAGGAAGGAAGAGAGGCTAAGCTGGGGCCGGACGGAGCGCTGGATCCGTCAGCACGGCGGCCAGGATGGCAAATCACCGCGCCCCTTACGGGGCAGGCGGTAACGAACCCGCCCATCCCAATACTGGGATGAGCACACAATTTAACAATGGCTGTAAAAGGAGCTAGGGTTGCCATCTCATCATACTGCCAAGAAAACTTTCCTGAATGCTGAAATGTGCAAGAAAAGAGTCAAATTTTGTAAAAAGCACATCAATCTGAGTATTGATGATTAGAAGACAGTTCTCTTAGTGATGTATTTTTTTAACATTCAGAATCTATTCAAGAATGGTGCGCCGCCCGCATAGCTCAGATAGGATGGATCCTAAATACAAAATCAAGACAATGAAACATCCTCCAAGTTTGATGGTTTGGGGTTGCTTTAGCTATTTTGGTAGGAAGACTTTCTTTTTTCTTAAGAACACAACATGAATGGTGAACAATATTTAGCCAGGCTACAGGAAAATCTTCCACTGATAGTGGCATTACATGACAACAACTTTTCTGCATGATTGGACACCTTGTCGCAAGTAAAAAATCGTTAGTAAATAGCTCAATGATAAAGAGTAAGCCTCCTCTCTGGGTAGAGAAATTTGGAGGGTCCCCTGCGCAAGCACAAGGGGGGATGGGACCTCCATTTTTTTTCTGTGGAACTGCTCGAGGGCAGCTCTGTCAATGGATAAGGGGAAATTGAGGGGAGATTTTTAATTTTCTCATCATTTGGCATGGTGACCCTAAATTTTTCACGGGATGCATATGCTCATCACCCCTTGCAGTAGCCCGCCCTGCAAGGGGTGCGTACAGGCCTGGCAGAGCCAGGTGCCACCATTCAGGACCACCCCTACCGCCTGGTGGCTCCACCTTGGACACGGCGTAAAAAGAAATAGATGGTCAAGTGAGAAGGAAAGGGGATGTGATGAAGGTATGGGTGGGGATGAAGCAGGTTGTTAAAAGCCCACCACTCCAGACTAGAGCTCAGGGGTTAGGGAACATTGTCCCCTCCGCCCTCAACCCCGATCCAGGATGGTTAGCTGAGAAGGTCAGCATCTACCCTGTGAAATTAGAGGCTGACCAGAAAAAGTTGTGGGAGAGGCTGTATGAAAAGCGAGGAAAACTGGGGGGGGGAACACAAGTGTTTTGAAGGAAGGAGAAGAGGCTAAGCTGGGGCCGGATGGGGTGCGGAATCTTGTCAGCACGACGGACAGGATAGCAAATTAGTGCGCCCCTTATGGGGTATGAAACCAAGACAATAATAAACAAATAAAGAAACAAAAATGTGAAACTAAAACAGAATCCTAAACAAATAAAGAAATATCAAACTCTATCCAATGTATTTACCCCTAAAACCCTAAGCAGCTGAATTAAGCAACTAAACTCACGGAAGAATGTACTCAAATGCACCACAATTTTACCAGTTACAATTCCCAATCCCTATAATTCACATACCCCAACTTCACTATTAAACAAAGTATAAGTCAAACTAAAATTGGATAATCCAAAATTAAATAGTTAAAGGTGAAGGACCCCACAAACACTGAGACTAAATAAACACCATTCCTAAAACTGCAACTGATACTGAACACTCAAGTTCTTTCCAAATATGAGGGGGGCAAATTAATCTAATAAAAATTGAAAGGGATTCTCAAGACTTTAAACTCAATAGACAATATCTAAAAAAAAAATCCCTCATCGGTTAATGATTTCATGGAAATGGATCTAAGGTAATCAATAAAATTTCAAGGGTTAATGTCTGTCTAAAAGGCATCGAATGGGTATCAATCCACGGAATGTTCTATTACAATACCCGAGGGGCAACTCAATTTATCAACATGAATACACATTCACACCCAAATGAATAAACTCTTCAACAACTGTAGAAAACATTAAGAGTGCAAGACTTTCTTACCTTTACAGAAAGAGGTACCAAAATAAACCAACTATTTGAGTTCATTGGCAGCGAGGGAGGAAGAGGGCAAGCCATTTTATGTAGTTGAGGATAGACACCCCAACCCAATAATGAAACCAATATAAAGATTAACATGAGTGGTGAGCTTGAGGGTACCAGGGGCCGGTCCTCATTTGGAGTTTTGACCCCAATCAGGTAGCAATCTTTGCCACCCCGGGGAAAGGGGAAGCCATTCTGCATCAGGGGTATGTGGATATAACCAACTATCTGCAGGAATCCTTGGAACAGAGAAGTGTGCATGATGCACTGTGAAGACAGCAGTGTAAGATCTATGTGGGTAATCACATTCACCAAACAGTGACCAGACTTCAACATGCACATATGTTCGCTCTGGCTGGGTTCAAACCCTGCATCTCAATGTTAGATGACCAGGACCATATTCAATCAGCTGTGGGCTCTCCATTGTACACTTTGTATTATTACCATAAGAGTTGTCTGGTTTGATTAAAGCTTTTTGTGTGTGGTGGGGGGTGGTGTTAGCGAGTGTGGAATACATGTTGAAAGAAATCTGGTGGGTTGCTTTTGTTGAATATTAGACGGAAAATAAATTACCTGTAATCTGGGTGTTGGCAGAGGATGGGGGAGAGAGCTATGACCTCATACTCGCATGAGAAAGTTTCCTTCACACTGAAGATGGAGTTCCGTCCTTCCTCAAAACAAACATAGAGAATCTGTGTCACCCGCGGCTGCCCTGTCAGATCACAGATTGTGCCCCCTCTGTATGTCACAGGGAAGTAGGGCACAGACACACCTCCTAACTTTGTGTGAGGAATTTCTGGTTGTGGATTCAATTTTAAAAGCTCATCCAACTCTTGCGCTGATGAAGAAAATATATATATTAAATGAGAGGAAACAGCCCCACCCATCTAATCGAAAGTTGACAAGAAACACACACTATGTACATTAACCCTCCACACCCTTTGTTGTGGGGTAGGGGCAGGTTTATGTGACATCACACCCACTCTCACTTTCTCTAAAGACCTATTTTTAAAGACTGCCAGTGATGGCTTCATTTGGGCAGAGATTTATTGATTGGGCACTGTAAGTGAATAAGTGTGATGCCTGTAACCATTAAAGTAAGATAGCTCACCCTGTAAGAAAAAGCAGGTGAGAGACCGTTAGTAAGTCCTTAAAAGTACCAAAACCAGTCTAAAGTTTTGTCCTGTGGTTGGGAATCTACAGTCAACTGTAGATGACCACTGGGATATGCGCAGGACATATGACCTGATTGGTGGAAAAAATAAAAAGTTGAAAATATCTTAAAAGATAGCTTACTTGCCAGCCTCCATCCACCCCACCTCTCTTTTACAATGTGGGTTGCAACTAAGAAGTTTGTTATTATAGGTGCAAAGTTAGTGGAGTTGAAAGTGGTTGGAGAGAGAGACAAATATCCATAAATGAAGACCACTTCCACTTACAGTACTGGTTAAGTTTTTTTTTTCATGCATTTCTGATGCTTCTAGTGAGGGCCCAGCCAGAGAAATTACAAAGAAGCCAATCTTTAGGCCAGGTTAGTCTGAACAATCACTAAATACATCTATGATGATAACAATTTAATAGTATGGAAGAGGCTGGCCTTGTCCAAAAACTCAATTACAACACAATCCAGTATGGAGTCCCTCCATAGGACTTGGGGACAGACAGCAGCCACTCCACCTATTGCAGTACTGGGATAAGCAGCATTCACAAAGCTTCCCCAGACTAGGGAATTTGACTAAAAGATGTCTTATGATCTTGGGGATGAAGCAGTCGGGGCATTCATTCTCTGTGAGATCACCCAGAAAAATTGCAAATTAACACCATCTCTCAGACTTTGCTGAAATTTGGTTTATAGGAAGTTTTGGGCCCTAAACCCATTTCTGAAATTTTAAGGTCAATCCAACCAACAGTTCAGGAGATATGACCTCATGCATTTTAAGGTTATATGTAAGGTCACTAACATTTGGCGACCCATAACTAGGGTAATAATGGTCATAATTATATAAAAGTATATATATTTAGAATCAGAAAATGACAAGGAATCCAAATATGAAAGTTTTAGAACTCTAGGTTGAAAAATAAAAAAAATTATACATTTGTTCAAATTTGAGGTCAAGATTTGACTCTGAGGTATCAAAATTGAAAGACTTTTATGAGAAAAATGAAGGCATATGCTTGGGCTATTAGAATCGGTAAAAAAAGTTTGTTTTTGCTAGTATTTTTCAAGTAATTAACACATAAGTGAGCACTATATTTTTAAGTTGTCCATCAATTTTATATACTTTTCACCCTTAAGCTCTTAAAGTGACCCATAGAAATTGAAATTATAATTTTTTTTACATAGAAAAACAAAAGTCAAAGGTCTTGGCTATTAGAAACAACTAATCATAAAAAGGTTGTTTATGATATTACTTTTCATGTAATTAACTTATGTTGACATCATATTTATAAATTACAGGTCAATTTAGGAATTTATATTAACTATCAGTTTGACTTGATGTAAATCTCCAAGAATAAAAAAAATATTTCACTGATAATCCTCACTGACAAAATAATTACAATAATGATAGGGAAAACCTGTTAACCTAATACAATTTTGGCATATTCGATACTTTCATCAATTTCTTTCTGAGGAAAAATATATTTAATTCTGCTGCCTCCTTTTAGTGTAGGACAACTTATGACAGTTAATATATAATGTCCTGGCACTGCACATGAATCCTTATTTGATGGATAATGATATGCACTTGCTCCTGATGACCCAGATTGATGTAAAAAGTTCATTGTAATAATCAAACTCGTCAGAATATTCCACCACAATTCCATACCAAACTTGCCGGTCATAAATGCAACTAACATACTCTCTTGGTTTGACACATTTTAGGTTAGCAACAATTGCAGGTTTATTAGTAATGTGTTCCTTATTCTTTTCTTTTCTCTAATGCCACTTGATTTTTTTTTTATTATAGAGCCCATCTGGCAACTGCCCACTTGGGCATAAGTCGCCGGAAACACGACAGCCTAGAACTAGGCTACTTTAAAATAAAAATATGAAAACATAACAATGATAAAAATGTGAAAAACTTAGCAATCAGGAAGCAATCTCCGGCAGCAGGGAGAGGTCCCCTCACCCCGGTGCAGGAGCATGCAACCTACCAACAAAAAACAATACAAAACAAAAAAAAAGAACCTTCTTAAATAAAGGGTAGAAGTCCGGCCTCCCCCCAAAAGTCAACAAGTCCACAAGTCAATGTGCACGAACTCGTCCCGAATAAAAGGGACAGGCGGTAGCGAACCCGCCCATCCCGGTATCGGGACAGATATCGTGCGCAAAGATCACACAGACTGGGACATTCGACAAGAATGTGCCGAACAGTCTGGGGGACGACGCAGTCGTCGCAATAGGGCGCAGGCGAGCGCTCCATCAAATAGCGATGCGTCACACGAGTGTGCCCGATTCGGAGACGACAGAAAGCGACCTGAAGCCGTCGCGGCATTGGGGGATAGGTCCATAGGAACAGTCGCGGCACAATGGCACGCAACTTTAAGTTCCCTTCGACCGTCTCCCATCTTCTTTGCCAAGCAGTCCGAAGAGTTGCCCGTATTCCTGCCATGTAGTCAGTGTGAGGAAGAGCAAAACGCTGGTCCGGTCACAGAGTCCTCGCGCTCTTTGGCGCGCTCATTCCCCGCAATTCCTACATGTCCAGGAACCCAGCAGAAGATAATCTCGACATCTGCCCGGCTCGCCAAAACCGTGGCGTCACAGATATCGCGAACCAGGGGATGCGGAGATTCCAATGCCCCGAGAGCCCTAGGGCGCTTTGTGAGTCGCTATAGATCACAATCCGGTCTCCGAACCGGGCACGTCGCGTAATCTGCCGTACCGAGTGGTGTATTGCCACCAGCTCGGCCGTGAAGACAGACGCAGCACCTGGTAGAGCCCCGCTGACTTCAAACAGAGGGGATACGGCGTGGAAGCCGACCACCTCTTGGGACTTCGAGCCATCCGTATACACTGGCACGGTTCCAGCGTGACACGAGGTGTGCTCCAAAAAGGTCTAACGCAATACTCCCGGCGCCGTACAAGCTTGGGGAGCAGAGGCGTGGCGACAAATAGCCAAATGTGGTACCGTCCAGGGTGGCGTCCTAGGCAGAACCAGGGGCGCCACCGGCCCAAGAGCTATATCTAGCTCTAGGAAGGAGTTTCCTGACCCTAAACCCAAAGGGCTTAGGGTATGACTGGCGTCTCTCGGCGGCATAGGCACCATCGAGATCAGCTGCAGATGCAGTGAGAGCTGTTGGCGACTGAGGGAGGCCCCGGGCTCGCGCGTACAGGCGAGTTAACACTGCACGCGGCATCTCCCCAGCATCGACCGAGGGGCTCTCAATGGGGAAAGTGCGGAAGGGACCGGTCGCAAGGCGAAGGCCGGTGTGGTGGATCGAATCCACCTTCCACAATAAACGCTCGGCTGCGGATGCATAAAACTCGCATCCGTAGTCGAGCTTCGAACGAACAAAGGATCGATAAAAAAGTAGGGCAGTAGCCCTATCAGCGCCCCAAGCGCTGAACGTCACGCAACGGAGAATGTCCATGGCGCGGGTACAAGAGACCCTAAGGTTGCGAATATGAGCCTCCCAGGTGAGGCGTCAGTTGAATACAAGACCAAGGAAACGGTGCGATTCCACCTCATCCAGGCGCACCCCATTAAGAAACAAATCTGGGTCAGGGTGAAGCCGTGTATGGCGGCAGAAGTGCACCACCTTAGTCTTGGCCAAAGAAAAGCGAAACCTGTGCGCTTCAGCATAGTGAGAGAAGCGGTTCAATGCCTGTGGGAGTCGATGCTCCAGAGTTGGCATCTGGGCTGCGCCAAAAGAGATCGAAAGGTCGTCCACGTAGAGCGTAGCGAGAACATCTTCTGGCAGCACCGAGGTGACGCCGTTGATGCTCAGGGTAAAGAGTGTGACACTAAGGTAACTTCCCTACAGGACACCATCTTCCTGCTGCTTTGGGCCGGAGAGGGCTCCCCCCAACCGTACGCGGAATCGACGATCTTGCAAAAATTCAGATATAAACATTGGGAGGCGTCCCCTCACCCCCATCGCATGGAGTTTCCAAGATACCGTATCGCCATGCGGTATCATACGCCTTCTCCAGATCGAAAAAGACCGTGGCGTAGTGCTGTCTACAAAGGAAAGCCTCGCAGACGGCATTTTCCAGTCGGAGCAGAGCATCCGACGTGGAGTGGAATTTGCGGAAGCCGCACTGTGCAGAAGACAGATGGCCTCCGCTGTCCAGGAAAAAGGCTAATCTAACATTTACCAATTCCTCCATTAACTTGCACACGCAAGAGGTTAGAGAGATTGGGCGGAAACCGGTCGGAGTAGAGTGATCTCTCCCCGGTTTGCGAAAGGCGAGCACAGTAGCGATTCGCCAGGAGTCTGGGAGAAGACCTTCCACCCAGATCCTGTTGAAGAAATCTAACAGAAAGGCCATGCCTCGCTCACCCAGGTGTCGAAGAATGGCGTACGGGACATCGTCCGGACCATTGGCGGTGTCCGCGCACGAAGCGAGAGCGGAGCGCAAATCACTCACAGTAAACTTGTCATTGAAGGGTTCTCCACCTCTGGAGGTAAAATCCAGCCGGCGACCTTCCGCGACATCACCACGTGCATTGAATGCTGGCGGAGCAGCATCACGGCTAGATAATGCGGAAAAAGTGGTCGCTAAGGATTCCGCAACGGACGCGGGGTCCGATATTGAGGTCCCATTCTCCGTGAGAACGGGAGGGGAGTCCTGCGAGAACTTGCCCCGAATCCTTTTAACTCTCTTCCACACCTTTGCTAAAGGGGTCTTCCCGTTAAATGAAGACACGTATGCCCGCCAAGAAGAGCGGCGGGCGTGCTTCGAAATATACCGGAACCTAGCCCTAGACCGACGAAACTCACCCACAGTGAAATCGTTTGGGAGGCGGTAATAACGCATGTAGGAATAACGCTTCTGTTTGAGGGCCGTCTCACACTTGGCCGACCACCATGGGAGTGGTCGGCATGCAAAACGGCCAGACGTCCTAGGAATAGTAGTCAGGCCCACGGCGATGAGGTTGCCGGAGGAGAACTCAACGGCCTCATCTACCGACCTAAACTCCTCGAGTGAGATAGAGAATTCAGTCATTTCCTGAAATGCAGGCCACCGCGCCCGCGCCAAGCACCACCGAGGTGGGGCTTTCAGGCGGCAGTTGCCCTGAAAATGATATTTGAATGGGAAAGTGATCACTACCATGGAGGTCATCGACCACCCCCCAATCAAAATCAGGCTGTGCATCCGAAGAGCACAAAGATAGATCAAGGCAAGAAAATGAAGCGGTTCTCGGACAGTGATGCGTAAACTCAACCACGTTTAGGACAACTATCTAAAGGTCTTCGATCAGATCGGCAAAGAATTGTTCCCTGGGATTTATTGAGTAATCTTCCCAGAGATGATGCCTGCCATTCAGATCTCCAAGCAAGAGAAAGAGCCTCGGCAACCGTGCCACCACGCGGCGGAAGTCCCCCGCGTCGAAGTCAGCTGACGGTGGAATGTACGCAGAAATGATAGTATACCTCCTATCCAGGTGCAGCTACACAGCCACTGCCTGAAAGGAGGTATCTAAAGAGAAAGGAAGAACGGAGACATCATGCCGGGTGTAAACCGCGCATCCCCAAGCCCAGCCATCCTGTGGTGGTGTGGTCGTAAAACCATTATACCCCAGGAGGGCGGGCAGGGGGCACGCGTCTAGCATGGTCTCCGGCAGAAAAATAGCTAACGGGAAACGGGACGAGACGAGCCTCCGCAACTCCTCCCAGTTAGCCCGGAGTCCACGGCAATTCCATAGAAAGTATATGCCCGCCAGGCCTAGCTCGGAGGAGACGAGGGGGCCCTATTCGAACAGAAGACCCTCACAGGAATGGTCATACGCTTCCCGGAGGCAGAACCCCGAGCGCTGTTGGCCGGACAAAGCGCTGAAGGCGCTGTTGCCTTCGAGGAGTTATTGGGGGAGGTTGGGCTCGCCATGCGAGTCTTATCCTCCCTCGGCCTCGAAACCTTAGGCGGGCGTTGCGGCTTCGGAGGCGAGGGACCCTCTTTTCGAGGAACCACCGTCTCCCAGCCACTCAGCCCACGCCTAGTGGTCCTCCAACTAGGAGGACAGCTTTAGGAACCCCGCAAGATGGCCTGGCGACCAACTTGAGGGGTGTTGCCTCGTGTAAGTCTAACAACTCGGTGGAGGCGGATGGCCGTTTCGCTTTACGGGAAACGGTCACGCTGGGGGAAGGGGGGGGGGCCCTGGTTTTAGCCGGGGCTGGGTGTGAACCCTTTGTGCCACCAGCTTTACAAGGGGAGCGCCCGGTTTGGTTAGAACCCGGAGAAGGGCTCCGAATGGGTGCAGAAACAACCGTGCTCGTTGGCCTGGATGGGCCAGGAGCAGAGGGTGTCTTTCTAACCAATGAGACATAACACGTCCCAGGCAGGCCCGGCGCGCCAGGACCAAGTCCTTAGTCTCGCGGAATGAGAGTCGATCCTGGGCTTGAACGGCAAGGATTTCTTTCTCAAGGAGATATGCACCACATTGCTTCGAAGAAGCGGGGTGCGGCTCTCCGCAATTGACACACTTGGCCAAACACGATTTAGACTTATCGTGTGCGGCCTTGGAGATATTTACACAGACTTCGGGTGACCCCGACTTTGCACGTCTACATGAAAGATTCTTATGGCCGAGGCGGTGACAGCAATAGCATCGCCGCGGCAGTGGCACGAATGCCTTCACGCGGTAGCGGTACCAATCGGCATGCACCGACTCAGGGAGCTTGTCACAGTCGAACGTGATGAAGAGTGTAGGGGTGGGTCTCGAGGCCCATCCCTGTTTTCTCATCACACGTTCGACCTTGACTGCCCCATGGTCGGCCAGTTCTAGGGTGATGTCCTCGATGGAGTAGTCAACGAGTTCCCTCGCATAAACTACTCCTTTCACAAAGTTCATGGAAGAGTGCGGCGTCACACTCACCGGGGTGCCATCAAGTGTCCGAAGAGCACTTATCTTGGCCGCCTCGGCAGGATTCGCCGCTTTTTTTTCTTTTTTTTTAAGGGGCTATCTGGCGACTGCCGACTTAGGCATAAGTTGCCGCAAACAAACAGCCTAGTTCTAGGCTACTTTAAAAAATTGAACAGGAAACAATAAAAAGAAATAACAATAACAAAGCAATAACAATAACAAAAACAACAACAACAATTAAACCGGATTAAATGAAAGGGAGAAGGCCGGCCTCCCCCAAAAAGTCAATAAGTCCACCAGTCAAAGTACACGCACTCGTCCCGAGTACAAGGGACAGGCGGTAGCAACCCCGCCCATCCCGGTACCGGGACAGGTGTCGTGCGCGAAGATCACCCAGACTGGGACATTCGACAAGAATGTGCCGAACAGTCTGGGGGACGACGCAGTCGTTGCAATAGGGCGCAGGAGAGCGCTCAATCAAATAGCGATGCGTCACACGAGTGTGGCCGATTGGGAGACGACAGAAAGCAACCTGAGGCCGCCGCGGCATTGGGGGATAGGTCGATGGGAACAGTCGCAGCGCAATGGCACGCAACTTCAAGTTCCCTTCGACCGTCTTCCATCTTCTTTGCCAAGCAGTTCGAAGAGCTGCCCGTATTCCTGCCATGTAGTCAGTGTGAGGAAGAGCGAAACGCTGGTCCGGTCGCAGAGTCCTCGCGGACTCTTTGGCGCGCTCATTCCCCGCAATTCCTACATGTCCAGGAACCCAGCAGAAGATAATCTCGACATCTGCCCGGCTCGCCAAAACCGTGGCGTCACGGATTTCGCGAACCAAGGTATGCGGAGATTCCAATGCCCCGAGAGCACTTAGGGCGCTTTGTGAGTCGCTATAGATCACAATCCGGTCTCCGAACCGGGCACGTCGCGTAATCTCCCGTACCAGGTGGTGTATTGCCACCAGCTCGGCCGTGAAGACAGTCGCAGCGCCTGGTAGAGCCCCACTGACCTCAAACAGAGGGGATACGGCGTCTAAGCCGACCCCCTCTTGGGACTTGGAGCCATCCGTATACACTGGCACGGTACCAGCGTGACACGATGTGTGCTCCAAAAAGGTCGAACGCAATACTCCCGGCGCAGTACAAGCTTTGGAAGCAGAGGCGTAGCGACAAATAGCCAAATGTGGTACCCTCCAGGGTGGCGTCCTGGGCAGAACCAGGGGCGCCACCGGCCCGAGAGCTATATCTACCTCTCGAAGGAGTTTCCTGGCCCTAAACCCAAAAGGCTTAGGGTTAAACTGGCGTCTCTCGGTGGCATAGGCACCATCGAGATCAGCTGCGGATGCAGTGAGAGCTGTTGGCGACTGAGGGAGGCGGCGAGCTCGCGCGTACAGGCGAGTGATGCACTGTACGCGGCGCAGAGCGAGTGGCATCTCCCCAGCATCGACCAACAGGCTCTCAATGGGGGAAGTGCGGAAGGGACCGATCGCAAGGCGAAGGCCGTGTGGTGGATCGAATCCACCTTCCACAATAAACACTCGGCTGCGGATGCATAAAACTCGCATCCGTAGTCGAGCTTCGAGCGAACAAAGGATCGATAAAAAAGTAAGGTAGTAGCCCTATCAGCGCCCCAAGCGCTGAACGTCACGGAACGGAGAATGTCCATGGCGCGGGTCAAGAGACCCTAAGGCTGCGAATATGAGCCTCCCAGGTGAGGCGTCGGTCGAATACAAGACCAAGGAAACGGTGCGACTCAACCACATCCAGGCGCACCCCATTAAGAAACAAATCTGGGTCGGGGTGAAGCCGTGGATGGCGGCAGAAGTGCACCACCTTAGTCTTGGCCAAAGAAAAGCGAAACCTGTGCGCTTCGGCATAGCAAGAGACGCGGTTCAATGCCTGTTGGAGTCGACGCTCCAGAGTTGGCATCTGGGCCACGCCAAAAGAGATCGAAAGGTCGTCCACGTAGAGCGTAGCAAGAACATCTTCCGGTAGCACCGAGGTGATGCCGTTGATGCTCAGGGCAAAGAGTGTGCACTGAGACACTGAGGACACTTCCCTGCGGGACACCCTCTTCCTGCTCCTTTGGGCCGGAGAGGGCTCCCCCCACCCGTACGTGGAATCGACGATCTCGCAAAAATTCAGATATAAACATTGGGAGGCGTCCCCTCGCCCCCATCGTGTGGAGTCTCCATGATACCGTATCGCCATGCGGTATCATAGGCCTTCTCCAGATCAAAAAAACACCGTGGCGTAGTGCTGTCTACGAAGGAAAGCCTCGCAGACGGCATTTTCCAGTCGGAGCAGAGCATCCGACGTGGAGTGGAACTTACGGAAGCCGCACTGTGGAGAAGACAGATGGCCTCCACTGTCCAGGAAATAGGCTAATCTAACATTTACCAATTTCTCCATCAACTTGCACACGCAAGAGGTTAGAGAGATTGGGCGGAAACCGGTCGGAGTAGAGTGATCTCTCCCCGGCTTGCGAAAGGCGAGCACAGTAGCGATTCACCAGGAGTCTGGGAGAAGACCTTCCACCCAGATCCTATTGAACAAATCTAACAGAAAGGCCATGCCTCGCTCACCCAGGTGTCGAAGAATGGCGTACGGGACATCGTCCGGACCATGGGCGGTGTCCGTGCACGAAGCGAGAGCGGAACGCAACTCACTCACAGTAAATTTGTCGTTGAAGGGTTCTCCGCCTCTGGAGGTAAAGTCCAGCCGGCGGCCTTCCGCGACATCACAACGTGCATTGAATGCTGGCGGAGCAGCATCCCGGCTAGAGAATGCGGAAAAAGCGGTCGCTAAGGATTCCGCCACGGACGCGGGGTCCGAGATTGTGGTCCCATTCTCCTGGAGAACGGGAGGGGGGTCCTGCGAGAACTTGCCCCGAATCCTTTTGACTCGCTTCCACACCTTAGCTAAAGGGGTCTTCCCGTTAAGTGAAGACATGTATGCCGGCCAAGAAGAGCGGCGGGCGTGCTTCGAAATATACCGGAACCTAGCCCTAGCCCGACGAAATTCAGTGACAGTGAAATCGTTCGGGCGGCGCTTATAGCGCATGTAAGCATAAAGCTTCTGTTTGAAAGCCGTCTCACACTCGGCCGACCACCATGGGAGTGGTCAGCGTGAAAAACGGCCAGACGTCCTAGGAATAGTAGTCAGGCCCACGGCGATGAGGTTGCCGGAGAAGAACTCAACGGCCTCATCTACCGACCTAAACTCCTCGACTGAGATAGAGAATTCAGTCATTTCCCGAAATGCAGGCCACCGCGCCCGCGCCAAGCACCACCGAGGTGATCTCTCAGGTGGCAGTTCCCCGTAAAATGATATTTGAATGGGAAAGTGATCACTACCATGGAGGTCATCGACTACCCCACAATCAAAATCAGGCTGTGCATCCGAAGAGCACAAAGATAGGTCAAGGCAAGAAAATGAAGCGGTTCTCGGACAGTGATGCGTAAACTCATCCACGTTTAGGACACCCATCTCAAGCTCTTCGATCAGATCGGCACGGACTTGTCACCTGGGATTTATGGAGTAATCTCCCCAGAGAGGATGCCTGCCGTTCAGATCTCCAAGCAAGAGATAGGGCCTCGGCAACCGTGCCACGACGCGGCGGAAGTCCCCCGCGTCGAAGTCAGCTGACGGTGGAATGTACGCATAAATGATAGTATACCTTCTATCCAGGTGCAGCTGCACAGCAACTGCCTGAAAGGAGGTATCTAAAGAGAAAGGAAGAACGGAGACATCATGCCAGGTGTAAACCGCGCATCCCCCAGACCGGCCATCCCGCGGTGGTGGGGTCGCAAGACCCTTATACCCCGGGAGGGCAGGCAGCAGGCACACGCCTAGCATGGTCTCCTGCAAAAAAATAGCTAACGGGGAACGGAACGAGACGAGCCTCCGCAGCTCCTCCCAGTTGGCCCGGAGTCCACGGCAATTCCATTGAAGGAATAGGCCCTCCAGGCCTAGCTCGGAGGAGACGTGGGGGCCCTCCTCGAATTGAAGACCCTCACGGGAATGGCCGGACAAAGCGCTGAAGGCGCTGTCGCCTTCGAGGACTTATTGGGGGAGGTTGGGCTCGCCATGCAAGTCTTTTCCTCCCTCCGCCTCGAAACCTTAGGCGGGCGTTGCGGCTTCGGAGGCGGGGGGCCCTCTTTTCGAGGAACCACCGTCTCCGAGCCACTCGCTCCACCTCGGGGCGTGGGCGAAGGGGCCGAAGCTCCTTTGTTGCTGTCCTCCTTTCGGGGAACAGCTTTAGGAACCCCAGAAGATGGCCTGGCGACCATCTTCACGGGTGTTGCCTCCTGTGAGTCTAACGACTCGGTGGAGGCACGTGGCCGTTTCGCCTTACGGGAAACGGTCACGCTGGGGGAAGAGGGGGGAGCCCTGGTTTTAGCCGGGGCAGGGTATGAACCCTTTTTTCCACCAACTTTACCAGGGGAGCGCCCAGGTTGGGTAGAGCCCGCAGAAGGGCTCCGAATGGGCGCGGAAACAACCGTGCTCGTTGGCCTGGATGGGCCAGGAGCAGAGGGTGCCTTTCTAACTATTGAGGCATATGACGTCCCAGGCAGAGCCGGGCGCGCCAGGACCAAGTCCTTTGCCTCGCGGAATGAGAGTCGATCCTGGGCCTGAACAGCCAGGATTTCTTTCTCAAGGAGATATGCACCACATTGCTTCGAAGAAGCAGGGTGCAGCTCTCCGCAATGAACACACTTGGCCACACACGATTTGGACTTATCGTGTGCGACCTTGGAGCAATTTACACATACTTCGGGTGAAGGCAACTTTGCACGTCTACATGAGCGATTCGTATGACCGAAGCGGTGACAGTAATAGCACCGCCGCGGCAGTGGCACGAATGCCTTCACGCGGTAGCGGTACCAACCGGCACGCACCGACTCAGGGAGCTTGTCACAGTTGAACGTGACGAAGAGTGTAGGGGTGGGTCTCGAGGCCCCTCCCTGTTTTCTCATCACACGTTCGACCTTGACCGCCCCATGGTCGGCCAGCTCTAGGGTGATGTCCTCAATGGAGTAGTCTACGAGTTCCCTCGCATAAACTACTCCTTTCACAAAGTTCATGGTAGAGTGGGCGTCACACTCACCGGGGTGCCATCAAGTGTCCGAAGAGCACTTATCTTGGCTGCCTCGGCGGGATTCGCCGCATTTGCCAGAAGGCTCCCGTCCGAGAAACGGGTTACCTTCGGCTCTCTACCAATTGCACTAGCTAATCCTCTCCTCTGATGGATCATGTTGCCCTTGGACAACATGGTGCCATCAGTGGAGCGAATAACGAGGAAGCGTTTGAAGCCAGCGGGCTCGAAAACGCCAGGTAACCTCTGAATGAGGGGCCCCGATGTCATCGAGGCTCCGCCCTGTGCACTTTTGGTCTTTGTCATCGTTAGGAGCTCCGTACCCGTGGGGGCAGAGGGGCCGGATGTGCCGATCTTAGCTTGGTCGCTTGCCAAAGTGGCAACAGACCCATCCGTCCCCGTAGCCCCCGCGGATGGAGAGGAGCCCCAAGTCTTCTTGGTCTTTTTCGTCCTTTTCTTTTTTGGAGAGGTGGGCGGGGAATGAACCTGCTTCTCACCTCCGCCGGCAGAAGCCCCCATGCCAGATGGACCGGCCTCAGCCAGATCCTTCTCCGAAATGGCGAAGGTCCTGGTGGTCGCAGGGGCATCATCCGGAGGAGATCCCTCCCCTCCTTGTACTGCCTGAGAATCCACAGCCGTTTGATGAGGACCTTGCATAGGGGCGGATTCAGGTTCAGTGCTTGGCGCCGAGCCCGGATTCCCCCCATGGAAGGCCCTACCGTCTGAGGCTGGTTTTCCTCAAGGACCATGTCTATCACAGGAGGGGCCTCCAGTTGGCCACTCCCTCCCAGGACATCGCAGGTCCCCTTGGCAGCGTCATAAGTCTTTAGTGGGGAGGCACAGGCCTTGACCCCGGCAAGGTTTAATATTTTTGCCAGCAGGTCTTTTGAGGGAAGCTACCGAAGGGGCCTGGCTTCACTCTCCCCCCTAAGGGGGTTTGCCCTACCGAGCCGCTAGCACGAGGGGCGGTCGGCAATGGGATGCCTGCTGGCTTTCTTGGCAGTCCCCTTAGAAAGCAAAGGAGGGACTGCCGCTGGAGATAGGGAGGTGCCCGAAAGCACCTCCAGAGAAGGGGGTGAGGGGGAGTCCCCTACACCCGTAGGCGTAGGAGAGGAGTAAGCCTCCCCTCTGGTTAAAGAGGTATGGAGGGTCCCCTGCGCAAGTACAGGGGGGGAGGACCTCCATCTTTTCTGTGGAGCTGCACGAGGGCGGCTCCGTTGTTTTAGGGGGAATTAAGGGGATATGTGTTTTTTTTCTCATCATTGGGCATGGTGACCCTCTTTGTTTTACGGGACGCAATCGCTCACCACCTCTTGCAGTAGCCCACACTGCAAGAGGTGCTTACAGGCCCGGCAGAGCCAGGCGCCGCCATTTGGGACCACCCCTCCCGCCTGGTGGCCTGGCAGTCCTTCAGCATGGCGGCTCCACCTTGAACACGGCGTAAAAAAGATAGATTTTGAAGACGAGAGGAAAATGGATGTGAGAAAGGTATGGGTGGTGATGAAGCAGGTTGTTAAAAACTAACCACCCCAGACCGGAGCTCATGGGTTAGGGAACATTGTCCCATCCCACCTCAGCCCCGATCCGGGACGGTTGGCTGAGAAGAAGGTCAGCTTCTACCCTGTGAAATTAGAGCCTGACCAGAGAAAGTTGTGGGAGAGGTTGTATGAAAAGCGACGAGGTAGGATAGGAATACAGGCTATCTGAAGGAAGGAAGAGAGGCTAAGCTGGGGCCGGATGGGTCGCTGGATCCCGTCAGCACGGAGGCCAGGATGGCAAATCGCCGTGCCCCTTAAATTAATACAGTAGTCTCCCCAGATGGGGTGTCTACCATTTAGATCTCCAACCAAGAGAAATGGCCTTGGCAACCATGCCACAATGCAATGGAAGTTCCCAGCATCGAAGTGGCTGATGGTGGAATGTACACCGAAATAACAGTATACCTACTATCAAGGTGCAGCTGCACAGCTACTGCGTGAAAGGAGGTATCTAAAATGAAGAGAAGAACGGAGATATCATGCCGGGTGTAAATTGTACATCCTCCCGCCCGGCCCCCATCCTGTGGTGGAGGGGTTGCAAAACCCCCTTATACCCTGGGAGGGTTTGCAGGGGAAATGCGGCCAGCATGGTGTCCTACAAAAAAATAGCTAACATGGAACAGGAAGAGATGAGCCTCCGCAGCTCCCCCTAGTTGGCCCGGAGCCCACGGCAATTCCATTGAAGGAATATGACCTCCAGGCCTAGCTCAGAGGAGATGCAGGGCCCCTCTTCCAAGAGAAGACCGTCACGGGAATGGCTGTAAACTTCCCAGAGGCAGAATTCCAGGTTCTGTCACCTTCAAGGAGTTATTGGGGGAGGTTGGGCTTGCCATGCATCTTTTCCTCCATCCACCTCGAAACCTTAGGTGGGAGGGTAAGCCCTCCTTTCGAGAATCCACTGTCTCTGAGACACACAGCCCACAACTGGGCGAGGGTGAAGGAGCTGAAATGACCGTACTCATAGGCCTGGAGGGGCCAGGAGCAGAGGGTATCTTTTTCACCATTGATTCATAGGATGTCCCAGACAGCGCCAGAACCAAGTCCTTACCCTCGCGAAATGAGAGACGATCCTGGGCCTGAAGGGCCAAGATTTCTTTCTAAAGGAGATACATACCACATTGCTTCAAAGAAGCAGGGTGCGGCCTTGGAGCAACTTACTCAGATTTCGGGTAACTCTGACTTTGCATGTCAACAGGAGTGATTAGTATGGCCAAAAACGGTGGCAGTAATAGCACCTCCATGGCAGTGGCACAAATGCCTTCACACAGTAGCAATACCAACCGGCACGCACCAACTCTGGGAGCTTGTCACAGTCGAACATGACAAAGAGTATAGGGGCGGGTATCGAGGCCCCTCCCTGTTTTCTCATCACACATTCGACCTTGACTGCCCCATGGTCAGCCAGCTCTAAGGTTATGTCATCTTTTGAGTAGTCCACGAGTTCCATCGAATAAACTACTCCTTTCACGAAGTTCATGGTAGAGTGTGGCGTCACACTCACAGGAGTGCAATCTAGTGTCTGAAAGGCTAAAATTGTTACATTATATATAGTATTACTATGTGAACATAAGTGTAATACTTATATTTGCGTAGAAATACTATAATCTAATAATTTTTGAATAATTTCATTTCTGTTCATTTCCTGAAGATGACCCAACATGGTCAAAAGACATCTAGGAGTAAAGAATGTCATTTGCCAATTTTTTTTTTCGCCTCAAAGACCCAGTTAAAAAACTTATAAGAAATATTAAGAAAACACAAGTTAAAATTAATAATGCTGCCACAGCTGTAGACCTCAATAGGACCTGCATATATATATATATATATATATATATATATATATATATATATATATATATATATATATATATATATATATATATATATATATATATATATATATATACATGGATGAAATTACATTTTTCATTCCTCTAATGACCTATTTATTGTTTGAAAAAAAGAAACGAAAGACTATTTCAATTTAACTTACAGTAGCATAGAATATGCCTAATTTGAGCTCTATGAATATAAAAGTACTTGCACTAAAGTAAGTGAAATATATCTTCACTATTCATTTGCTTTCCATCTCTTAAAAAAAAATATTCATTCCCTCCCCCCAAACAAACCTATCCCTCAAATTCAATTTTTAGCAGCAGAAACTTATTAGGTTAACCCAATTTAAAGGGTCAAGTGGCAAAGAGAGGAGAGTACAACCAAGGCAAATGCCCTTGCAGGGTCAGTGTCATCTACCCTCATAGTTTTATAAACTACCACACACTCACCCTGCTTCTCAAGCTCCTCAATACTTGTTGCTCCAAGGACATAATCCTGATACTGATGACTATTTTCTTCTCGGACATCATGGTACTGCTTAACCCACTGGCCATGACACAGTTCATAGGTCCAAAATGCTTCTGGCTGAAATAATTTATAAGAAGAATAAAGTTACTAAAAATTGTGAAATTTTAAATAATTTATTTTGAAAAAAATATTACTACATTTTGTCAAGATCTAACTATAAATTGGGGCTATTGGGGATGAATACTACTAATTTCTTTTTTTTTCATTATTATTATTCCAGTGAGCCCTTCTTGCTACCACTAATGAGGTTACAGGTACCAGAAAAATAATTAATAAAAAGAAAATTTAGGTGTCCCAGGGGAGTCCACACCACTCAGGGACCAAAGTATTTAAAAAAAAATTCTACTGACTGCCAGCAAGGATATAGCCATCCCCAATTATTAGTATGGATGCACCGATATCCAATTTAGGCCAATACTACTTTACATCCAAAAAATTTCCTGAGACCAAAGTAGTCTTTTATTGAGTAATTTTTCCTGAGTGATATATCTAATATACTCCTCAAGATAAATCTACATGTAAAAACAGGTTTTAACAGGTTGGGAGCAGTTTGTTTTGAACAACACTCAGTCACATTTAACTTCATTATTCACTAAGTAGTCATAGAGAGAGGTTGTGCTTTTTAAAGCATTATAAATATTCATTGAGAGAACAAATCACAAGCATGGAAAGCACTTTTTATTGCAGTATTTTTTTTTAAACTGACTGATATTAATACTTTTTCTAATCTTCCATTTCAGGATTGTAATACTTGATTGATATAAAAAAAGAGAGTATCTTGAAACTATTTAATGTTTTTTGTTTACAGGAAGGTTCTATTCTGAACCTCCTTCTTCTTGCAACAAAGAATCTGATGCAGATAAACCAGAAAATTCAGAAATTACTAGACAGGCTCATTTTAAAAAGGCATCTTTGCAACAAATTTTAGATAAAAATATGCCAAGGAAAATTCATGAAAAAAAATCTTTGAAAATTCATAATTTGATTGAAGAACTAATGTGTGTTGATATACAGCCATATTCTATTGTGGGATTTTTTTTTTTTTTTTTATAGAGCCCATCTGGCAACTGCCCACTTGGGCATAAGTCGCCGGAAACACGACAGCCTAGAACTAGGCTACTTTAAAATGAAAATATGAAAACGTAACAATGATAAAAATGTGAAAAACTTAACAGTCAGGAAGCAATCTCCGGCAGCGAGGGGAGGTCCATCTCACCCCGGTGCAGGAGCGTGCAACCTACAAAGAAAACAACAGCAAAGAGAAAACAACAGCAAAGAAAAAACAAAACAAAACCACAAAAAAGTGAAAAACTTAACAGTCAGAAAGCAATCTCCGGCAGCGGGAAGAGGTCCCCCTCACCCCGGTGCAGGAGCATGCAACCTACCAACAAAAAACAAAACAAAAAAGGGGAGAAGGCCAGCCTCCTCCAAAAAGTCAACAAGTCCACAAGTCGATGTGCACGAACTCGTCCCGAGTAAAGGGACAGGAGGTAGCGACCCCGCCAATCCCGGTATCGGGACAGGTAACGTGCGCGAAGATCACACAGACTGAGACATTCGACAAGAATGTGCTGAACAGTCTGGGGAACGACGCAGTCGTCGCAATAAGGCGCTGGCGAGCGCTCCATCAGATGTGTCACACGAGTGTGCCCGATTCGGAGACGACAGAAAGCGACCTGAAGCCGTCGCGGCATTGGGGGATAGATCCATGGGAACAGTCGCGGCGCAATGGCACGCAACTTTAAGTTCCCTTCGACCGTCACCCATCTTCTTTGCCAAGCAGTCGGAAGAGTTGCACGTATTCCTGCCATGTAGTCGGTGTGAGGAAGAGCGAAACGCTGGTCCGGTCGAAGAGTCCTCGCGGAGTCTTTGGCGCCCTCATCGGCGCGCTCATTCCCCGCAATTCCTTACATGTCCCGGAACCAAGCAGAAGATAATCTCGACATCTGCCCGGCTCGCCAAAACCGTGGCGTCACGGATATCGCGAACCAGGGGATGCGGAGATTCCAATGCCCCGAGAGCACTCAGGGCGCTTTGTGAGTCGCTATAGATCACAATCCGGTCTCCGAACCGGGCACGTCGCGTAATCTGCCGTACCGAGTGGTGTATTGCCACCAGCTCGGCCGTGAAGACAGACGCAGCGCCTGGTAGAGCCCCGCTGACTTCAAACAGAGGGGATACAGCGTGGAAGCCGACCCCCTCTTCGGATTGGAGCCATCCGTATACACTGGCACGGTTCCAGCGTGACACGAGGTGTGCTCCAAAAAGGTCGAACGCAATACTCCCAGCGCCGTACAAGCTTTGGGAGCAGAGGCGTGGCTACAAATAGCCAAATGTGGTACTCTCCAGGGTGGCATCCTGGGCAGAACCAGGGGCACCACCAGCCCGAGAGCTATATCTAGCTGTCGAAGAAGTTTCCTGGCCCTAAACCTAAAGGGCTTAGGGTATGACTGGCGTCTCTCGGCGGCATAGGAACCATCGAGATCAGCTGCGGATGCAGTGAGAGCCGTTGGCGACTGAGGGAGGCGCGTACAGGCGAGTGATGCACTGCACGCGGCGCAGAGCGAGTGGCATCTCCCCAGCATCGACCAACAGGCTCTCAATGGGGGAAGTGCGGAAGGCACCGGTCGCAAGGCGAAGGCCGGTGTAGTGGATTGAATGCACCTTCCGCAATAAACGCTCGGCTGCGGATGCATAAAACTCGCATCTGTAGTCGAGCTTTGAACGAACAAAGGATCGATAAAAAAGTAGGGCAGTAGCCCTATCATCGCTGAACGTCACGGAACGGAGAATATCCATGGGGCGTGTACAAGAGACCCTAAGGCTGCGAATATGAGCCTCCCAGGTGAGGCATCGGTCGAATACAAGACCAAGGAAACGGTGCGATTCCACCTCATCCAGGTGCACCCCATTAAGAAACAAATCTGGGTCGGGGTGAAGCCGTGGATGGCGGCAGAAGTGCACCACCTTGGTCTTGACCAAAGAAAACCGAAACCTGTGCGCTTCGGCATAGCGAGAGACGCGGTTCAATGCTTGTTGGATTCGACGCTCCAGAGTTGACATCTGGGCCAACTAAAAGAGATCGAAAGGTCGTCCACGTAGAGCGTAGCGAAAACATCTTCCAGCAGCACCGAGGTGACGCCGTTGATGCTCAGGGCAAAGAGTGTGACACTGAGGACACTTCCCTGCTCCTTTGGGCCGGAGAGGGCTCCCCCCACCCGTACGCGGAATCGATGATCTCGCAAAAATTCAGATATAAACATTGGTAGGCGTCCCCTCGCCCCCATCGTGTGGAGAGTCTCCATGATACCGTATCGCCATGCGGTATCATAGGCCTTCTCCAGATCGAAAAAGACCGTGGCGTAGTGCTGTCTACGAAGGAAAGCCTCGCAGACGGCATTTTCCAGTCGGAGCAGAGCACCTGACGTGGAGTGGAACTTGCGGAAGCCGCACTGTGCAGAAGACAGATGGCTTCCGCTGTCCAGGAAAAAGGCTAATCTAACATTTACCAATTTCTCCATCAACTTGCACACGCAAGAGGTTAGAGAGATTGGGCGGAAACCGGTCGGAGTAGAGAGATTGGTCGGAAACCGGTCGGAGTAGAGTGATCTCTCCCCGGCTTGCGAAAGGCGAGCACAGTAGCGATTCGCCAGGAGTCTGGGAGAAGACCTTCCACCCAGATCCTGTTGAACAAATCTAACAGAAAGGCCATGCCTCGCTAACACAGGTGTCGAAGCCTGGCGTACGGGACATCGTACGGACCATGGGCGGTGTCCGCGCACAACTCACTCACAGTAAACTTTCCGTTAAAGGGTTCTCCGCCTCTGGAGGTAAAGTCCAGCCGGCGGCCTTCCGCGACATCACGACGTGCATTGAATGCTGGCAGAGCAGCATCCCGTCTAGAGAATGCGGAAAAAGCGGTCGCTAAGGATTCCGCCACGGACGCGGGGTCCGAGATTGCGGTCCCATTCTCCTCGAGAACGGGACCGAATCCTCTTGACTCGCTTCCACACCTCTGCTAAAGGGGTCTTACCGTTAAGTGAAGGCACGTATGCCTGCCAAGAGGAGCGGCGGGCGTGCTTCAAAATGTACCGGAACCTAGCCCGACGAAATTCAGCGACAGTGAAATCGTTCGGGCGACGCTTATAGCGAATGTAGGCATAACGCTTCTGTTTGAGGGCCGTCTCACACTCGCCAGAACACCATGGGAGTGGTCGGCGTGACTACTATTCTAGGAATAGTAGTCATTCCCGCGGCGATGAGGTTGCCGGAGAACTCAACGGCCTCATCTACTGACCTAAACTCCTCAACTGAGATAGAGAATTCAGTCATTTCCTGAAATGCAGGCCACCGCGCGCGCTAAGCACCACCGAGGTGGGCTTTCATGCGGCAGTTGCCCTGAAAATGATATTTGAATGGGAAAGTGATCACTACCATGGAGGTCATCGACCACCACCCAATCAAAATCAGGCTGTGCATCCGATGAGCACAAAAATAGGTCAAGGCAAGAAAAGGAAGCGATTCTCGGACAGTGATGCGTAAACTCATCCACGTTTAGGACACCTATCTCAAGCTCTTCGATCAGATGGGCAAGGACTTGTCCCCTGGAATTTATTGAGTAATCTCCCCAGAGAGGATGCCTGCCGTTCAGATCTCCAAGCAAGAGAAAGGGCCTCGGCAACCGTGCCACGACGCGGCAGAAGTCCCCCGCGTCGAAGTCAGCTGACGGTGGAATGTACGCAGAAATGATAGTATACCTCCTATCCAGGTGCAGCTGCACAGCCACTGCCTGAAAGGAGGTATCTAAAGAGAAAGGAAGAACGGAGACATCATGCCTGATGGAAACCACGCATCCCCCCAGCCCAGCCATCTCGTGGTGGTGGGGTCGAAAGACCCTTATACCCGGGGAGGGCGGGCAGGGGACACGCGCCTAGCATGGTCTCCTGCAGAAAGATAGCTAACGGGGAACGGGACGAGACGAGCCTCCGCAGCTCCCCCCAGTTGGCCCGGAGTCCACGTCAATTCCATTGAAGGAACATGCCCTCCAGGCCTAGCTCGGAGGAGACGCGGGGGCCCTCCTCGAACAGAAGACCCAACGGGAATGGGCGTACGCTTCTCGGAGGCAGAACCCAGGGCGCTGTTGGCCGGACAAAGCGCTGAAGGCGCTGCCGCCTTCGAGGACTTATTGGGGAAGGTTGGGCTCGACATGCGTCTTTTCCTGCCCCCGCCTCGAAACCTAAGGCGGGCGTTGTGGCTTCGGAGGTGGGGTACCCTCTTTTCGAGGAACCACCTTCTCCAAGCCACTCGCTCCACCACTAGGCGTGGGCGAAGGAGCCGAAGCTCCTTTGTTGCTGTCCTCCTTTCGGGGGACAGCTGCAGGAACCCTGGAAGATGGCCTAGCGACCAACTTCAGGGGTGTTGCCTCCTGTGAGCTAACGACTCGGTGGAGGCGCGTGGCAGTTTCGCCTTACGGAAAACGGTCACGCTGGGGAAAGAGGGGGGAGCCCTGGTTTTAGACGGGGCTGGGTAGGAACCCTTTTTGCCGCCACCTTTACCAGGGAAGCACCCTGGTTGAGTAAAGCCCGCAGAAGGGCCCCGAATGGGCGCAGAAACGACCGTGCTCGTTGGCCTGGATGAGCCAGGAGCAGAGGGTGCCTTTCTAACCATTGAGGCATTTGACGTCCCAGGCAGAGCCAGGCACGCCAGGACCAAGTCCTTAGCCTCGCAGAATGAGATTCGATCCTGGGCCTGAATGGCCAGGATTTTTTTCTCAAGGAGATATGAACCACATTGCTTCGAAGAAGCGCGGTGCGGCTCTCTGCAATTGACACACTTGGCCATGAATGATTTAGACTTATCGTGTGCAGACTTGAAGCAATTTACACAGACTTCAGGTGACCCCGACTTTGCCCATTAACAAGATCAATTCATATGGCCGAAGCGGTGACAGTAATAGCACCGATGCGGCAGTGGCACGAATGCCTTCACACGGTAGCGGTACCAACCAGCAGCACTGACTCGGGGAGCTTGTCACTGTCGAAAGTGACGAAGAGTGTAGGGGTTGGTGTCGAGGCCGCTCCCTGTTTTCTCATCACACGTTTGACCTTAACTGCCCCATGGTTGGTCAGCTCTAAGGTGGTGTCCTCAATGGAGTAGTCAACGAGTTCCCCCGCATAAACTACTCCTTTCACAAAGTTCATGGTAGAGTGCAGCGTCACACTCACCAGGGTGCCATCAAGTGTCCGAAGAGCACTTATCTTGGCCGCCTCGGCGGGATTCGCTGCATTCGCCAGAAGGCTCCCGTCCGAGAAACGGGTCACCTTTGGCTCTCTACCAATTGCACTAGCTAATCCTCTCCTCTGATGGATCATGTTGCCCTTGGCCAACATGGTGCCATCAGTGGAGCGAATAACGAGGAAGCGTTTGAAGCCAGCGGGCTCAAAAATGCCAGGTAACCTCTGTCATCGAGGCTCTGCCCTGTGCACTTTTGGTTTTAGTCAGGGGCTCCACAACCGGGAGGGCAGAGGGGCCAGATGTGCCGATCTTAGCTTGGTTGCTTGACAAAGTGGCAACAGACCCATCCATCCCCGTAGCCCCTGCAGATGGAGAGAAGCCCTGAGTCTTCTTAGTCTTTTTCTTTTTTCGAGAGGAGGGAGGGGAATGAACCCGCTTCTCACCTCCGCCGGCAGAAGCCCCTATGCCAGATGGACTGGCCTCAGCCAGGGGCACCATCCGGAGGAGATCCCTCCCCACCTTGTACTGCCTCAGAAACCATAGCCGTTTGAGGAGGACCTTGCATAGGGGCAGATTTGGGTTCAGTCTTTGGCGCCAAGCCCAGATTCCCCCCCCCCATGGAAGGCCCTACCGTCTGAGGTTGGGTTTCCTCAAGGACCATGTCAATCACAGGAGGGGCCTCCAGTTGGCCATCCCCTCCCAGGACATCACAGGTCCCCTTGGGAGTGTCGCCAGTCTTGTGTGGGGAGGCACAGGCCTTGACCCTGGCTAGGTTTAAAATTCTTGCCAGCAGGTCTTTTGAGGGAAGCGACCGAAGGGGCCTGGCATCCCTCTCCCCCCTAAGGGGGTTTGCCCTACCGAGTTGATTACACGACGGGCGGTCGGCAATAGGCTGCCTGCTGGCTTTCTTGGCAGTCCCCTTAGAAAGAAAAGGAGGGACTGCCGCAGGAAATAGGGAGGTGCCTGAAAGCACCTCCCTTGCGCAAGCACAGGGGAGGGGACCCATTTTTTCGGTGGAGCTGACGAGGGTGGCTCCGTTGATAATACAAGGGAAGTTGAGGGTTGTTTTTTTTGTGCATCATTGGGCATGGCGACCCTAAATTTTCTGCGGGACGCAATAGCTCATCATCTCTCACAGTTGCCACACTGCAAGAGGTGCTTACAGGCCTGGCAGAGCCAGGAGCCACCATTTGGGACCACCCCTCCCGCCTGGTGGTCTGGCAGTCCATCGGCATGGCGGCTCCACCTTTAACACGGCGTAAAATATAGATTGTGAAGAGGAGAGAAAAATGGGATGTGAGGAAGGTATGGGTGGGGATGAAGCAGGTTGTTAAAAAAACAACATCCCAAACCGGTGCTCAGGGGTTAGGGAATGTTGTCCCCTTCCCCCTCAGCCCCGATCCGGGATGGTTGGCTTGTGAAGAAGGTCAGCATCTACCCTGTGAAATTAGAGGCTGACCAGAAAAAGTTGTCGGAGAGGTTGTATGAAAAGCAACGAGGTAGGGGAGAAATACAGGCTATCTGAAGGAAGGAAGAGATGCTAAGCTGGGGTTAGACGGGGTGCTGAGTCCCGTCAGCACGACAAATCGCCGCGCCCCTTACAGGGTATTCTATTGTGGAAAATGTTTGATTTCAGAGGCTGATAAATCCCTTTGAAACAAGATATAAAATTCCATAGAGAACATACTTTTCTGACACAATTGTTCCTGGAATATATATGAAAAAACTCAGAAAACTTGAAAATATCTTACAAAATGTAGACCATTTGACTTTAACTTCAGACATAAGGATCGCTGATCATAATTTGCACCCATTCATAAGTTTAATTTACAGCACATTGGATTGAAGATGATTATGTGTTGAAAGCTTCATTTTCCAGGAACACACACAGGAGACAAAATTGCCATTAGACTCACTAAATCAATTCAAGATACCAAAAGAAAAGATTCACATGATCATAACTGATAATGCTGCCAACATGATGTGTGATTTTGATGAACTTAGTGTCATAAGTTATGCAATTCATACATTACAACTCTGCATTCAGGATAAATTATTTAAACAACAAGACTGTTTGTGATATCTTGGCTATTGAAAGAAACATAATTGGGAAACTCAACCATTCGGCTTCTAATAGAGAAACTCTTTAAATGTTACAGAAACAGTTAGATCTTCCAAAGCAATGCTTGATTCAAGACATCTCCACTAGATGGAACTCAACTTTTTACAGGTAAGAAAGATTAGTAGTGCAGAAGAGAGCAATTATTCTATTTTGTGCAACAAAGAAGCAATCCTGCTTAAGGGAATATCAATGGAAATTGGCTGAAAACCTTGTTATAGTCTAAAGAAATTTTGAAATTATCACTCGCGAAATGAGTTTCAATAATGCTATCATTTCTTTGATCATCCTTTTTATTGTAGCAATACAAATTACCTCAATTACTCAATTTGAACTGTTAGTGGTATAAGACAATTGTAAATGAACTCCAAAGAGACTTCATTGAAATATTTGAACCATACAAATGAAATAAGAAACATTCTTGCAACAGCTCTTGACTCACGATACAAGCTGAAATATTTTGAACCAGCAGAAAAAGAAAATATTAAAACTATGATTTGTGACGCAGCTTTAACACAGGTGATACAACTTAATCAGAAAGATAAAGGCAGTCTCAGTTCAATCTCAGAAGATGAAAGTGAATGGGATAGTGATGGAAATGAAACATAACATTCAAAGCTACCAGAGAATAAGAAAATTAAACTACAAAATTTGGGGGAACTATACGATGAAAAAAAATATCCGAAGTCCCCCTCAAACTATTTCAGAAAGTTCTTGCAGAAGTAAAAAAAAAAAGGAGCTGAGTGAAACAAGAGTTAAAAATAAATAATTCTAATTAGTTTATAACTTTTTATGTACCTACTTAAATAGTTTGTTACCCTGTTCTCGGAACTGCACCAATAAAACATACACTAAAAGACTGTACAGCACACAACTACCAATAACACAACATTCACACACTGAGGGATATGTGGTATAATCCAGTGTTTGAAGTGGCTTTCGTTAAGAAAAACGGGCTGTTCATTCGGACAGTCTCAAGAACGTCAAAGACAACATCGTGGTCACAAATGCCTTCTCTGAGTTTATATTTAAAATGCATGAAATTAATATTTAACATGTTCTCTCTTATATCTGTGTCAAGTAATATAATCATTTATATACTGTATGTATATTGAAGTTATACTTCTTGGTCGGTAACAACCAAAACTAAAAACAATCTTAAGCTACATACTACAATTAAATTTAAACATTATAAACAGAAATCAAACCCTTTAGGTAATTTATTCTAATTAAATAATGTATATAATTCTAATCAATTTCCAGATTTTGCAAGCATTTAATTAAAAATTATATCTTTGCAGCATGAAAGAGATATCAGCCTACTTAAGTCTTCCTCCACTGGCACGTACACAATGTCCATTCAACTGGTGGAAGAGCTATGAAGAAACATTCAGTTTAAGTTTCCTTCCAAATCTTGCTAAAAAATACCTATGTGCACCACCTTTTTCAGTTGCCAGTGAAAGGCTATTCAGCACAGAGGAAAGATATATACAAGTCAACAAGAAGTAGATTGATGCCTGAACATGGAGAATAACTGCTCTTCTCTCATTATAACCTCAAATTATTTGATTTCAAATACTAAATTTTAAGTTGAACTTTAAATATCAAGTAGGTACTTTATTATTAAGAATTATTTAATGGTAATAACATTTAACTTTCAATAAATCTAAATTTCTAATTAATACTGGCTTTTCATACCATATAATAATTAATATGAACATATCACACATAATTTGCTCCCTTAAGATTAAAAGGAGAAATACGGAACAGAGGAATGTGGTAATGCAATCATAAAACATGCAGCATATACAGCAAGCCCAAGTCTGGTAAAACCCACTGGGATTTAAGGGCTTGGAGGTAATCATTGAAAAATAAGTAATTTATTGACGAACACCAAACCCTCTTCTCTATAAAGTATGGAACATTCAACTTTAGTAGTTTGAAGTTGAAAATATTTTAATGTTAGATATTAGTTATCGACAGATATTTGCTTAACCGATACTGATATATCAGCTAAACAGCCGATACCGATATATCAGTACATCCTTAATTATTAGTAAACCTATTTTATGCCATTTTAAAAGGACTAAAAATAATAAGATGAAAAAATAAACAGATACAAAAAAAGAGGGGCCTGAGGAGGCCTTCACCTCTCAGGGGCCTGAATATACACCCCTAAAGTTAAATACAAACTATAGGGGGATGGGTTAGGGCACTCATATGGCAACTGCATAGAAAGACACAGTTGCAGAAATTACTTTATTTAATCATATTTTACCCTACAAAATCGGCTAAATGAATTTTAAAAAGACAAAAACCTATAAACAAATTAAACCAAAACAAAAAGAGCAAAAACCAACTATGGCTAAAAAAAATGAAGATACAAACTCTCCGCACTCAGGTAGTGTACGAAACAGCTAGAATTTATAGTAAAAAAGTAAACTGAAAATGCTTATAATAATGTTTTAGAATGATATTTCTATTTAGTGAATCTGCAAACTACTACTAGCACCTATAGATGCTACTGATGAGTATGAATCACAATGGCATATGTAGTGTAGCAGCAGCACATCATTTAGAATGTTAATTTATTTATATTGAATTCACATTTATGAAATTTATAATGCAGCAACAAATTTAGGTTTAATTTTTAATTTTTTAGAGTAATAAAGCATAGGCTGGGAGGAGGAGACAATCTTTAGAAATTCATAAATTCCTTCATACCTCTGACAATTTACAACTCCCAGAAAATGAGAAATTAGCTAAGCTTTTGTTTATTGAACAAATCCTTTCTTCATAATTTGGAAAAGCCTTTTCATACTTGAACCATCAATTGTCGAGAAAATGGTACCATATTATAGGAGGCATGGTTGTAGGCAACACATTCATGGAAAACCAATCAGATTTGGTTACATTTTCTTTTAATTAAAGAGCTCATGATGTGACTGCCTACTAGGGCAAAAGAAGCTAGAATCACACTACAGCTAATACTAAGCTAAGTAAAAACACAAAGCAAAAACAAAATAAAGAAAAAAAAGGGGCAAAGAAATAAGCAAAAAAACACCAAGTAAGAAAAAAAGAAGGAAGCACATTCCAGTGTCTGGAGAAAAGGAACATGAAACCTATAATAGTCAAATAAAATGGAGGAGGCCAGCCCCCTCCATCAAGTCAGATAGAGCCGCACTGACTTCAAACAGGGGACATATGGCACAGATTCAACATGATACAAAATGTGCTCCAAAAAGGCTGAATGCAATACTCCTGGCACTGTGAAAGCTTTGTGAGCAGAGGTGTGGCAACAAATATTCAAATGTTAGCCTCCAGGGTGGTGTCCTGAGCAGAACCAAAGGCACCACTGGCTCAAGAGGTACACCAAGCTCTCAGAGGAGTTTCCTAGCCCTAAACCCAAAGGGCTTAGGCTATGATTGCCATCTCTCACAGGAATAGGCACCATCAAGATCAGCTGCAGATACAGTGAGAGCCATTGGCAAGTGAGGGAGATACCAGGCTTGTGTGTGCAGGCACATAATGCACTGTAAATGGGGCAAGAGTGGCATCTCTACCTTTTGCTTTAGACACTCGCCTGCAGATGAATAACACTCGCATCCATGGTCAAGCTTCCAATGAACAAAGGATTGATAGAGAACCAAGGTAGTAGTCCTATCAGCACCATGAAACTGAAGAATGTCCATGGTGCGAGTACAAGAGACCTTTATACTGTGAATACAAGCTTCCCAGGTGAGGCATCAGTTGAAAAAAAAGACCAAGGAAATGGTGCAAATCCACAACTTTTAGGCAAACCTAATTTAGGAACAAATCAGGGTCAGGATGGAGCTATGGATGGTGGCAGAAGTGTATGATCTTAGTCTTTGCCAAAGAAAACTGAAACGTGCACATTTCGGCATAGGAAAAGGTGTAGTTATATGCCTGTTGGGCATGTGAGCCATACCAAAAGACATCGAAAGATCCAGCACGTAGAGCATAGTGAGAACATCTTCCAGCAGCACAGAGGTGATACCTTTGATTCTCAGGGTGGTAAAGAGTCTGACACTGAGGATGCTTCCTTGAGGGACACCATCTTCCCCTTAAGTGAAGACATATGCCCACCAGGAAGAGCAGCAGGCATATTTGAAGCATACCGGAACCTAGCCCTACCTCAACAAAATTCACTAAAAGTGAAATTGTTCAGGCGTAGCTTATAGCGCATGTAGGCATAACTTCTGTTTGAGGGCAGTCTCACAAGGCTGACCACCATGGAAGCAGTTGGCATGCAAAACAGCCAGACATTCTAGGAATAGTAGTTAGGCCCATATGTTAGTGAGGTTGCTGATAAGAATTCACCCACTGACCTAAACACCTCGGATGGGAAAGTAACAGCGCCTTGTTTGGCCAACAGTGCCGTGTTTTGCCATTCAGGCAAAATTATCCGTTAGCTTTAACTATAGAGGATGGCGCCAGCGTAGCCTCCTTATATGTGTACTTAAGGAAAGTGAGTAAAGTTGATGGCCCAACACACCCTGTACCTAATACTTGCCCTAGCCAGCAGGCTTTCGGCCCTCACGGTATAAAATTCCACTTGCCTAAGGTTCATAAGAGGACTAAAGTGCGTTGGGCTACCAGAACCTCTGGGGAGTATGTTTGGAAAGGGATATTTAATAAGGAGTAGAGATGGGTGAGTCCACTAATGAGTAGGATGGGTGATCACCTATTATTATCATACCCTGGTGCTAGGTGATTGCAAGATGGGATGCAGTCCACCAAGGCACCATGGGTACCGGACCAAACTCTGTACAGGTGGGAACAGTCCTGATACAAAGTGCGAGTAGAAAAAGTTGATGATATACCTATAATATTAATAAATAATAATAATACAATAATTTAATACATAACAATAATAATTAATAATAAAAAGATAAAGTGGTGCTGAGAGGGGGTGAGGTAAAGCACACCAACAATCTCCCAGGCCTCATCAGAGAGTTCAAGTCAATCCAGTGACATCGGGGCTTTCCTAATTTGCACTCAGGCTGGGAGGATGTGCAGCTCCTCCTGGTACCAAGTGTAACAGGCTACAAACTAAGAGAATCCAGGAGTAATGATGCATGGAGTGTATGCGACTGTTGCAAGTGCAACCCACTTGAAATGCCTAAATGGAGATTTATAGCTTAAGGGAGGGAAGGTATTTAAAAAACATATAGCCTAAGGGAGGGAAGGTATTTTAAAAACCTCATAGAACATCTTACATCCAATAGTCAAACTCCCTTGTTATGGGAGAGAGGAGAAAAAAAAAGTGTTTGTTCACATACCTTGAGTATGCAGACCTTCTTTTTAAAGAGTGGCATCAACAATTGCAGAGGGTTGGGTCCTTTATACTTGCCTTCATTTTTCTAAAATGAGAAGCAAAAGAGGCATCAATGAATCTGAGATTAATTGGGGCAAAGTCACTCACTGCTGTTGTTAACATCTTTAGAGAAAAACAACTCTACGCAAAAGTTTTAAAGAGGTTTATAATGAATTGGTGAGATTAGGGTATAAAATAGAAATGGGCCAATTAAATGGAATCGGGAATCATTAATTTAGGGGGTACTGGAATTGCTAAAAATAATCCCAGTTTTCCGATTCCAAAAACGATTCCTTCAAAATTTCAGTTCATAGACTCTTTCAACAGTGCTTTTTTTTTAAAGTTTTAACTTTCTTTCCTACTTGCCAAATAGCTGAATCAGAAGTTCAAACATTGTTTATTTCCCATTAGTGTCAATAAGTTATGTATCTACTCATCTGTCCAATTATTCAGTGAAATTATAACATTAATAAATTATTTACTAATAGATTTAGATTAGTCGACAAGAATGCATCACTATTTAATATCAATTAATATTGAAGATCTGACTGTATAAGAAAGGTATTTTATGTTTAATTATTTATGTGCATGAAATGAAGGCTGGCTCAGGCATTATTTAAAAGAGCTGATGCAATTTTACGATGTTAGAGCTTTGTTCAGCAGCGCTGCCGAAGTTGGCACGTTCATACAAATTTGGTAACTTTTTGCCGTAAAGAAACACTTTTTTTATACCATTTTACTTTTGTTTTATGTTTTAATTAGATTTGGTACGATTTTACCAATTTTGTTATGTTTTCAGAGTAAGTTTTGGTACTATTGCTAAAATTCTTTCAGCAGCGGGCAGCCCTGTTGTTCAGTTAACTACCAGCCACCGTAGATGTACATTATGCTGCGTACGCTTCCAACTCCCAGCTTATGTTAAATGTTGAGTAACTATCATAATAGCTGAATATTAATAGTATTTAATACCTTAGTCATTATTAGTTGACGTTATCGAATTAGTCTGCTTTGAATTACAATTTCCACAAAACTGTGCATTATTCACTATTAAAGATCTAAATCCACTTGGTTGTGACAACTGATGATACCAAACTTCTAGCATAAGGCACTATTTTTTTTTTTTTTAAGGGGCTATCTGGCGACTGCCCGCTGAATATTAATAGTATTTAATACCTTAGTCATTATTAGTTGACGTTATCGAATTAGTCTGCTTTGAATTACAATTTCCACAAAACTGTGCATTATTCACTATCAAAGATCTAAATCCACTTGGTTGTGACGACTAACTATACCTTAGTCATTATTAGTTGACGTTATCGAATTAGTCTGCTTTGAATTACAATTTCCACAAAACTGTGCATTATTCACTATCAAAGATCTAAATCCACTTGGTTGTGACGACTGACGATACCAAACTTCTAGCATAAGGCACTATTTATTTTTTTTAAGGGGCTATCTGGCGACTGCCCGCTTAGGCATAAGTCGCCGTAAACAAACAGCCTAGTTCTAGGCTACTTTAAAAAATTTGAACAGAAAACAACAATAAAAAAAATAACAAAAACAAAAACAAAACAATAACAAAAACAACAACTAAACCTAGTTAAATGAAAGGCGGGCCTCCCCCAAATATTCAACAAGTCCACCAGTCAATGTGCACGCACTCGTTCCGAGTACAAAGGACAGGCGGTAGCGACCCCGCCCATCCCGGTACTGACACAGATAACGTGCACGAAGATCACCCAGACTGGGACATTCGACAAGAATGTGCCAAACAGTCTGGGGGACGAAAGTCGTGGCAATAGGGCGCAGGCGAGCGCTCAATCAAATAGCGATGCGTCACACGAGTGTGTCCGATTCGGAACGACAGAAAGCAACCTGAAGCCGCCGCGGCATTGGGGGATAGGCCCATGGGAACAGTCGCGGCACAATGGCATGCAACTTTAAGTTCCCTTCGACCGTGTACCATCTTCTTTGCCAAGCAGTCCGAAGAGCTGCCCGTATTCCTGCCATGTAGTCGGTGTGAGGAAGAGCGAAACGCTGGTCCGGTCGCAGAGTCCTCGAGCTCTTTGGCGCGCTCATTCCCCGCAATTCCTACATGTTCAGGAACCCAGCAGAAGATAATCTCGACATCTGCCCGGCTCGCCAAAACCGTGGCGTCACGGATATCGCGAACCAGGGGATGCGGAGATTCCAATGCCTCGAGAGCACTCAGGGCGCTTTGTGAGTCGCTATAGATCACAATCCGGTTTCCGAACCGGGTACGTCGCGTAATCTCCAGTACCGAGTGGTGTATTGCCACCAGCTCGGCCGTGAAGACAGACGCAGCGCCTGGTAGAGCCCCGCTGACTTCAAACAGAGGGGATACAGAGTGGAAGCCGACCCCCTCTTCGGACTTGGAGCCACCCGTATACACTAGCACGGTTCCAGCGTGACCCGATATGTGCTCCAAAAAGGTCGAACGCAATACTCCCGGCGCAGTACAAGCTTTGGGAGCAGAGGCGTGGCGACAAATAGCCAAATGTGGTACCCTACAGGGTGGCGTCCTGGGCAGAACCAGGGGCGCCACCGGCCCGAGAGCTATATCTACCTCTCGAAGGAGTTTCCTGGCCCTAAACCCAAAGGGCTTAAGGTATGACTGGCGTCTCTCGGCGGCATAGGCACCATCGAGATCAGCTGCGGATGCAGTGAGAGCTGTTGGCGCATGAGGGAGGCGCCGGGCTCGCGCGTATAGGCGAGTGATGCACTGCACGCGGCGCAGAGCGAGTGGCATCTCCCCAGCATCGACCAACAGGCTCTCAATGGGGAAAGTGCGGAAGGCACCGGTCGCAAGGCGAAGGCCGGTGTGGTGGATCGAATCCACCTTCCGCAATAAACGCTCGGCTGCGGATGCATAAAACTCGCATCCGTAGTCGAGTTTCGAGCGAACAAAGGATCGATAAAAAAGTAAGGCAGTATTCCTATCAGCGCCCCAAGCGCTGAACGTCACGGAACGGAGAATATCCATGGCGCGGGTACAAGAGACCCTAAGGCTGCGAATATGAGCCTCCCAGGTGAGGCGTCGGTCGAATACAAGACCAAGGAAACGGTGCGACTCAACCACATCCAGGGGCACCCCATTAAGAAACAAATCTGGGTCGGGGTGAAGCCGTGGATGGCGGCAGAAGTGCACCACCTTAGTCTTGGCCAAAGAAAAGCGAAACCTGTGCGCTTCGGCATAGCGAGAGACGCGGTTCAATGCTTGTTGGAGTCGACGCTCCAGAGTTGGCATCTGGGCCGCGCCAAAAGAGATCGAAAGGTCGTCCACGTAGAGCGTAGCGAGAACATCTTCCGGCAGCACCGAGGTGATGCCGTTGATGCTCAGGGCAAAGAGTGTGACACTGAGGACACTTCCCTGCGGGACACCCTCTTCCTGCTCCTTTGGGCCGGAGAGGGCTCCCCCCACCCGTACGCGGAATCGACGATCTCGCAAAAATTCAGATATAAACATTGGTAGGCGTCCCCTCGCCCCCATCGTGTGGAGAGTCTCCATGATACCGTATCGCCATGCGGTATCATAGGCCTTCTCCAGATCAAAAAACACTGTGGCATAGTGCTGTCTACGAAGGAAAGCCTCGCAGACATTTTCCAGTCGGAGCAGAGCATCCGACGTGGAGTGGAACTTACGGAAGCCGCACTGTGCAGAAGACAGATGGCCTCCGCTGTCCAGGAAATAGGCTAATCTAACATTTACCAATTTCTCCATCAACTTGCACACGCAAGAGGTTAGAGAGATTGGGCGGAAACCGGTCGGAGTAGAGTGATCTCTCCCCGGCTTGCGAAAGGCGAGCACAGTAGCGATTCGCCAGGAGTCTGGGAGAATACCTTCCACCCAGATCCTGTTGAAGAAATCTAACAGAAAGGCCATGCCTCGCTCACCCAGGTGTCGAAGCATGGCTTACGGGACATCGTCCGGACCATGGGCGAGAGCGGAACGCAACTTGCTCACAGTAAACTTGTCGTTGAAGGGTTCTCCGCCTCTGGAGGTAAAGTCCAGCCGGCGGCCTTCCGCGACATCACGACGTGCATTGAATGCTGGCAGAGCAGCATCCCGGCTAGAGAATGCGGAAAAAGCGGTCGCTAAGGATTCCACCACGGACGCGGGGTCTGAGATTGCGGTCCCAATCTCCTGGAGAATGGGAGGGGGGTCCTGCGAGAACTTGCCCCAAATCCTTTTGACTTGCTTCCACACCTCAGCGCCTACATAAGAAATGCTTGGCTTGTGGATCTGGTGAGCATATGGTTAGCCAGTGTTCATGGAGGAGGAATAGATCCCAGTCAGTTTCAGGAAGGGTGAATAATGATGCTACTGCTTCTGGAAGGGATTCCTCACAGAGAGTCACTTTTCAAGATGCTTCTGATACCAGACGTAATAGTTTGGGAAACTAGAAGGCTCAGCCATGAGTGGGAGCATCTCGTCTGACCTCAACCCCAATGCTGAACCCTATGTTCCCTCAGATTACCAGGATACTGATGAAGCTTCAAATGAGCTTATTCTTTTGATGGCCCTACTACTACAGTCTGGCTCTGATGAAGCTGTGTTATCTGACCCAGATATTGTTTGAACCTGCCAGAATCTTCACTAGTGTTTCCTGTACAGATATGTGGACAGGATACTAGAGCTCTGTTAGACACAGGGGCTAGTGTTTGTCTAATTCAGGACTCTTTGGTACAGGCCTTGGCTTTGACTATGTTACCATGTTCTCGAAGTGTTAAAGGACTTGGGTAGAATTCTTGGTACCCCACAGGTACTGTATCTGTTGACTTGAAGATGGGTGCCATCGTGTTTCCCATAAAGTGTTTAGTGCTTCCAGATAATGTCATGCGTTATCCTCTTGTTCCCGGCAGTAACTTCTTTTTGGATAACAACACTGTTAATCTTTCCTATTCTCGGTTAAGTGGAAAAGCTTCTTGGGGGTCTTGGGAACTGTATCATATAGATGATAAGGTTGAAACAATCTTCCAGAATTTAGAAGTCTATGCAGCTGGGACTGAAGTCATTTCCTATGGCCACCCACAACTGATTACTGTTTCTGTGCCAAAGGCTGTTGAAGTGGATAATTCTGCAAAGTTCTATTTTGATGGCTACCTGGATTCTCCGATCTATCTGGAGACGCAGGCCTTGTAACAATTACTGCAGGTACTGCTAACTTACTGGTTAGGAAGGTGTCTGGTTCTCATTCTTGAGAAACTCTGCAGTCAGGTCAACTGGTCACCCAACTGGCTTCCATAATGGAATTGGATGCTCCTGTTTTGTTAGAAGCTGAAGTCAACGTGCTTGAGTCTGACTCTGAAAATGTGCTTGAGCAAGTTGATCTAGCTCATCTTGATGCATCACAATAGCAGTATGTACTACAGATGATGGCTAAACATACAGAGGCATTTAGTAAAGGAGATCATGATATTGGTCATGCTAGTGTTACAGCCGACCGTATTGAGCTTTATGAGAGGACACCTATATGGCAGAAACCTCACAGATTCCCTGAACCAGTGGCACAGGAAATAGAAAAGCAGTGTGAGGAATTGCTTGAGCTGGATATAATTGATTATAGCAAGAGTCCTTGGTCATCCCCCATAGTTCCCATCAAGAAACCTGATGGCTCTATTAGAATGTGTATTGACTACAGGCAGCTCAATAAGATAACTAAAGGTGACAGGTTTCCAATCCCAAATATGAATGACATGGTTTTTGGATTGCATGGTATGAAATATTTCTCTACCATTGATCTTATTAAAGGTTATTATCAGGTTAGCCTGCACCTGATTCCACTGAATATTCAGCCATCTCCACTTCCTGTCACCATTATGAGTTTAAGAGGTTGAGCTTTGGGATGAAGAATGCCCCAGGAGCTTTCCAGAGGAAGATGCAGACAGTTCTCAGGGAGTTTGACAGGAAGCAGGTGGTTGGCTACATAGATGATATATTGATTATGAGCCAGTCCTTTAATGAGCATGTCTCTCACCTCAAAGGTTCTGGCTACCTTGACCAACCACCATATAAAAATTAAGCTCAGCAAATGCTGCTGGTTCAAGAAGGAGGTGAAATTTCTTGGCCACAGGGTCAGCTCTACTGGACTAAGGAAGTGTGATGAGCATAGGAGTATTACAGAGTACCAGGTACCTGAGACTGTGGGTGACTTGAGGTCATTTCTGGGTTTTGTAAATTTCCATAGGAACTTTATCCCTGACTTTGCCACCATCTCCAAGCCTCTTACCAGACTGACCAGTTTGAAAGACAAGACTAAGCTGAAGTGGGCTGAGGACATGAAGAAACCTTTTGATGAACTTAAGGCGGCTATTTGTGCTGATTTAGAGTTGGCATACCCTGATTATAATCCAGATGCTGCAAAGTTGGAGCTTTCTACTGATGATTCGGGTTCTGGTGCCGGAGCTGTGTTGTCTCAGTCACAATCTGGTGAGCAGCATGTAATTGCATAAGCCTCCATGTCATTCAGCTCAGCTCAATGCAACTACAGTGTCATAGAGCGTGAACTTGCAGCTATTCGTTGGGCTATGGGAACTTTCCATGGATTTTTGTTTGGAGTTCCTTTCATTTTACACACAGATCATCCTCTTGTCTATATGTACAACATGAGTAAACTGAATGCCTGCATCATGAGAACTATGAATAAGGTATCTGAGTTTGATTTTGAAGTGCATTATAAACCAGGAAAGGATAACCTCATAGCTGATGCTCTTTCTTGAGCACATAGCTTTTCAGTGCCACTATTGCCTAATGTTTCCAGCAGCCTTCTTGATGGTTTGAGTGTGGCTTGCACTGTTCCTGGTGGAGGAGACTCAATGATTATGAGCTTTCTTGAAGTTTTAAGAGATCACTGAAGCTTGCACAATCACTCTTTGAGGGTCCCTGGTTGTCGCAATCTGTGTGAACAACTAGTGACAGAAATTCTTGCACACCCACAGAAGTATCCTGTTCAGCCCTGAAGGTCCTGTACTGCTGCATTGAAACTCAGGAAGATTCCTGGTCAAGCTCCATAGAGTTGTTTCTCATGGCCTTTGCTAATGTTTACAAGTTGCAGGTGGTAGTTCCTCATTCTGCATGCAACTCTATTAATTATGACCCTACTCCAGCATTGTCTCATGTTAACTCTAGTTGCAGAGTACACCTACAATGTTTGGGAGGAACCCACTACAACCCCATGTGTGAGGAAGATCACTACACTCCTGATATAAGCAAACCTGACAGTAATATAGACCCTCCCGCTATTCAAGAAGACTCTGATGATGATACAGATGATCCTACCATGTCTTTAGTATTGCCTTCTAATATGGTTTGCAGGACTGCTCACTCGTCTGGTCATTATTATAGAGTTCCTGTATTGGTGAGCGGTGTTAACTTGTGTGCTGTATTTGACACAGGTGCTCAGCTCAGCCTTATATCTAAGGATACTCTTGAACAGCTCAATTTGTCATCTGCTGTTCATCCTTAGTCTTATGAGAATACGCTCATTTGGTAAAATTCTGCTCACTGAAGGGTCTGTTAATATTGAGCTTAATTTCCACCAAATAATGACCCTGTTACTGCCTCTTATGTTGTTATACCCAATCAAGATCTGCCTTGCTGCCTGTTACTGAGAGCTGATACCATAAAACAGCTGTCAGCAAATCTGGATTATAGTACTAAATGTGTCCAATTTCCAACTACAGATGGTGTGTGTCTGACCCCTATGTTTCCTCATAATTCTTCTGATGTCTTTATTGAGGTGTGCATGGCTTATGATCTAGTCTGTAATCTTTTGAGCATGGGGCAACTGAAACTTTCTCAACAAAGTGAGAAGACCTTGAATAAGTTGCACCATGTTATAGCTTCTGGTATTCATCCTGCTTCTTGGAGGTGTGTTGATTTAATTCCTTTCAAGATTCATGCTGCGAATAACCACATTCAGGATGAAGTTCTTGTGCATACTTCAGATTCCCAGACTTTGCCCCTAAGTTCATTCCCTCCCTTGGTCGAGTTAACTCTACATCTACATAATCAGCACTGCCACTCCAGGTGAAATAAACTATATGACACTGAGGAATCTTATATGGAATCCAGCCTTGGGATGTGTCATCTCTGATATTTGTTCTTCGTGTCCAACGTGTCAGTATTATAACAATTATGCTGTTAACCCTGCTCTTCCAATAATCAGAATTCAAGCAGCCTTTCCTTTTCAATTAGTTGTTGTGGATCTTCTGCAACTACCACAAACCAGCAAAGGTCATAATGCCTGTCTTGTTGTGGTTGACCACTGTTCAAAGTGGCTTTCTTGTACTCCGTTACACAACAAGACTGCATCTTCAGTTCAGCAGGCTTTTGAAAATTTTGTTCTTCCTGCCTTGCCTAGTAAGCCTATGAGGCTGTTAACTGACAATGGGCCTGAATTAAACTCAGCAATCTGTGAGGAAATGCTGAACCGGTTTGGTATCATACATTTTTACTCGATTCCATATAAATCTGCCTCAAACGGAGCTGTTGAGCGAACTAATCACACACTAATTGATCTGCTTCGTTGTTTTGCAAGAGAACAGGGTGCCTCATGGGATAAGCAGCTACCCCAAGTGATTCTCACATATAACCACTCTTGGCACTCGCAACTTGCTATGTCCCCTTCTAGGTATATATTGACTCATTCTCATGACATTTCACCAGCCCCTACCTTGTCTTCTGATGTTACTAAGTTTTGGAGGGAGGGACATCCAAACTTTTCACCATTCCAACCTGATGATAAAGTTTAGAAAAAGGCTATTCTTCAAGGCCATGCTGTCAGCAACAAATTTTCTGCACGATATACTGGGTCTTACACTGTGAGGAAGGTACATGAAAATGGTGTGACCTATGATATCTCAGTCAGATCTCAAAATTTCAAGGTGCACCATTCTCAAATTACTGGTAATGCAACCGCTTCTCCATGTATGAATCCTACTGCATTGTCACAAAAGTTCCCTGTTGTTGGTAGTATACCTGATTCAAGATTGCTACCATCTGTATCTGAAACTACAGTTGTTGCCTCTACTCCAGCCATTACTCGCATTTCTTCAAATGTTCCTTCTCCGTCAGGTGTTCCCTTGAGTGCTCCTGTTACATTGAGTACTCCTATTCATACGAATATTGGTCCTGGTGTTTCTGATATTGAATTATCTTTTGTTGGCTTTAAAGAGAGCTCCCCTGAATTACAGTTGCTTAACAGTAAGCGTATGAGATTACTAGCTGCCTGCAAGAAGGTTATTGCTTTTCCTGTTAAGGAATATTATGGGCCACATGCTCATCAATTCTTGTACTGAATAATGTGCAGTCTGCTCTTAAGTGCTCCTGCTAGTCGACATTTGAGAGGGAGGTATGTAGAGGTGTACCTCTGCATGCCCAATTCCCAATAGTTAGTTTTCAAAAAGAGCTTGCCCAAATGCTTATGCTTACTTAATACAAATTTTTGTGTTTCAGATAATACTTAAAATTTTGTTAAATGAATAGATATATATATTAAATGATTAGATTAAGCAAAGCTCATTAATATATTATTTAATGCCAAATTAGATCTACTCTCCTCTCTGAAGGTGTTTTGTGGTGACAAATCTTTCCTTGTTGTATCATATTGTTTTGGGGATCCTTGGAGGGTTTAATGCAAGAAAAGAAAATCTGAAGACTTTTGTATGCGTTTGAATCATCTAATGCCTTAATGATTCGCACCAGTGTTCTCACTCGCTAGTAGTACGTCTAGTCAGTTTGCTCCAATCTCGTAACTGATGAGTACCAATCACTCAATAATTAGATCTTGGTGGAGTGCCCCAAATTTGGCCAATTTTAATCATTTTGCTTGTATCATGTAATTGGTAAATTTGAGATCAGCTAATTAGCTGATTGACTGTCCTATTTTGTAGGAGCAACTGTAGCTGGGCTCTTCAACCTTACCAGTGCATCAACTGTGATCAACCCAGTCAACCTGGTCACCGCAGCTCCTTAAACAAGCGAATGCACAATTTAGGTTCCCAGCTGATAGCTATTTCAATGTAAACGTATCTCGTTGATACGTACTGTGTTTAAGAGCTACTGTATAACTTATCTTGTTGATGAGTACCAGGTTCTGGCGTTAACTTGTAACACATCGGGTTGATCAGTCCCATGTTTAAGAGCTATTGTATAGTGTATTGTATTGTGAGAACCGGGTTCTGCCGTTATTTGTAACATTATCCTGTTGGTGAGTGCTATTTATTTAAAGAAGGAAAAATTGTTCTGTTGCGCTTAGAATACTTGGGGTAAGAAAGTTTATCAGTTTAAATTCCATTTGTACACTGGCGAGTATTTACTTTGTAGATAGTTGATTCATTATATTTACCATATACAATAAGTTTTAATTTCCATGATGTAAATTTAAAAGTATAAAAGAGCGCACAAAGACTGGGCAAGTGTTGCTAAAAAATTATCAACCTTACCGGGTGAATTGATTGAAGGTATCATAGTGACTCTGAACAGTTGCTCTCCCAAAATATTACCCTAAAGTATAGAGTTATTACAATGTGAGGCCTTTTCTTTTTGTTTGTTGTTGCAGTTGCAAATATTTTTTGTTGTTCGATTTTGTATAGAATTTTTTTGGAGGGATTGGTAGTTTTTTTTCTTTAAATATAAGAGTGAGTGTTTACAATATATTGATTGATAGTATTCATAAGATAGGATTAATTGTACATAAATAAGTAAAGAGATCTCTTATAAATATTTACCCAATATTTTGGGGGGAAATAAAGGACTGTATATCCAATCCATTTCATTTCTCCCTCAATTTCTCACGTCAGAATTAGTGTAGGAAGCGGGTTGGATCAATTGGGGTTAGAGGATAGATTTTCGGCCCACTACAATGGAACAAAGAATATATATGATGCGGGTACAAGAGACCCTAAGGCTGAAAATATGAGCCTCTTAGGTGAGGTGTCAGTCAAATACAAGACCAAGGAAATGGTGTGAGTACATCACTTCCAGGGGCACCCCATTGAAAAACAAGTTGATGGTGGCACAAATGCACCACCTTAGTCTTGGCCAAAGAACACCAAATCATGTGCGCTTTGGCATAGAGAGAGACTCAGTTCATGCCTGTTGGAATCTACACTCCAGAATTGGCATCAGGGCTGCGCCAAATGAGATCAAAAGGTTGTCTACATAGAATGTAGCAAGAACATCTTCCAGCAGCACTGAGGAGATGCCGTTGATAATCAGAGCAAAGAGTGTGACACTGACGACACTTCCCTGTGGGACACCCTCTTCCTGCAACATTGAGACAGATAGCCCCCCCCCCATATACGGAATCGTTGATCTGGCAAAAATTCAGATATAAAGATTGGGAGGCATCCCCTTGCCCCCATCTTGTGGAAAAGTCTCCATGAGACTGTAAAGCCATGCGGTATCATAAGCCTTCTCCAGCTCAAAAAACACAGTGGCCTAGTGCTGTCTATGAAGGAAGGCCTCGCAGACAATATTTTCTAGTAGGAGCAGAGCATCTGACATGGGGTGTAACTTGCGGAAGCCACAATGTGCAGAAGACAGATGTTCTCCGCTGTCCAGATAAAAAGCTAATCTAACATATACCAATTTCTCCATCAACTTGCACAAGCAGGAGGTTAGAGATTGGGTGGAAACTGGCTGGGGTAGAGTGATCTCTACCCAGTTAGCGAAAAGCAAGTTCAGTATAGAATCGCCAGGAATCTGGAAGGATACCATCTATCCAGATCCTGTTGAACAAATCTAACAGAAAGGCCATGCCTTGCTCAACCAGGTGTCGAAGCAAGGTGTATGGGACATCGTCTGGACCAAGAGCAGTGTCCACGCAAGAAGCAAAAGCGAAACACAACTCAGTCAAAGTAAACCTGTCATTGAGGTGTATTCCGCCTCTGGAGGTAAAGTCCAGTCGGCAGCCTTCCGCAACATCATGATGCACATTGAATGCTGGCGGAGTAGCATCCTGGCTAGAGAATGTGGAGAAAGCAGTTGCGAAGGATTCTGCCATGGATGTGGGTTCCGAGAATGCGGCCCCATTCTCCTGGAGAATGGGAGGGGGGGTCCTGCAAGGAGTTGCACTGAATCCTTTTGAGTCGCATACACACATCTGCTAGAGAGGTCTTCCTGTTAAGTGAAGACACGTATGGCCGCAAAGAAGAGCAGTGGGCATGCTTCAAAACATACAGGAACCTAGGCCAAGCTCAATGAAATTCACCTACAGTGAAGTTGTTTGGGCGGCGCTAATAGCAAATGCAGGCATAACACTTCTGTTTGAGAGATGCCTTACACTCAGCTGACGACCACAACAGCAGTTGGCCAGACGTTCTAGGAATAGTAGTTAGGCCCACGTCAATGAGGTTGCCGGAGAACTCTCTGGCCTCATCTACCGACCAAAACTCCTCAACTGAGACAGAGTAATCGTTCATTTCCTGAAATGCGGACCACCGAGCAAAGTGCCACTGGGGCAGGCTCTCAGGTAGCAGCGGCACAGAAAATGATATTTGAAAGGGAAAGTGATCACTGCCATGGAGGTAATTGACCACCCCTAACCCAAAATCATGCTGTGCATCTAGAGCACAAGGATAGATTGAAAGAAAATGAAGTGGTTCTCTGGCAGTGATGCATAAACTCATCTACATTTAGGACACCCATCTCCAGCTTGTCGATCAGGTCGACAAGGACCTAGCCCCTGAGATTGATTGAGTAATCTCCTGAAAGGGGGTGTCTACCATTCAGATTCCCTAGCAAGAGAAAGGGCCTCAGCAACCATGCCACAACACGGTGGAAGTCACCCACATCAAAGTTGGCTGATGGTGGAATATAGCAGAAATAATAATATACCTCCTATCCAGGTGCAGCTGCAAAGCTACTAGCTGAAAAGAAGTATCTAAAGCAAACATAAGAACGGGTGGGCAGGGGGCACGTGCCCAGCATGCTGTCTGGCAAAAAGACAGCTAAGGGAAACGGGAAGAGATGAGCCTCTGCATCTCCTCCCAGTTAGCCCTGAGTCTGCACAGCAGTTCCATTGAAGGCATATGCCTTCCAGGCTTAGCTCAGACGAGATGCAGGGGCCCTTTTCAAAGAGAACACCCTCACAGGAATGGCCATCTGCTTCCCAAAGGCAGAAATCTGGGCGCTGGTGGCCAGACAATGCGTTTAAGGTGCTATCGCCTTTGAGGGCTTAACAGGGGAGGTTGGGCTCATGATGCGAGTCTTTTACTCCCTATGCCTGAAACTGGCTTTGGAGCCAGGGCAGCTTCAAAGGTGGGGTCCTTCATTTGGAGGATCCACCGCTTTCCAGTTGTGGTGGAGCAAATGTGAGTGTGTGTGTATGAAGGGCCATTCTCCCACTCCTTTTCCCAATACCTTCCATTCATCATGTGGTGAGTGATGATTGGAAAGTTGATGACGGTGTGGATGTCAGAGCTGATGATGGTGTGATTGTTCCTTCTGTGTATTGCGAGCATGGAGGACCTGATATGATGGAGTAGATGTGAGTTCCCAATAGTGTGGATGACTTAAGGAAGGAGGTAATGAGTGAAGAATGTAGGAAGCCTAAGAGTATTGGTATGGCGAGGGTGCGGAACTTCATGAAAGAATTGAGAGCGATGTGTATGCAAGGGGTCCTGCCACTTCAGGAAGTGTTGATTGTAATGAGTCGTTTGTATGGAGTGATTATTAATGTGCACTTTGGTGGTGAGAGGCTGATTGTGTACAAAGATGAGAAGATGAAGGGTTTGAATGCTAATGTGGTGCATCTGCACTGTTTGAGCAGTGTGCATTACAATTGGGTGATTGAAAAGTGTTTGTATATGAGGGAAAAGAATGATTGTCTGGATGAAGATGAGGGTATGGTGAGCGAGAATGGTTTGTGAAAGTCACTGAAGTATGTTGAGAAGGTGCGAATGTTTCCGAAATTGGTGACTGTGAAGCAGCTAAAGTCGTTTCTGGGTTTGCTAGAGTTTCAGCAAAAGTTCATAAGTGATTGTTCGGGTGTGAGTAAGCCTCTTACTGAGTGGATGGGCAAGAAAGATAGTACAATTGTTAGGTGGAATGATAAGGTGAATGAAGCATATGAAAGACTGAAAGAGGCAGCGGCTGAAGATGTTGAATTGGCATACCCAGACTATAGTGTGAATGTAAGATGCTTGAATTGTATATGGATGCGAGTGGGTACTGTATGGGAGGTTTTCTGATGCAAGAGCAGTGTTTGAATGAAGAGAATGTCAGGTGAATAATTGGGTATGTATCCAAGGCTATGAATGCAGCAGAGCGAAAGTATTTGACTGTGGAGCAAGAGTTGGCTGTGATAAGATATTGTTTGAAAGTGTTGCATCTGTTTTTGTATGGTGTGAGGTTTGTGATCAAAACAGATCACCAACCTCTTGTGTATTTGCAACGTATGAAATGGGCTGATAGTAGGATTACGAGGACTTTGGAAGATTTGAGTGATTTTGACTATGTTCCTGGTGAATGGAATGGAGTTGCTGATTTGATGTCAAGGTATCCTGGTATGAATGATGAAAATGTTTGTGGAGTGAGTGATCCTGAGTATTTGCCAAATAGGGACACGAGATCTCAAAACCAGGAGCACTGTTAGGATTGGATTGCAGTCCACACCCAATTGGAGTGACAGATAGTTTGGTTGTTTTTCCTGTGTTTCTATCATTTTTACTAACCTGGGAGGATGGCTTAGGTAGAACAGAGCCTCCATGATGAGATTGTGAGACTGAGGCTGGAGTTGAGGCAGAAAGAGGAGGAATGCATGATGTTGAGGAGCGTGATTGAGGGATTGAAGAGTATGGATGAGAAGACAGATAGTATGAAGAAAGAAATGGATGAGAGACAGAAACAGGTCAACCAACGAATGAAGGACCTATAAGACATGATGAAGGACTCAGGACTGGCCCCCTTACCCTCGACCCTGACCTGACTGAAGGGGATAAGACTAATGGGATCAATGGGAGCGTGTGTAAGTCTAGAGAGGATAGGATGATTGTGACTGATAGGAAGGATGGAGAATGGAAGAGAGTGGAATGCAAGAGAAGAAGGAAGACAGGGTCAAAGGGGAAGGATCAGAAGGTGAGAGGGAAGACACTGGACTCATTGTACTCGGATGAAGGCGAGAGCGATGGTATGATTGTTATGAGTGAGAGTGAGGGCAGCTCAAGTGAGAGTGAAGTGAATATGGAAAAGGGTATTTTAATAAGGGAAGTGCCAAAGGTGGATAAGTTTAGGTTGCATAGTGGGAAAAGTGTGGAAGAATTCTTGGGGAAATTTGAGCGGTATTGCAAGCTCAAGTACCTGGAGAATAAGGGATACTGGATGAATGTTTTGGGGGAATGTTTGGATGGTATGTGTGATCAAAAGTGTGGGGGAACCGAGGTATGAGGTGGTGAAGGAGAGATTGATTGGCCAGGTGAAACGAATGAAAGAGTGTGTGAAGTATAAAAGGGTGAATGAATTTGAGAAGGCTAGAATGGGAAAGAGTGAAAGTGTGAACATGTATGCACATAGGCTTGAGAGCATGGTGATGATAATGTAAATGAATGTAAGTAAACAATTGATGAGAAAGTTCCTGGATACGGTCCCACGAAATGTAAGTGAATGGCTGAATGGGAAAAGAAAGGAGAGAATGAGGTTGACAAGTGAACGGTTGGTGTGAGAGGATGTGTTGGAACTGTTGGAAGACGGGCAATTTGAAGCCCAGGAGCTTTTCCCCACCACAGCAGTTTGTTAGCTAGCGGGATGCCCTGAGGGCTGTGCCAGCTGGAGTGATGACGATCTTCCTGGGCTGGCAGGCTGGATGGGCGAATGGAGTATAGGCAAATGGAAGGGGTCAGATGACTGGTAACTGCATGAATGGGTAGATGAGGGAGCAACTGAGGTATGCCCCAGCAAATGAGAGACTGGATGGCGTGAGAAAGGTCGTGGAATGTTGTAGGTGTGGAAGGAAGGGGCATATGTTGGCCGAATGTAGGTGGATGTCTGATGCATGTTTAGGGTGTGGTAAGAAGGGGCATATCATAAAGGATTGCCAGGAAAGTGTGAAAGAGTGCTTCAAGTGTAAAGAAAGAGGCCATTTTAAAAGAGATTGTCCGAAATTGAATGGTGGAGCGACTGCTGGGGAAAGTATAAAGTATGCTTGTGGTAATTGCAGAAAGGCTGGTCATTATGCAAGGATGTGTCATGACCAGAGGAATGTATGTGGCTATGGTGAGATGGAAGGACATTCTTCAAGTGGAAAGTGCTGGATTAGAATGAGAGCGCAAGGTACGAATGGAAAGTCTGAAGCGGGAAACTGAATTGTAAGAGGGTACCTGGTGAAGTATCCTCTGGGTGCAAGAGTATGAGTAATGTGTTGCTAAGTCTGTCTAGTGTGAAAGTGGTGTCTGGTAGGAAGTACAAGTGTCTGAGTGTGAAGGTTGAATTGAAAGGGATTGAGTGTTTGGCTTTGGTAGATTTTGGATGCAAGATGAGCTTGTTATATAATGATGTGTATGACAAGGTGAGCGATAAAGCCCTCCTGTCTGAGTGTAAAGGTAGTTTGGTAGTATGAGAGTGCCTGTGATTGGAATGATAAGGTCACCTGTTTGAATGCATGGTATGTTGATGAATGAGTGTGAATTCTCTGTGATTGATAAGGTGAGTAGTGAGCATGGTGTAATTTTGGGGTATGATTTTATGAAAGTGAACCGTATGGTTGTGCATCCTGTGAGTGATCAGAATGAGAGAAAGATTGGTAAAAATGGGGTGTATAAGTTGTATGTAGGGGAAAACGGTAATGTTTTGAGGAGTGAGTTTATCGGTATTGAGGTGACTGCTATGGAGAGTGTAAGGCTTGTGAAGGGTGTGAAGGGTGAAATGGTGTCTGTTAGAGTGAGTAGGAGTAAGGATGTTAGTTTGAATGCGGGTGAGAACACTGTGATGTTGGATGGAGGAAAGGATGCGTGTTATAAGGTAAGGCATGTTGCTTGTGTGTTTGATGGCTTGATGAGAATGAATGGTCCTTTGGTATGTGTGCAGACGGATCCCAGAGTGAAAGGGCAGGTGAGGGGGATCCAAGTTGGAGATGTACTGGGTCACCTCTCCACTGTCAATGAGGTAGGTATGGATGATAGCATGGATGTCAGGGTAAATGTTGCAAATGAAAAGACATGTGAATGGACATCTAATGAAGTGGAAAGGATGTTGGAATTGGATGAATGTTTGACTAAGTATGAAAGGGATGTGTATCGAATGCTGTTTGAACAAAGGGGGGTCCTCAGTAAGGGTGATCTGGATTTTGAAGTTGTGAAGCTTCCGGAATTCAAGATTCTCCTGAAGGAGGACACCCCAATCTATCAGTAGCCGAGACATTTCCCTCATCTGGTTGCTGATGAGATTGAGGAGCAGTATGTGGAATTAGAACGATTGGGGGTGATTGAAGAAAGTAAGAGTGCATGGAATAGTCCGATTGTGCTTGTACATACAATCCGTTTCATTCTCCTTTGATTTCTCACGTCCGAATTAGTGTAGGAAGCGGGTTGGAACAATTGGGATTAGATTATAGATTTTCGGCCTGCTACACAGTCACCCAGCTTACCACTTGGTGTGGGCATAGAAGCAAAAACTCCAATAGTGCTGTCCTCCTTTCAGGAGGCAGCTTTAGAAGACCTGGATGATGGCCTCACGACCAACTTCAGGGGTGTTGCCTCCTGACTTTGCACATCTACAGGATTGATTAGTATGGCCGAAGTAGTGACATCAGTAGCACCTCTGTGGCAGTGGTACGAATGCCTTCATGTGGTAGCAATACCAACTAGCATGCACCAACTCAGGGAGCTTGTCACAGTTTAATGTGTCAAAGTGTAGGGGTGGGTCTAAAGGCCCCTCCCTGTTTTCTCATCACATGCTCGACATTGACAACCCTATGGTTGGCCAGCTCTAAGGTGATGTCATCTATGGAGTAGTTCAGAGTTCCGACGCATAAACTACTCACTTCATGTTCATGGTTGAGTGCGGCGTCACACTCACAGGTGTGCCATCAAGTGTCTGAAGGGCACTAATCATAGCCGCCTCAGAGGGATTTGATGCATTCGCCAGAAGGCTACTGTTCGTGAAACAAGTCACCTTTGGCTCTCTACCACTCACACTAGCTAAAGCTCTCCTCTGATGGATGATGTTGCCCTTGGCCAACATGTTGCCATCAGTGGAGCGAATTAGCAGAAAGCAGTTGAAGCCAGAGAGCCCTCCCATAAATGAGGCTCCACTCAGCTCACTTGGAACTTTGGTCTTGCTCTAGGACACCAGGGCAAGATGTGCTGATATTGGCCTGGTTGCTGCCAAAATGGCAGCAGACCCTCCCTTTCCCAGACTCCAGCAGAGTGAGAGCAACCTTTAGGCCTCTTCTTTGTATTTTCTTTGTAGGAGAGGAGGGTGGGGAATGAACCTGCTTCTCCTCATCCAGGTTCAAAACAGACCTTTCTGCGAGATGGAAAAGGTCTTAGCTGTCAGAAGGACATCAGCCAAGGAAGGAGGTTCCTCCTCTCCATGTGAGTTCTCAGGGGCCCCACCGTCTGAGGAGAGGCTTGCACAGGGGCAGACACCATGGAAGATTCTGCCATCTATGGCTGGGTGGGTCACCTCTGAGACCATGTCCATCTCAAGGAGGGCCTCTGTCCACTCCAGCATCACAGATCCCATTTGAGGTACTCTCAGTCACACTCCAAGTCTTTGGTCAAAGGGGTGCCTCAATTTGTCTCATCCTCCCTGACATACAAGGATGATGATGCCGTGATTGGAGGCAGATCTCCATCTGCCCATTATTGCTTTGCCACCAAAAAAAAAGGAGGCCTCATGGAAAGTAGATATTATGTCCTCCCTACAAGTTAGGAGGTTAAGAGAAAAGTCTCCATAGGATCAGAAATTCCCCCGATATGATCATTTACATTACAGTCCAACATTGATGGGCTTTTTCAACTCAGCAAGCCATTTATGTGACATTGTCCTGGAACTTTGACCATAAAGGATAGTGCTGGCATAGCCACCTCATATATGTACTTGAGGAAGGTGAGCAGAGACGACAGTCCAGCATTCCCAATACCTAATACTTGCCCTAGCCAGCAGGATTACAGCCCTTGCAGCATGTAGGGACCTCATGGTATACATTGACACCTGACTAAGGATCACAAGAGGACAAAAGTGTGCTGGGCAGCCAGAACCTCTGTGGATAGAAGAGCAATGATGGAAATGGGTAAGAGAGTATGTAATAAAGTGAAATAGAGAAGGGTGGGTGATCACCCATTATTATCATACCTTAGTACTAGGTGATTGCAGGATGGCATACAGTCCACCAAGGCACCATCGGTACAAGACTGAACTCTGTCCAGGTGGAAACATTATTCCTGGTGCAAAATGCAGGGAGAAAACATTGAGCGGAGAGCTTTAATGATAATAAATAATAGTTATAATAAATAATATTAAATAATAGTTATAATAAATAATATTAAATAATAGTTATAATAAATATTAATAATTTATACTAATAATAAATAATCATAATATATAATAAATAATAATATATCATAAATACTAATAATATTAAATAATAATAATAATGATAACACTAATAATAATAATTAATACTAATGATATATAATTATAATACATAATAAATACTAATAACATAAAAATCATAGTAAAAAATAATACTAAGAATAATATTAATTAATAAAAATCATAATAATAAAAAGGTAAATTAGTGCTGAGTGTGGGCGAGGAAAAAAGCACACAAACAACTTTTCCAGGCCCCATTAGACATCAACCCATTGATGTTGGGGCTTCCCTAATTTGCACTCAGGCCAGGAGGATGTGCAGCACCTCTGGGTACCAAGTGTAACAGGCTACACAGGGTACTCCCCCTGTGGGGCTGACCCATGGGATCGATTGTGTAGTCTCTAGAGGAGAGTGTCTACTGTTCAAATCCCAGGGCAGGAGAAAGGGCCGTGACAACAATGCCATGATGCGGTGGAAATCCCTGGCATTGAAGTCTGCTGATGGTGGAATGTATGCAGAAATTACACTATACATCCTATCCAAGTGTAGCTGCAATGCCTGAAAGGAGGTATTCAAAACACATAGAAGAATGGAGACATAATGCCAGGTGTAAATCATGCAACCCCATCCTGTGGTTGCAAACCCTTATGCCTCATGAGAGTGGGAAGGGGTATCATAGTCTCCTGCAGAGAGAGGGGTTACAGAGAGTGGAATGAAATGAGCCTTCACAGCTCCTTCCAGTTGCACAGCAAATGCATTGAAGGAATAGGCCCTCCAGGCCTAGAAATGGGTGGGGAGGCCCTCTTTTAGGTCTAGCCCTCATGGGTAGGCTTCCAGGAGCCAGAACTCTCAGAAGATGTCCCTTTTAAGGACATATTGAAGGAGGTTGGGCTCACCATGCAGGTCTTTTGCTCCCACAACATCAAAACCCTCCGTGGTCTTCAGGGCTGGGGACCCATCATCTATGAGTTACCCTGTCTAGCCTTAAATGAGGACATGGGAGCCGAGACTCACTTGTTGCTGTCCTCCCTTAGGCAAAATTTTGCAAGAAAGAGTACTAATCCTCCTACTTGTTTGAAAATCTAGTGAGTTACTAGACAATCCTGAACAAAAGAAACTACCATTACAAAAATTTTCATGAAAACTTCTGCTTCTGGATCAACTCTTGCCCCTGCTGATCCTCACAATCCTCAGCCAGCCAGGTCCTTTAGGTAGGTCTCGATACTTCAACTTCCTGTTCAAGAACTCTTGAATAACTTCCCAAAGTTTATATGGAGGGGAAAGGGGCATCAAAACATAAGTAAGAAGTCCATCCACCCCATCTCCTTAACCAACTCAAGCTTAATTTTATTTCTTTTATTAAAATTTACATGTTCAAACTCTATAACCATAAAAATGGGGAAAATAAAAAGATATCAATCAATTTGGGCATCCTCATACCACATGAACCACATTCTAGAAAGAATTAAATTTATAATACATGGATCCACACTACTTACCCACATTTCTCCATAGCTAAGTGGAACAAGACACTGAAATTTTTCATCATTAACTGTCGTCATCACAAGTTTTTCATACTCTGGCGATTCCTGTTAATAAAGGGAAACTAAATTAATACTCCATATAATTTCAAAATGGATATACTAATGAAAACTTGGGTATTAAAAATGGAACTAATAAGAAAATGTTAAGTAAATATATCAATATAATCCAGTAAAAACTACTACAAGTAATAATTTAAATATATACCAATCAGATAGACTGAAAATTATTTATTATTTTATTGTAATAATCACAGAAAGAAAATTAGCCATTTAGAAACAAGTTAAATGAAGATATAGAAAAGCATACTAGCAGGTATGAGAGATGATGCATCACAATTGTGGTAATTGTGATTGCATTCTATTGGTATGATTTTTGAACTGAAAACAAAAGATTTAATTTTCTATACAAGATGCTCACAACCATAAAGAGTTGCCATAGATACGAGGGGCGGTCAATAAGTTTTGCAATTCGGATATAAGGAAACGAGATATGAGGAAAAGTGTTTTATTATTTTTCAATATAACTACCCTCGACTTCAATGCACTTGCGCCACTTGTCCCTGAGGCTTTAAATTCCCGACAACCAGAAATCTCCCGGCTGCTGTTCAATCCACTCCTGGATGGCTAGCTGGACATCTTCATCGTCCCCAAACCGGCATCCACGCAGTGCAGCCTTGAGCTGGCGGAATAAAAAGTAGTCGCTAAGGGCCAGATCTGGACTGTAGGGTGGGATGGTTGAGCTCCTCAAATCCGCACTCACACAGGACAGCTTGTGCAACTCTAGCCTTGTGGACTTTGAAGACGTTGAAGTCGATCATGGGGCGTGAGGTTTCTAGGGACCCAATAGACAGAGACCTTGGTCATGGCCAAATTGTCGTGGATGATGTTGATAACACTTCCATGTGATATTCCAAGTTCTCACTCGATTTCTTCAACCTTCACCCGTCGATTTTTGAGGATCATCCTCTCCACACAGGCCACATTGTCCTCGCTGGTCAAGCTGACGGGCGTCCTGGACGTTTTTTTTTTTAATCAACTCACGACCATGGCGGAACTCCCTATTCCAGCGAGCAATCGTTGCATAGGAAGGGGCGGTGTCGGTGTACACTACAACCATGCGTTCATGGATCTCTTTTGCATTCTTACCTTCCTTGGTCAAAAATTTGATCACTGTGCAGTGCTCAACCTTCTCCATTGTTGAAAAATTTGTGACTGACGATCTGCGATCAGCTACTGCTTCTTAAATAGACGAGGCAGGAGCGTGCAGCTGCAGGTCCTGACTTGTCATAACTTGTCCTAACACCCCCTCAAACAGCCATCCCCTTCCTCTGTCTTGCCCTACCGATTCGCAAAACTTATTGACCGTCCCTCGTACTTGTAAAGCTGCCAAAATTACAGCCTGTACAACAATAGGCTTCAGCAGGAAAATATCAGGTAATTATATCATTCTTACACAATTTTATAATTTGTATATATTTTTTTCAATGTGTAAACAATAGACAATTCAGAGACAAATGTCTTGATAATATAATATGTACTATGCATTTACAGTGTCCCACAATTATAGGTAAATTTGTTTTGCTTTTTTCAGATATTTCAAACTACAGTGGAAGCTCAATATACAAGGGCATCTCTATTGAAACAAATTGTATAACAAGGAATTTTTTGAAAAAAAATGTACTTGTATACAAACCATTCCCTTATATCAAAACTGAAGGAAGCTGATAAGTTTCCTCCGCCAGGGTTTGGTGTGTATCAATTTTTGAGTTTGGTGAAACATTTGTGAATCTTGTGAATCCACAATAATTCTTTGATGTCATCTACATATTATATACTTGTTAATATGTATTGCATTATTTATGATTGAAGGAGGTTTAATGCATTATTTATGGTTGTAGCAGGTTTCATGCATAATTTTATGTATGAAATCATTACTTTAGAAATTAAGTTAAAAATATAAGAATAAGGGGTATGTTTTGTAGGTAAGGAATGAATTTATAGGGGTTTCAGTTGATGGTCCTATTTATTTGGTAGAGAAGGTAAGGCAGCCTTACAGTCGAGTGTGGTTTGACTCCAAAGTGTTCTTTAGGGTAATCTGATTGTAAGCTGGGTTTGAATGGTAACCTGGTTGTTGCTTAGTAGAAGGAAGGACTCGGAAGAAAAATGGCAGTTTTGCAGGCTTTAATCTTGACTATCAGTGTTAATGTTCACTGTTTCTTGTAAGACTACTTCTGTGTCAGATTGTTGAGACTATGGACAGATGGATTGAAGATGAGGTACTGTTAAGCTCTAGGCCAATGCTAATACTGGTAATCCAATGGATCCAATGATAATAATAATAATGCTGTTGTATGTTTCTGCCTGCTTATTTATACTAATGCCAATTAGGGGGGGCGTGGCTTTGCTTCTCCAATCCAAACATGGGACGGAGCTTATTGGATCAAAGGGTAGGTGCGTGTGTTCTCTACTAAGACTGCTGGGTGGAGTTTATATGGTCAAAGGGTGTGTATGCATCAAGATAGTATCTGAATTTGAGAACCTAACCGTACTTTATCAACCAACATTTGTATCATAGCAAGAGTGATAAATCACTCTTACTCTAGAGGAGAGTGTCTACTGTTCAAATCCCAGGGCAGGAGAAAGAGCCATGGCAACCATGCCATGATGCGGTGGAAATCCCCGGCATCAAAGTCTGCTGATGGTGGAATGTATGCAGAAATTATACTATACATCCTATCCAAGTGTAGCTGCACTACCTGAAAGGAGGTATTCAAAACACATAGAAGAATTGAGACATCATGCCAGGTGTAAATCATGCAGCCTCCTGCCCAAAACCCCTCCTGTGGTTGTGGAGTTGCAAACCCTTATACCTCATGAGAATGGGAAGGGGCATAACACATTATGAAACAGATGTGAGCCGGTGGTCTGGCCACAGAGATAACAATGACAGTGGACACATCTGTGCACACATAGAACGGAATCTGATCTGACCCACCAGAGTTTCCCTGAACCTGTGAAAAGACAAATTTGTCTTTTCACAGGTTCATGGATACTGCAAACCAGGGTGTTTGGAGATCCCAATGCCTCAAGGGACTAAGTGCACTGTGAGTCACTAAAAATAATAATCCAGTATCTGAACCAAGTGCAGTATGGAATCTCCCATACAAGCAGTGTATTGCAGCCAGCTCAGCTATGAAGATATGTGCCATGCCTGGAAGAGCAGGGTCAGCATCAAAAAGGGGGCAAGGTGAAGGCAATCCAGGTACACTGGCATAGCTAATCCAGCGTGACATGGCATATACTGGTGCTTTAGAAGCTTTGGGAGCATATGCATGGCAAATGTTAAATGCGGTACCCTCCATGGGGTGTCTTAGGTAGAACCAGAAGCATTGTCATGATATCTTTTAAAAAATTACTTTTAGGAGCCTATCTAGCGACTACTTACTTGGACAAAAGTCACCGTACTCATATCACAGCGTACTACTAGGCTATATTAAAAAAGAAATAATGATAAAAATGTAAGGCTAAAAACAATAACAAAAGAGAAAACAAAGCAAAGAGGTGATAAGAAGGAAGCCCACTCCAGCATCAGGAGTAAGCCCGCCTCCCCCGGGTGCAGGAACATATGATCCAAAGTTAAATAAAGTAGAGGAGGACAGCTCCCTCCAAAAAGTCATATAGTCTGCAAGTCCATATGCACGAACAAGTCCCGAGCACAAGGGACAAGAGGTAGTGACCCCACTCATCTCGGTACCAGGACAGGCAGCATGAGCGAAGATCACCCAGACTGGGACATTCAGCAAGAATGAGCTGAACAGTCTGGGGTACAACGCATTCATCGCAATAAAGCGCAGGTGAGTGCTCCATCAAATGACGGTGTCCAATTCGGAGATGACAAAGCAACCTGAAGCCGTTGTGGCATTGGAGGATAGGTCCATGGGAACAGACGCAGCGCAATGGCATAACTTTAAGTTCCCCTTGACTGTTTCCCATCTTCTTTGACAAACTGCCTGGAGTGCAGCCTGTATTCCTGCCATGTAAGTGGTGTGAGGAAGAGCAAAAAGCCCTGTCAGATATGTGTGAGAAGCGTACATGTGTTTCTCCACACTTTTATACAGTTATGGATTTTCACCACTTTTTACTCCAATTTTCTCTCTTTGTGGTTATCTATATTTACATTTTAATAACTTATTCTAATCTTCTTTTTCTTTACACATGTTTCACGCTTTTGCATGATAATTTTATAACAAAATATTTAGTATATAATAAAGGTGTTTAAATTAGATTTTAATTTTGTTGAAATTGAAAAGGCCCATTATAAAGGGTATTAATTATTTAGATTGCCAAGTCCACCATGAATGGGTGAGTGGAAAATCTATTTTTGCGATTTGTTTTGAAATCCCTATTGTATCCAGTAGATCTATTCCATCTGGGGGCATGGGAGCATGTATTTTTTTACGTATTTTCAAGTTACTTGGAAGACACACTGACCAAATTGAGAAATACACTTTGTGGTAATGCTTCCTGCCATGAGCATTTTGGCTGTCAGAAGCTCTAATTGGATCGGAGGCTATAGGCCACCATTTTGTGTGCTCCGAGGCTGCTGTTGCTGAAGTAGTACTCCACCTCCCCAAATGTCTAATCCCTTTCTCTCTTTGAGGATGCTTGGGATACATAAGATGAGAAGGGGTGATCCAAGTAGGGGACCTAATAGACTTCTATTGTGCCCCCAATTCATCTCTGTCTATTCCTATCGGTATACTTTTCAGATAAACTGATATAATTAATTGATGATTAAATGTAAATTTGAGTATAAGTGAAAGGAAGAAGAGTTAATTGGACAAAAAACAGGTAGGTGTAGCTAGTGCCAGTGGTTGTAAGTGTTAATGATAGGAATGTTTTAGTGTAGCAGTGTATCTGTGACTGAAGATGCCTTCTCCATTTCAGCTCCTTGGTACCGGTTATTCCAGCCACACTTGCCCCCTTGAAAGGCAGTGGCAGTCAGCCTTGAATGAGAAAGGACCATCCCAAAGCATGGGTCATTGAGAGCGCCTCCCAGGTTCCAATGCAGTGGTTGGAACTTGCGAGTCCCAGTTCCTTAAGCAGCAACACTTCTTTGAGTCTCGGAACCTAAGGAATTCCACATTGCTTCGCATCACATTGCTTCGAAGAAGCAGGATGCGGCTCTCCGCAATTGACACACTTGGCCACATACGATTTAGACTTATCATGCGCGGCCTTGGGGCAACTTACATAGATTTGGGGTAACCCCGACTTTGCACATCAACAGGAGTGATTAGTATGGCCGAAGCGGCGGCAGTAATAGCACCTACGTGGCAGTGACATGAATGCCTCAATCTCTAGCTAAAACAGGTTCCTGGGACTGATCATGTCATCCCCCAGAAGGACTGCCACGAAAGGAGGAGAAAGGACCTGTCCATTCCACAACATTGATGTTAGTTGAGGGTGTAATATACACAATAAATAGTATAGCTCCTATCCAGGTGTAGCTGCACCACCACTGCCTGAAAGTAGGTATTTAAAGCCAGAGACATTTAAGTGTAAATTGCTTATCCACCTGCCTGATGTACCATCCCACAGTGGTGTGTTTCCACCCCAAAATCAGACTAAATGGACAATACCAACTAAACAAAACTCTCTTTTGGGAATCACACTTAGACACTCTTGACATTTAAAATGCATCACCATCACAAACTAGGCTACTAGGCCATAAAGAAATCAAACACACTCAAACTACTATCAAATATCACATTTAGATAACAGGAGACCCTTACCACAGTATACAAACAGTTCATCTGCACCACCCTCAAATACACAGCATCAGCATGGCACCAAATCGCACACAGAAGCTCTTAACCAATCAGTCATCACAGGATCCAATCAAACCACACCAACCCCACACTTACATATCAAAACAAAACTACTCTCACTCAACATTCACTTGAACATGATCAGAACCCACCACCTCAGCAGAGCACTGAACTCATCCCACCCAACCACCATCCTACCCCCACCAAACCAGAACCTAATATTTAACACAATAATAATAATAATGTCATTTATATAGCGCCTTTATCATCAGTCACTGAGGTGATATTGTTTCAGAGGCACTGATATACAATACAATGTAGAAACAGGCATAATTCTAGCTCCAAGTTGCCACAATATAACTCAATAAAAAATGGTATCATAACCTATAATCAAGCGATATAGTTTTTGTAGGTTGGTTATATACTAAGAGAAAAAGATGCATTTTCAGCCTCTTTTTAAAGATATCAATCAAGGAAGCATTCTTTATATAAAATGGCAATTCATTGTAGTATTTAGGAGCAATATAAGAAAAAGCTTTATAACAGCAGGAGTTGCCCCTCTCTACATGAGGAAGTCAGATAAGTAGGATCGTCTGAAGCCCTAAGAGTCATATTACAGTTTGAAGAATAATTGACAAGTAGTTCACTAATGTAGGAAGGTTCTCCAAATTTAAGAGCCTTGTATGTTAGTAAACAAATTTTGAACTTGATGCGTGCCAATATAGGCAACCAATGCAAATCAAACAAATAAAAAGAAGTACTGGTACCAGGTGGCAGATTAAACACCAATCTAGAAGATCTATTGATGAGTGACTGTAATCTTTTTAATTCTCTCTTTGTCAGATTAACAAATAATGAATTACAATAATCAATATGAGAGAACACAAAGGTACACAACAAAATAACAGTGGTTTTCTGATCAAGGTATTTAGTAAGCATTGAAATTCTCCTCAGATGGTAATTGCAAACATTAATTATATGATTAAAATGGCTACTGAATGAAAGTTTGCAATCAAAGATAATGCCAAGATTCCTAAGTTTGAGTGATGAAAAAAGCTCACTATCTATCAAGGTGATCCCAACCGGGAGAGGATATTGAGTTTTATCCTTACAAAGACACTTAAATACTCTACCACAAAGACACCTCACCCCCTTCACCAAATAAACCAATCAGAGAAATCACTACACCATACACAGTTATTCTGTCCTAACTAAGGTCACACCATTCCACCTCACCAACATGCACCAGATGCACCTTCTCCTTGACTGCCCGAACCTCAGACATATATCACTGGCCTTAATGACCTCTGACCCTGTTGTGGGGACATGGTGCCAATCCTAGGCATCACCCACTGGGGGAGGGGGGAGGGGAATGTATGGAAAGTAAGACCTTGGATCAATTAAAGCATTTCCTCACATGAGACTCTTAGTACCTCACTGCAAGTATTCAAATCTGCACTCCAGAACCATCTTGATGGCAGTTTGGTAACATACTTTACAGTAAAACAAATTCCAGCCTATACTTATTGTATTTTAAATTGCAATGTTAAAGTCTGGTCTGCTTGGTGATGCTAGCTCCCTTCTGTAACACATGTCTCTAATAACCATTACTTAATTGTGGAACACCACCCTGGAAAGAAAAATGTCTATAACAAGGAAAGAAACATGAATATATATATATATATATATATATATATATATATATATATATATATATATATATATATATATATATATATAATATATATAATATATATATATATATATATATATATATATATATATATATATATATATATATATATATATATATATATATATATATATATATATATATATATATATATATATATATATATATATATATATATATATATATATATATATATATATATATATATATATATATATATATATATATATATATATATATATATATATATATATATATATATATATATATATATATATATATATATATATATATATATATATATATATATATATATATATATATATATATATATATATATATATATATATATATATATATATATATATATATATATATATATATATATATATAAACATATATATATTTATAGCATCAATACTCCTGCAGGCATTAGGGAATGGAGGGCAAAGTGAGTCTTGGGAATGGGATGGTACACAAACATCCAGATGTGAACTGATAATCAAATGCTAAGGCTTAAAAGGATAAATAAGGAAAAGCAAGTGGTAGAATGAGGAAAAGGATGTTCAAAATGTAGACATGTTAAAACCTACACCCTCCACTGGGGTTAAGGGGGAGGTGTGAGCCAGTTGGTAATCATCCTGAAAAATAAGCTGCAAAGTCAAGAAAATAAGTTAAGAGGAGGAATGCAACGAAAGCAATAAATAAAGGATTAAATAGAAAGGAGCAATGCCTAAGTATACTCAAACTAGTTTGAGACTGCACAGGGGCCCTAGGAAGAGGAAGGAGGGGGGCACCATTCCTTCAGGTACCATGTGCGACTCTACATATACTTGCAGGACTGCCAATTAAAAAGTAACTAAGGATTTGAGTGGGGCATTTTTCTCCATTTAACTCACCAAAAGTGTTTCAACTTGACCAGGCCAATTCAGCCGAAATAAAATGGAATCATCTAGGCCTTTAATATGATTCCCTTCTGAACAGAAAATTACTTCCTGCAACAACACCTGATAAAACAAAAATATTTCAAGTGCAAAAAAGGGCTTCATCATATCATTATAATTTGATTCAGGTTCAGAATGTTGTTATGCCACTCTTTGTATTGGGATATGGCTTTAGAGAACCTGTGAGAAGAGAAAATAGTAGTTAGTTTGGGGGTATTTTATACTATCTACAGATTAAATTTCTTTCACACACACCAAAAATCATCTTGCTCCCATTGTCCTCAATATCACTTCCTCTACATTTAACACCTAGAACTATAGAGTCCATAATGTGCTCTTATCTGCACCTTATCCCACTTCTAAGATTGTAGTGGTTTGAGTTTTAGATAGGAGTTAACCTCCCAAGACCCATATAGATGCCTGAATGGATAGGAAGATGATGATCGATCTGGGTGAAGGACTCAATGGACTTCCGTCATGCTCCACATTCATCTTTTTTGCTTTTTCAAAGGAGAATCTTTGAGCATATTTAGTGGATGTGATAGACAGTTTTTTGAGTGAATGATTGTTACAATTTAGTGAGGAGGCATTTGGCCAGTAGGATTAAAAGAAATAGAACTGGTGAAATTGCTAGGTGAAGATTAAGTCTGCCTGTATATGTGATTGTGTATAAGTGATTGGTGTGGTTGTTTGAAGAGTAGTTTGATTGAAAATGATTGAAGATGACTTATCTTTCCAGCTCCTTAGGGCCAATGAGTGGTGGCACACAGTTGATATTGCAATGTCAAGTCCTACCAGTTTGAAGCATTTTGCCAAGAATGGCAATTTCTTTAAAAGGGTGGAGCCTGCGCCTCCATGAACACCAAAGCCTAGGGTTGGAAAGTGCCTGAGAAGATTGCACACATCATAGGAGCATGGAAGAGTTTTATTATATTGAGTGTGGCCACACATTATTGCTGTAGTTTTGATATACCTCTATATTTCATTTGTCCATTTAGCAAAGGATTTTATATCTTTTTTTATTGAGTATTTTGTTTATCCATTTAGAATAAGATATGAGAATAGTTTGGGGGGGGGGGGGGGTTGCATTTTGTTCTGGGTTCACATTTACTGCATTTCTTTATACAGTAGTAAATATAAATTGCAAGATACTTCCCCTTCCCCCTCATTCTATCTTTAAGCAACCAGGCAGCCATCTTGTAAATCGGCAGGCAGCATGACTGCAAGATTCTAGAACCTGCTGCACAACATAAGAAAAGATAATAGGGCCTATCAAAGTTATCCCAGTCAAAGTAACCAATATCCTAGAAAGCCACTCTCATGTTATAATCTGCATCCATAGGTTTTCTTGCCTCCACACAAGAATACAGACTTTTGTCTCATCAGTACAGTACTTGCCAAGCATTTTGAAAGCACCATAAACAAATGCTGAACACGAACCACAGAATGCAAAATCCTTGAACAAAAGGATGTGATATGGAGAAAATACAACTATCCCATCCCTACTCAGATCTAGCAAAACATTGAGGTTCAGTTTCAATTCATAGCGTGAACCAGGGAATACAGTCAGCATTGCTAGATGCTTTCAGACACAAGAATTTGCACTGTACTATTTCTGCATCACTTTAACTGCAATACACAGTAGGACCCATCAGGATGTGGCAGGTCCAAAGTCATTTTGCCATAGCTGTATATACTTGCAGACACACATACACAGTCATATATACTCACAGGTACACATACAGACACCCCCAATGTCATCTAATGACATTGAACCCCTGTAACACACATTTTTTTGCACTGAAAGAAAAACAAAAAAATAAGAGCATAATTAAAGGGCTTATATTGGAGTTAAATACTAGTATAGCATCTGGCTCAGACAACATCCATTCTAGGTTACTTAAATAAGGTGTAGGTGATGAGTTGAAATAAATATTATCCCAAGCAACTTTTAGCAAGGCTAGGTAAGATTCATCGCAGTGGAAAAAGTCAGGCATTTTTCATTTAGAATTGCCCCCTCTACAACTTTGGTCTCTATGAAATTTTTTGTATGTAAGGGAAATGCATTTTTGTCTCATTTTTTACTTATTTGCACTACCAGATGTAAGACTCATTGCCCTCTCCCTCTATGAGTCTACTGAGAGAGATGCTGTTTGGCAGATTTTTTGGGGGGAGAGGGGGGAGATCACCGGTCGGATTGCAATATTAATGATGAGCAAGGTGCCAGGCTAGATGCTAGGCCCTCGCAGGCCAGAGGTTGCCCACACCTGCTCTAGATGGTCAGAAATTCTCTTCTTAATATCTTCTCAAGAATTTTACCAACTATAGAAGATGAGCCTAAAGTTATTTAGGTCCTCTTTACTTCCCTTTTAAAAAATTGGCACTACATTCACAATTTTCCAATGATTAAGTATTTCTCTAAACTCTAGTGATCTAGTATATATCTTCTCAAGAGATATTGCAATACTATCTACACCTTCTTTAAGTAACCTAGAATGGATGTTGTCTCTGGCCAGATGCTATAATACTAGTATTTAACTCCAATATAAGCCCTTTAATTATTTCCCTATTAAACACGATCAAATAGCTAAAAAAAATATATAAATGTAAACAAACCCTAGAACAGGTTATACTGCCTGTTACTCAGTATCACATACACCAAAAAAAACAAAAATACACACAAAACCAAATAAATACAAAATTAGAAAATGAAAAACGTTGGAACAGGAATCACTGACACAAAAACCAAAAAGCTATAAGAAAGAACAAAACTATATATAGAAGCACACTTGAAAATAAAATATATACAAAAAATATCAATTGATCTTGAACTAGAGCAGTAAAAGGACTATAGAGCACCAATAGGCAAAATCAAAGCAAAGGGAGAATGGAGAGCATGGAACGTATTCTTGGCGCACTATCTATTCATTGACATTTTTTCATTTTGGATTTTTCAGTGTAATATATTTAAGTTCAGGAAGATAGTTAACTTTGAGTATTAGACACAATACTAAAGGAATTTTTGATTACATTTTGAAAGGTTTCTCAGTATGGCTGCTGCTTTGGATGAAGTGAGTATGCCTTTAGAGGTAAGCAGTGTGTATGTAGTTTGTTATTTTTGCGGAGTTGAAAGAACAAATGTATCTGAATGCCCAGTTTGTTATGTGATGAGTGCAAGAGATTAAGTGAGTTGGTGAATGAAGTGAGAAGGGATGCGAGTGTATGCATAAAGAATGTGGCTGGGACCAGGAGGGTAGAAGATAAGCCTAGGGGTTGAAAGAAGAGCAAATGTATCTGAATGCCTGGTTTGTTATGTAACTAGTGCAAATGTGGCTTCAGTAGAGGTGAGTCGGTTGTGTGATGACTGCAAGAGATTAAGTGAGTTGGTGAATGAAGTGAGAAGGGATGCAGAGTGTACGCATGAAGAATGTGGCTGGGACCAGGAGGATGGAAGATAAGCCTAGACTAGGGACTGGAGAGAAAGAAGTGACTGATGTGAGTGAAGATGAATAGTGGGTAAATATGGATACAATAAATAGGTTAGGTCTGTGAGTAAGAGGGACATGGAACCTGTTAGGTTGACTAACAGATTCGATGCCCTGAGAGAGGAAGAGGTTGAAAGTGATTTGTCTGATGTGGTTGCGGCAAAAAGTGAAATACGTGGTAGCTTGAATGAGAACAGGAGGGAGAGTAATGCTAGGCCTAGGAAGACTAGGAGGATGACTGAGGTGCTTGTGATGGGTGACTCTCAGATTAGATATTTAGATAGGAAGCTGAGTGTAAGCAAATGGAAGGGAGTGTGAGTTTGTTTGTTGGGTGCTGGTGTAAATGATGTGTCTGAGAGGTATGATAGTCTGGTGTCTGGGTGTGAGAGGGATGCAGTTGTGATTACTCATGTGGGAGTAAATGATGTAAAGAAGGTGGGTTCATGTGAGTTACAAGAAAGGTACAAAAGGTTAGTTGAAAAGATGAGTGAAAGTAGAGTGAAAGCCGTTGTTTCAGATGTGCTTCCAAGAGTGGATGTGGGGATGGAATGGTTGTCTCATGCAATTGGACTGAATGAGTATGTGAAAGGCCTGTGTGATGAGTCAGGATTAGTGTTTGTAGATGTTTGGAATGGGTTTTATGGGAATAAGGCATTGCATGCATTGGATGGACTCCATCTAAGCTGAGCTGGGGTTGATGTGTTGTGACAGGAGTTAGATAGTGCCATTGGGTCTTTGCAGGCAGGAAACTAGTTAGAGATAGTGGTCAGGGAAATATAAGAGTACAGGGTGGGGCAGGGAAAGGAAAGAAATGCAGAGGAGATGGAGTGGAAGGTATACATTCTAAAAGAGGTGCTTCAGGGATAGGAGGGCTGAGTTGTCTTTATACCAATGCTCGTAGTCTTAGAAATAAGAAAGATGAGTTATTTAGTTATATTATTGATGAAGATATAGATATAATATGTGTAAGAGAATCATGGGTTAATGAAAATAAATTTGAACTACAGGGTTATGATGTGTACATTAGTCAAAGGAGAGAGAGGACGGGTGGTGGGTTGATTATTTATATCAGAAATAGCAATTCTTCAAATCTAAATAATTCTATAAAGCAATTTTTTTTTAAGAGCTCATCTGGCGACTGCCTACTTGGGCATTAGTTGCCATATTAAAAACCTGCCGAGTACTAGGCTACTTTAAAATCAGATTAAAAAACACACAAAAAAACAAAAACAAACCCAACATTAAAAAATTTTTTAAAAAAGGCAACAAGCAGGAAGCAAACTCCTGCATTAGTGGAGGTCCCCTCAGCGCAGGAACGTGTGACCTATAAGGGAAAAAAAACTAAAAAACAAAACAAAACCACAAAAACTGGATAAATAAAGGAAGAAGGCCGGCCTCCCCCCAAAAGTCTATAAGTTCTCCAGTCAATGTGCACACACTCTGTGGGGGAGCAGTGTGTGTGTGTGTGTGTGTATCTGTAGGGACATTCTCCCACCCCACCCCCCTTTACATATATCTTTCCCTACCCCTGTGTGAGTGTGGGGGTAGACAATTCTGTTATTTGCCTTCCGATTTTTTTTATATTATGAATACAAATAATGTTAACCGATTTTTTCCATTTTCAGTATATAAATATAAATATTTATATAATTTTGTGAAAGTTAGGAGTGCCCTAAAATTTGTCCAGCGCATTTGGATATTACACTTAGGTAAGATTGGTTCTTTGCTAAAATTATTTTAATAAACAGGCCAAAGAATGAGGTAATGTCAATAGGCTCAACATTAATTTTAACAACGAGGTATAGCAAAGTTCATCACCAGATTTTTCTTTGGAAACGCTATACCAAAATTTCTCTGGCTCTTTCTAGTATTGCATCCTGTGTCTTCTAAGAGTGAAGCTTTTGCGGACTGCGAGAGGACTTCTCGGGGCGAGTGCTCCGCCTAGCCCAGCCCTGAAATAGAGGGCGTTACCTGACTCACTTGCTACCTGCACTGCCCATCTCCATTGATAAACGAGCATATTCCCCTTTTTTTGGCCTACTAACACCCCCTCAACGGATGAGTGATAACCCTGTACCTACTTTTTGTCCATTCAGTCTTCCTTGTCATTTTGGTTGTTGTGTGGAAATAGTTATATAAAGTTGTTCATCTCTTCGCCCGTCATAGGGGGGCTTTTTTTGGGGGGGGGATTGGGGAATTTTGGCCTAATTTTGTAGTGTGCACACTTTTTTTTTGTTGAGTAGGTTGATTGTTTGGGAGCGCACCAGTGTTTATTTTTTGTAAATATAAATTGTAATTATATTTGTAATTATCACTGTAATTTTTTGTAAAGTAAAGGACTGTGTATCAAATCATATCAATTCTTCCTCTAGGATAAGGTTGGAACAGGGGGTTAGTGTTGGTTTCAGCCTGCTACAACTCATCCCGAGTACAAGAGACAGGCGGTAGTGACCCCACCGATCCCAGTACCGGGACAGGTAACGTACACGAAGATTGCCCAGACTGGGACATTCAACAAGAATTATGCCAAACAGTCTGGGAGACAATGCAGTATTCACAGTAGGGCGCTGGCGAGCGTTCCATCAAATGGTGGTGCATCCTGTGAGTATGCCGAATTCAGGGAGACAACAGAAAGCAACCTGAAGCCTTTGTGGCATTGGGGGGCAGGTCCATGGGAACAGTCACAGCGTAATAGCAAGCAACTTTAAGTTCCCTTCGACTGTCTCCCATCTTCTTTGCCAAGCAGCCTGAAGAGCTGCCCAAATTCCTGCCATGTAGTCGGTGTGAGGAAGAGGAAAACACTGGTTCAATCGCAGAGCCCTTGCAGACTCATTGGCCCACTCATTCCCTGTAATTCTTACATGTCCAGGAACCCAGCAGAAGATAATCTCGACATCCTCCCAGCTCGCCCAAACTGTGGCGTTGCAAAACAGGGAGATTCCAATGCCCCGAGCGCTCAGGGTGCTTTGTGAATCACTATAGATCACAATCTGGTCTCTGAACCGGGCACATCATGTAATCTCCCGTACTGAGTTTATTGGCACCAGCTTAGCAGTGAAAACAGATGCGACTTCAAACAGAGGGGATACAGCGTGGAAGCCGACCCCCTCCCTGGACTTGGAGCCATCTGTATACACTGGCACAGTTCCAGCATGGCACAAAGTGTGCTCCAAATAGGTTGAACGCAATACTCCCGGCACTGTACAAGCTTTGGGAGCAGAGCCGTGGCAACAAATAGCCAAATGTGGTACCCTCCAGGGTGGCATCCTGGGCAGAACCAGGGGCGCCACCAGACCGAGAGCTATACTTAGTTCTCAAAGGAGTTTCCTGGCCCTAACCCCAAAGGGCTTAGGGTATGACTGGCGTCTCTCGTTGGCATAGGCACTGTCAAAATCAGCTGCAGATGAAGTGAGAGCTGTTGGTGACTAAGGGAAGCGCCAGGCTCACGTGTACAGGCGAATGATGCACTGTACATGGTGTAGAGCGAGTGGCATCTCCCTAGTATCGACTAATAGGCTCTCAATGGGGGAAGTGCAGAAAGCACCGGCTGCCAGGCGAAGGCCAGTGTGGTGGATCTAGTCCACCTTCCACCGAGGAAAACCGAAACCTGTGCGCTTCAGCATAACGAGAGATGCAGTTCAATGCCTGTTGGAGTCGACGCTCCAGAGTTGGTATCTGGGCCACACCAAAAGAGATTGAAAGGTCATTCCCGTAGACTGTAGTGAGAACATCTTCCATGATCTGTATCGCCATGCAGTATCATAGGCCTTGTCCAGATTGAAAAACACTGTACATAGTGTTGTCTATGAAGGAAGGCCTCGCAGACGACATTTTCCAGTTGAAGCAGAGCATCCAATGTGGAATGGAACTTGCGGAAGCCGCACTGAGCAGAAGACAGATGGCCTCCGCTGTCCAGAGAAAGACTAATCTAACATTTACCAATTTCTCCATCAACCTGCACATGCAAGAGATTTGATAGATTAGGCGGAAACTGGCCAGAGTAGAGTGATCTCTCCCCGGTTTGTGAAAGGTGAGCACAGTAGCGATTCGGCCAGAATCTGGGAGGAGACCCTCCACCCAGATCATGTTGAATAAATCTAAGAGAAAGACCATGCCTCACTCACCCAGGTGTCGAAGCATGCCGTATGAGACATCGGCCGGACCATGGTCAGTGTCCGCGCATGAAGCAAGAACAGAACACAACTCACTCACAGTAAACGTGTCATTGAAGTGTTCTCCGCCTCTTGAGGTAAAGTCCAGTTGGCAGCCTTCCACGACATCACAATGTGCATTGAATGCTGGTGGAGTAGCATCCCGGCTAGAGAAAGCAGTCGTGAAGGATTCCGCCATAGACACGGGGATCCGAGATTTCAGTCCCATTCTCCTGGAGAATGGGAGGGGGGTCCTGCGAGAACTTGTCCTGAATCCTTTTGACTCGCTTCCACACCTCTGCTAGAGCGGTCCTCCCGTTAAATGAAGACACGTATGCCTGCCAAGAAGAGCAGCATGCGTGCTTTAAAATATACTGGAACCTAGCCCAACGAAATTCACTGACAGTGAAATCATTCGGGCGGCGCTTATAGAGCATGTAGATGCTGTTTGAGGGCCATCTCAACCTCAGCCAACCGCCATGGGAGTGGTCAGTGTGACCTATCCACATACCGAAAGTAAGAAATTAACCTTCCCTTCCCATAAACTCATCCAACCTACTCTTAAATACATTTAAATTTGGACTACCTACTACCCTTGGCGGCAATTTGTTCCAGAAGTCTACCACTCTATTAGTGAAAAAATATTTTCTTAAATCCAACCTACACCCTTGCTTTTTAATTTTCAAGTGGTGACCTCTAGTCTGATTTCCATCATCTAACTCAAAAAACTTGCTAACATCCAATTTATCTTTTCCAGAAAAGATTTTAAAAAGCTCAATCATATCTCCCCTCACACACCTTCTTTCAAATGGAAACATATTTAATACCCTCAGCCTATCTTCATATTCAAGGTGCTTCAAGGATGGTATTATTTTTGTTGCCCTCCTTTGTACTGACTCTAATAAGTTTATATCATGTCTAAAATGTGGTGACCATGCCTGTATACAGTACTCTAAATGTGGCCTGACATAAGAGTTGTATAGTTTAAGGATGACCACCTTACTCTTGTAGCTAACATTTCTTTTAATGTAACCTAGCACCCTATTTGCTCTATTTTTTGCCTCACACTGCTTTGAAAATTTCAGTGACCTATCTACTACTACTACTAAGTCCTTCTCATCTTCAACTGAATTTAGCCAATACCCATCCATCTCATAGCTAAATTCCCTATTATCTCTCCCCATGTTAATAACTTCGCATTTATTAAGATTAAAAGTCATCTGCCACTTCTGAGCCCAAGCTAACAACTTATTTAAGTCACCCTGCATCCCTAGTTCTAGTGATAGTGAAGTTAGCCCCCTTAGATTAGTTAGAAATAGGCCTAGTGAGGATGGGGGACAGTGGAGAGTGGTTAGGAAACATGAAGCTAGGGAGGCTTCTCCTGTTCTTTGTGAGAATAGGGTTGCCTCTGTTGAGGTTGTTAGCCAGGGGGAGAATAGGTGTGTGAGTCAGAGGGACACAGAACCTATTAGCTTGACTAATACATTCAGTGCCCTAAGAGAGGAAGTAACTGGAAGTGATATGACTGATGGGGGTGGGGATGGAGTTCAAGTGACTGGTAGTTTGAATGAGAATAGGAGTGGGGATGGAGTTAGGTCTGTGGGGGTTAGGAATAGGAGTCTGACTGAAGTGCTTGTGATGGGTGATTCGCGAGTTAGATATTTAGATAGGAAGTTGAATGCAAGTAGACTGAATGGTTTGAGGGTGTGTTTGCCGGGTGCTGGAGTGAGAGATCTGTCTGATAGGTATGAGGAGCTGGTGTCTGGCTGTGCAAGGGATGCCGTTGTGATTACACATGTAGGAGTGAATGATGTGAAGAAAGTGGGTGCATGTGAGTTACGTGAGAGGTACAAGAGATTGATTGAAAAGGTGAAAGAAAGTAGAATGAAAGGTGTTGTGACAGGTGTGCTTGCAAGAATGGATGTTGGGGTAGAATGGATGTCTCGTGCGATTGAGCTGAATGATTATGTGAGGAGGATGTGTGAGATGGAAGGTGTCATGTTTGTGGATGTGTGGGATAGGTTTGTTGGAATGAAAGAAATGTATGCGATGGATGGACTGCATTTGTGTAGGAGGGGGGTAGATGTGTTGTGGGAGGAGTATGATCGTGTTATTAGGTCTTTGCGGGTGGGAAACTACATACTAATAGTGGTCAGGGAATTATGAGAGGACATTATAGTACTGAAAGTAGAATGGACTTGGCAGATAACAGAAATAGGTTCCAAGGCGATAGAGGTGAGGTCATTCAAGTTTCAAGAGGTGCTTCAGGGATAGAGGGGTTAAATTGTTTCTATACAAATGCTCGTAGTCTTAGAAACAAGAAGGATGAGCTATTTAGTTATATTAGCAATGAGGATATAGATATATTATGCGTTACTGAATCATGGGTTAATGAAATAGAATTTAGTGACACTATAAGTGAATTTGATTTATAGGGCTATAATAGGTACATTAGTCAAAGGACAGGTAGGATTGGTGGAGGAATAATTATCTATATAAAAAACAACATTGTTTCAAGTTTAAATACTTCAATAAAGCAGGATGGAGTTGAGTCACTTTGGATAGATATTAGGTTCAGTAAAAATAGAATGGTGCATTTGGGAGCTTTTTACAGGCCACCTGGGCAGACTGATGATATGGGTGAACTAATGATAAGGAAAATAAGTAAGGGATGTGAAACAGATGCAGCTATTATTGGGGAGTTCAACTTAAACTCTGTGGACTAGGAAAATATAATAGGTAGGGATAGAACAAGTGGCAGGTTCATAGAATGCTTTGAGGATAATTTTTTGAATCAATTTGTTAATGAGCCAACGAGGGGGGACAATATATTAGATTTAGTACTTTCTAACAGTGATCATTTAGTTCAAGAATTGACTGTTGGGGAAGCATTGGGAAATAGTGACCATCAGATAGTTCGTTTTAACTTGGGAATTGAGAAGGGTAAAATAACCGAGAATGCTGAAAAAGTTCCAAATTTTCATAAGGGAGATTATGTAAAACTTCGAAGCTTGCTAAATTTGGTAGACTGGGATGTAGAATTCAGAGGTAAAAATGCTTATGGGATGTGGGATACTTTCAAGCATATAATAAATGTAGTTAGTCCAAGAACAATGTATCCCAATGAAGGCCATTAGGAACAAAAGTAGGAAACCATCATGGTGAAATCAGAAGATAGCTCGAAAAATTTCAGAGAAGAAAAGGGCATGCAAAAAATTACAGGTACAAAATAATATTCAAAATTTAAGTGATTATAGAATGGCTAGGAATGAGTTAAATAAAATTATAAAGAAGAACAAAAGGGTGTCAGAAATTAAATTAGCTCAGGATAGCAACAAAGATCCTAGAAAGTTCTTTAGTTACTATAAAATTAATAACAAGTCTGGCAGAGTTAAAATAGGACCTATCAAATATGAAGGGGTTGTGAGAGAAACTGATGAGGAAATAGTTGAGGTACTAAATGGTCATTTTGCATCAGTATTTACAAAGGAGAAACTAAATAGTCTTATGTATAGTACTCATGGGTCAGGGAAAGAGGTGTTTACTAATATTAGTGTGGACCGGAGGATGATAAAAGGACTAATAGGTGAGTTAGATACTACCAAGGCCTCTGGCCCTGATAATATTCATTCTAGGATACTTAAAGAAGGTGTAGAAAGTATCTCAATTGCTCTGGAGAAGTTATATACTAGGTCACTGGAATATGGAGAAATACCCGATGATTGGAAGAGAGCGAATGTAGTCCCCATTTTCAAGAAGGGTAGTAAAGAGGATCCAAATAACTTTAGACCGGTTAGCCTAACTCCTGTAGTCTGTAAAATTCTTGAGAAAATAGTTAAAAAAGGGATTTGACAACATCTAGAGAGGGAGGGGTTAATCAGCGATGCTCAGCATGGGTTTAGATCAGGTAGATCATGTTTGACTAACTTACTAGACTTTCTGGAGTTTGTAACAGATCAAGTAGATAAGGGAGAAAATGTAGATATCATTTACTTAGATTTTATTAAAGCATTTGATAAGGTACCACATAGGAGACTAGTTCATAAATTAAAAATGATTGGGATATGTGGGGGTGTTTCAAATTGGATAGCTGAGTGGCTGAAAGACAGGAAGCAAAGGGTAGTGCTGAATGGTGTAAAGTCAGAGTGGAGGGATGTTATCAGTGGGGTTCCTCAGGGATCAGTTCTCGGTCCATTATTATTTGTCATCTATATAAACAATGTTGGGGAGGCAGTTAATAATAAAGTGTCAATTTTTGCGGATGATACCAAATTAGCAGCTGTAGTTAAAGATATTGATGATAATTTTAAAGTGCAGGGGGATCTAAATAAATTGTTATCCTGGGCACATAAGTGGCAAATGACTTTCAACCTTGAAAAGTACAAAGTTATTAACATGGAAAAAGATAATAGAGAATTTAACTATGAAATGGATGGACATTGGCTGAGCTCAGTACAGGATGAGACAGATCTAGGAGTAGTAATAGATAAGTCATTAAGGTTTTCTAAGCAGTGTATTGAAGCAAGAAATAGGGCAAATAGAGTGCTGGGTTTTATTAAGAGAAATGTCAGTTACAAAAGTAAGGAGGTTATTTTTAAACTCTATAACTCATATGTTAGGCCACATTTAGAGTACTGTATACAGGCATGGTCACCACATTTTAGACATGATATAAACTTATTAGTCAGTACAAAGGAGGGCAACAAAAATAATACCATCCCTGAAGCACCTTGAATATGAAGATAGACTGAGGGTATTAAATATGTTTTCATTTGAAAGAAGGTGTGTTAGGGGAGATATGATTGAGCTTTTTAAAATCTTTTCTGGGATAGATAAATTGGATATTAGCAAGTTTTTTGAGTTAGATGATGGAAATCGGACTAGAGGTCACCACTTGAAAATTAAAAAGCAAGGGTGTAGGTTGGATTTAAGAAAATATTTTTTCACTAATAGAGTGGTAGACTTCTGGAACAAATTGCCGCCAAGGGTAGTAGGTAGTCCAAATCTAAATGTATTTAAGAGTAGGTTGGATGAGTTTATGGGAAGGGAAGGTTGTGATGGTTCCTAAGTTTTGTATATATTAATATTGTTTGTATATATCTATAGCTTTAGTTCATGACAAGCCTTGTTTCTGATGCAATCCTCTGGATGTAGTTTTCCTGGGAGTTTGGGTGCCTTAAAAAAGAGGCCGTTTGACTCGGATGACCTATGATGAGCCCTTGTGGCTCTTGTCATCTGTTATATTATATTGTGGGGGACTTTGATTTTGTCTTCCCCTGGTGATGGTGCTTTTTGTGGGTGGGTTTTGACGGAGGCGGATGACCTTTGATAGGCCCTTGTGGCTTTTGTCATCCGTGTAATTATGTTATGTTATGTTAAAGCTACTTTCAACCTCTTTGACTACAGCTGCCAATTTAGTGTCATCCGCAAAAATTGATACTTTGCTATTCACACCTTGCCCAAGATCATTTACATAGATTATAAATAATAAAGGGCCTAAAACTGATCCCTGAGGTACGCCACTAATAACATTCCTCCACTCTGACCTCACTCCATTCAGTACAACTCCAGTTTTCTATTTTTCAGCCATTCAGTTATCTAATTTAAAACCTTCCCACAAATCCCATGTAGCTTTAATTTATGAACTAGTCTTCTATGTGGAACCTTATCAAAAGCTTAGCTGAAATCTAAGTAGATCATATCAACTTTCTCACCCCTATCTAATTCTTTAGTTACATAATCCATAAAATCCAGTAAATTAGTTAAGCACGATCTACCTTTTCTAAAACCATGCTGAGCATCATTAATTAACCTGCTACTCTCTAGATGATCAGAAATTCCCTTCTTAGCCATCTTCTCAAGAATTTTACAGACTATAGAAGTTAAGCTTACTGGTCTAAAGTTATTTGGGTCCTCTTTGCTTCCCTTTTTAAAAATTGGCACTACATTTGCCAATTTGCAATCATTTGGTATTTCTCCAGACTATAGTGATCTAATAAATATCTTCTCAAGAGCTACTGCAATACTTTCTACACCTTTTTTGAGTATCCTAGAATGAATGTTGTCAGGGCCAGATGCCTTACTAGTATTTAACTGCATTATAAGACCTTTAATTTCTTCTCTGTCTATATTAATAGAATTTATCACTACTTCCCTTGACCTAGAATTATCATCAATTAATCTAACTGGTTTCTCTTCTGTGAATACTGAAGCAAAATGATCATTAAGGACCTCTACTATTTCCTCATCAGATTCTTTCAAAACCCCTTCAAATTTAATAGGCCCTATTTTATCACTGTTAGATTTATTATTGATTCTATAATAGCTAAAGAATTTTTTAGGATCTTTCTTATTATTTTTAGCTAAATTTATTTCTGCTGTCCTTTTGGTCTTCTTAATAATCTTATTTAGTTCATTTCTGGTTGACCTATAATGGTTTAAATTATCTAAACTACTCACTTTGTAATCTCTGGTAAGCCCTTTTTATCTCTGAAACTTTATTAGCTATTTCTTGATTCCACCATAATGGTTTCCTACATTTCTTCCTAATAGACTTCATCGGAATACACTGTTCCTGAACCATGTTTAATATAGTTTTAAAAATATCCCACATCTCATAAGTACTCTTTCCATGGAATTCTATATCCCACTTAATCTGATTTAGCATGCTGCGTAATTTATCGAAATCTCCCCTATAAAAATTTGGAATTCTTGTGGAGTTTGTCGCTGTTCTACCCTTAACTGTTTGCAAATTTAACCGAACCATCTGATGATCACTGTTTCAAAATGATTCCCCTACACTCAATCCTTGAACTAAGTGATCATCATTAAGGCACCCAAACTCCCAGGAAAACTACATCCAGAGGATTGCGTCCAGAAACAAGGGTATCACCAATCAAGGCTTGTCAAGAACTAAATCATGCATCTATAGATATATACAAACAATATTAATATATACAAAACTTAGAAACCATCACAACCTTCCCTCCCCATAAACTCATCCAACCTACTCTTAAATACATTTAAATTTGGACTACCTACTACGCTCTGCGGCAATTTATCTATCGCAGGAGCTGCCAAGTGTAGGCCATGAATGGTCTTTTGCAGTCTCCTTCTTTTCTTATGTTCTTAAGTCTACCACTCTATTGGCGAAAAAATATTTTCTTAAATCCAACCTACACTCTTGCTTTTTAATTTTCAAGTGTTGACCTCTAGTCCGATTTCCATCATCTAACTAAAAAAACTTGCTAACATCCAATTTATCTATCCCAGAAAAAAATTTAAAGAGCTCAATCATATCATAACATAATTTCATGGATGACAAAAGCCACAAGGGCCTATCAAAGGTCATCCGCATCCGTCAAAACCCACCCACAAAAAGCACCATCACCAGGGCAAGACAAAATGAAAGTCCCCCACAATATAATATAACAGATGACAAAAGCCACAAGGGCTCATCATAGGTCATCCGAGTCAAACGGCCTCTTTTTTAAGGCACCCAAACTCCCAGGAAAACTACATCCAGAGGATTGCATCCAGAAACAGGGTATCACCAATCAAGGCTTGTCAAGAACTAAATCATGCAGCTATAGATATATACAAACAATATTAATATATACAAAACTTAGGAACCATCTCAACATTCCCTCCCCATAAACTCATCCAACCTACTCTTAAATACATTTAAATTTGGACTACCTACTATCATCCGCGGTAATTTGTTCCAGAAGTCTACCACTCTATTGGTGAAAAAATATTTTCTTAAATCCAACCTACACCCTTGCTTTATAATTTTCAAGTGGTGACCTCTAGTCCGATTTCCAACATCTAACTCAAAAAACTTGCTAACATCCAATTTATCTATCCCAGAAAAAATTTTAAAGAGCTCAATCATATCCCCTCTCACACACCTCCTTTCGAACGAGAACATATTTAATACCCTCAGTCTATCTATATATTCAAGGTGCCTCAGGGAAGGAATAATCTTTGTTGCCCTCGGTTGCACTGACTCAAGAAGGTTAATATTGTGTCTAAAATGTGGGGACCATGCCTGTATACAGTACTCTAGATAACATAACATATAACATCATTTCACGAATGACAAAAGCCACAAGGGCCTATCAAAGGTGATCCGCATCCGTCAAAATCCACCCACAAAAAGCACCATCACAAAGGGAAGACAACATAAGAGTTATAGAGTTTAAGAATAACCTCCTTACTTTTGTAACTGACATTTCTCTTAATGAAACCCAGCACTCTATTTGCCCTATTTCTTGCTTCAATACAGAGAAGAAAAGGGCATATAAAAAATTACAGGTAGAAAATAATATTCAAAATTTAAGTGATTATAGAATGGCTAGGAATGAGTTAAATAAGATTATAAAGAAGAACAAAAGGGTGTCAGAAATTAAATTAGCTCAGGATAGCAACAAAGATCCTAGAAAGTTCTTTAGTTACTATAAAACTAATAACAAGTCTGGCAGAGTTAAAATAGGACCTATCAAATATGAAGGGTTTGTGAGAGAAACTGATGAGGAAATAGTTGAGGTACTAAATGGTCATTTTGCATCAGTATTTACAAAAGAGAAACTAAATAGTCCTATGTATAGTACTCATAGGTCAGGAAAAGAGGTGTATACTAACATTTGTGTGGATCGGAGGATGATAAAAGGACTAATAGGTGATTTAGATACTACCAAGGCCTCCGGCCCTGATAATATTCATTCTAGGATACTTAAAGAAGGGGTAGAAAGTATCTCAATAGCTCTGGACAAGTTATATACTAGGTCATTGGAATATGGAGAAATACCCGATGATTGGAAGAGAGCGAATGTAGTCCCCATTTTCAAGAAGGGTAGTAAAGAGGATCCAAATAATTTTAGACCGGTTAGCCTAACTCCTGTAGTCTGTAAAATTCTTGAGAAAATAGTTAAAAAAGGGAGAATTTAACTATGAAATGGATGGGCATTGGCTGAGCTCAGTAGAGGATGAGAAAGATCTAGGAGTAGTAATAGATAAGTCATTAAGGTTTTCTAAGCAGTGTATTGAAGCAAGAAATAGGGCAAATAGAGTGCTGGGTTTTATTAAGAGAAATGTCAGTTACAAAAGTAAGGAGGTTATTCTTAAACTCTATAACTCTTATGTTAGGCCACATCTAGAGTACTGTATACAGGCATGGTCCCCACATTTTAGTCACGATATTAACCTTCTTGAGTCAGTGCAAAGGAGGGCAACAAAGATTATTCCTTCCCTGAGGCACCTTGAATATGAAGATAGACTGAGGGTATTAAATATGTTCTCGTTCGAAAGGAGGTGTGTGAGAGGGGATATGATTGAGCTCTTTAAAATTTTTTCCGGGATAGATAAATTGGATGTTAGCAAGTTTTTTGAGTTAGATGATGGAAATCGGACTAGAGGTCACCACTTGAAAATTAAAAAGCAAGGGTGTAGGTTGGATTTAAGAAAATATTTTTTCACCAATAGAGTGGTAGACTTCTGGAACAAATTGCCGCAGAGGGTAGTAGGTAGTCCAAATCTAAATGTATTTAAGAGTAGGTTGGATGAGTTTATGGGAAGGGAAGGTTGTGATGGTTCCTAAGTTTTGTATATATTAATATTGTTTGTATATATCTATAGCTGCATGATTTAGTTCTTGACAAGCCTTGATTGGTGATACCCTTGTTTCTGGATGGAGTTTTCCTGGGAGTTTGGGTGCCTTGAAAAAGAGGCCGCTTGACTCGGATGACCTATGATGAGCCCTTGTGGCTTTTGTCATCCGTTATATTATATTGTGGGGGACTTTGATTTTGTCTTCCCCTGGTGATGGTGCTTTTTGTGGGTGGGTTTTGACGGAGGCGGATGACCTTTGATAGGCCCTTGTGGCTTTTGTCATCCGTGTAATTATGTTATGTTATGTTATGTTATGTTAATATGGTGACCAAAATTGTACTGCATAGTCTAGATGAGGCCTAACTAGCGCCAGATACAGTTTTAGAATGACTTCAGACTCTTATTGCTTACACTCCTCCTAATGAATCCCAATATCCTACTAGCTTTATTCTTTTCATTTAGGCATTGCTTTCTAGGACGAAGGTCTGAACTTACTGAAATACCCAAGTCCCTCTCACAATCGGTCCTCCCTAAAATTCTCCCATTTAATTTATAACTATTCAATGGATTATTTCTACCTATACTAAGTACACTACATTTGTCTATGTTAAACTTCATTTGCCATTTCTCGGCCCAATTGGACAGAATGGTCAATTCCTCCTGCATTACAACAGCATCAGAATCAGCCCTAATGGCCCTACCTAGCTTAGTATCATCAGCAAATTTACTCAGGTCACTACTTATACCTATGTCAAGATCATTAATATAAATTAAGAATAGCAAGGGACCCAAAACAGATCCTTGCGGAACTCCACTGCTAACACACACCCACTCAGATTTAACTCCATCTATACTAACTCTTTGCTGTCTGTCACCAAGCCATGACTGAATCCACCTAAATATACTGCCATCGATCCCGTGTGCTTTAACTTTGCTCAGAAGTCGTAAGTGTGGCACTCGATCAAAAGCCTTACTAAAGTCCAAGTATAAAATATCATAGTTTTCATCCTTATCTGCTGCTTCATACACCTTGCTATAAAAAGACAGCAAATTAGTCAGACAGGATTTACCCTTACTAAAGCCATGCTGTGATTCTTTTATCAACTTATGCTTATCCATACTGATCTCTAATATTCCTTGCTTTAATAGATTCCATCATGTTCCCTACCACTGATGTCAAACTTACTGGTCTGTAATTAGACATATTTGTTTTATCCCCTTTCTTAAATATAGGTATGGTATCACATTGGCTTTCTTCCATGCCACTGGCACAATGCCACTCTCCAATGATTTTCTAAAGATGCATGCTAGGGACTCACTTAACACATTCTTACATTCTTTCAAAATTCTAGGAAAGACCTCATCAGGACCGGGTGCTTTACTACTTTTGATTTTATCAATTTCCTTTGTCACTATCTCCTTTGTGATCAAGATATCCTTTGATTTCTCTTCATCATTACCCTGAAAGATCATTGACACCTCAGGTATATTTAGAGTATCCTCCTGTGTAAATACTGAGAGAAAAAAGTCATTTAGCATTCCAGCCATTGAGTCCCTATCACTCACTAATTCTCCATTGGAATCTATAAGTGGGCCTATTTTATCTCTAACCTTAGTTTTGTATAATTGATAAAAACTTTTAGGATCTTCCTTTGCCCTATTTGCTACTTTAATTTCATAATTTTTCCTTGCTACTCTAACTAACTTTTTAACATCTCTTGCTAGTTCATTATATCTCTGCCTTAAGTGATCCTCTCCATTTTTTATTTTCCTATAAATGCCCTTTTTAATGCCAATATTATGCTTAATTTTATCTGTCATGCATTTTGGGTCATTATTTTTAGTCCTAATCTCCTTATATGGAATGTTAATCATCTGACCTGTAATTAATTGCTCAATTATTCTTTCATACTCCTCTTCAATTGTAATCTCTTCCTCCTGGTGATTATTGTCTCCACTAACTGATATCATTGAATCTATTCCTGAATTGATTTCATTGCCTGGTTTCTGTACAACTGCTTCCAGGTAAGTCCTTAGCCCATTATAATTTGCTCTTCTCAAGTCAGGAATTTTAACATTGTTCATGCTACTATCAATACCATTCCATTTCATCTTGAATCTAATTTCACAATGGTCACTATTACCCAAATTTCCTCCAATCACAGTATCCTTAATAACTTCTTCCCTATTTGTCAGAACTAAATCCAGTATATTATTACCTCTAGTGGGTTCGTTAATAATCTGCCTCAGAAAATTATCTTGGACAACATTCAAAAATTCCTCAGCCTCCTGATCACCCACAAGAGCTTCCCAGTCTATATTTCTGTAATTAAAATCGCCCATTATACACACATGCTTACTTCTACATGCCCGTTCAATCTGCTGCCACAGAAGATTTGAAGCTTCCTTACTAAGATTTGGTGGTCTGTATAATAATCCTATGACAAGCTTGTTTTTACCTTCCTTTACATTTAGCCATAATGACTCTGTGTTATCATCTAATTTAATTGTACTGTTTACACAACACTGGAGATTATCTTTAATATAAATAATAACCCCTCCTCCTCTCTTCCTATTCCTATCTGTATGGAACATGTTAAAGCCCTCAATCTCAACCTCAGGTTTAAAGTGATTTCCTGCCAAATCAAGCCATGACTCTGTTATCGCAATTATATCAAAATTCTCTTCACTCGCTAACGCTCTTAAGAGATCTATCTTATTCCTTATACTCCAACCATTTGTGTAGTATATTTTTAAGGTTTTTTTATTATTCCCATCTTCATTGCATCGTGCTTTTCTATTCCTAGTTATCTGCTCATTCACTTGTGCATTAGTCCCCCTATAATGCATCAGTAAGCCCTCTCCCTTAGCTATTCCTCTATCTCTGCATCCCTTCCATATCCCCTCTCACACACCTCCTTTCGAACGAGAACATATTTAATACCCTCAGTCTATCTTCATATTCAAGGTGCATCAGGAAAGGAATAATCTTTGTTGCCCTCCGTTGCACTGACTCAAGAAGGTTAATATCGTGTCTAAAATGTGGGGACCATGCCTGTATACAGTACTCTAGATGTGGCCTAACATAAGAGTTATAGAGTTTAAGAATAACCTCCTTACTTTTGTAACTGACATTTCTCTTAATAAAACCCAGCACTCTATTTGCCCTATTTCTTGCTTCAATACACTGCTTAGAAAACCTTAATGACTTATCTATTACTACTCCTAGATCTTTCTCATCCTCTACTGAGCTCAGCCAATGCCCATCCATTTCATAGTTAAATTCTCTATTATCTTTTCCCATGTTAATAACTTTGCACTTATCAAGGTTGAAAGTCATTTGCCACTTATGTGCCCAGGATAACAATTTATTTAAGTCCCCCTGCACTTTAAAATTATCATCAATATCTTTAACTACAGCTGCTAATTTGGTATCATCCGCAAAAATTGACACTTTATTATTAACTGCCTCCCCAACATTGTTTATATAGATGACAAATAATAATGGACCGAGAACTGATCCCTGAGGAACCCCACTGATAACATCCCTCCACTCTGACTTTACACCATTTAGCACTACCCTTTGCTTCCTGTCTTTCAGCCACTCAGCTATCCAATTTGAAACACCCCCACATATCCCAATCATTTTTAATTTATGAACTAGTCTCCTGTGTGGTACCTTATCAAATGCTTTACTAAAATCTAAGTAAATTATATCTACATTCTCTCCCTTATCTACTTGATCTGTTACAAACTCTAGAAAGTCTAGTAAGTTAGTCAAACATGATCTACCTGATCTAAACCCATGCTGAGCATCGCTGATTGACCCCTCCCTCTCTAGATGTTGGCAAATCCCTTTTTTAACTATTTTCTCAAGAATTTTACAGACTACAGGAGTTAGGCTAACCGCTCTAAAGTTATTTGGATCCTCTTTAATACCCTTCTTGAAAATGGGGACTACATTCGCTCTCTTCCAATCATCGGGTATTTCTCCATATTCCAATGACCTAGTATATAACTTGTCCAGAGCTATTGAGATACTTTCTACCCCTTCTTTAAGTATCCTAGAATGAATATTATCAGGGCCGGAGGCCTTGGTAGTATCTAAATCACCTATTAGTCCTTTTATCATCCTCCGATCCACACAAATGTTAGTAAACACCTCTTTTCCTGAACTATGAGTACTATACATAGGACTATTTAGTTTCTCTTTTGTAAATACTGATGCAAAATGACCATTTAGTACCTCAACTATTTCCTCATCAGTTTCTCTCACAAACCCTTCATATTTGATAGGTCCTATTTTAACTCTGCCAGACTTGTTATTAATTTTATAGTAACTAAAGAACTTTCTAGGATCTTTGTTGCTATCCTGAGCTAATTTAATTTCTGACACCCTTTTGTTCTTCTTTATAATTTTATTTAACTCATTCCTAGCCATTCTATAATCACTTAAATTTTGAATATTATTTTCTACCTGTAATTTTTTATATGCCCTTTACTTCTCTGAAATTTTTCTAGCTATCTCCTGATTCCACCATAATGGTTTCCTACTTTTGTTCCTAATGGCCTTCATTGGGATACATTGTTCTTGGACTACATTTATTATATGCTTGAAAGTATCTCACATCCCATAAGCATTTTTACCTCTGAATTCTATATCCCAGTCTACCAAATTTAGCAAGCTTCAAAGTTTTACATAATCTCCCTTATGAAAATTTGGAACTTTTTCAGCATTCTCAGTTATTTTACCCTTCTCAATTCCCAAGTTAAAACGAACTATCTGATGGTCACTATTTCCCAATGCTTCACCAACAGTCAATTCTTGAACTAAATGATCACTGTTAGAAAGTACTAAATCTAATATATTGTCCCCCCTCGTTGGCTCATTAACAAATTGATTCAAAAAATTATCCTCAAAGCATTCTATGAACCTGCCACTTGTTCTATCCCTACCTATCATATTTTCCCAGTCCACAGAGTTTAAGTTGAAGTCCCCAATAATAACTGCATCTGTTTCACATCCCTTACTTATTTCCCTTATCATTAGTTCATCCATATCATCAGTCTGCCCAGGTGGCCTGTAAAAAGCTCCCAAATGCACCATTCTATTTTTACTGAACCTAATATCTATCCAAAGTGACTCAACTCCATCCTGCTTTATTGAAGTATTTAAACTTGAAACAATGTTGTTTTTTATATAGATAATTATTCCTCCACCAATCCTACCTGTCCTTTGACTAATGTACATATTATAGCCCTGTAAATCAAATTCACTTATAGTGTCACTAAATTCTATTTCATTAACCCATGATTGAGTAACGCATAATATATCTATATCCTCATTGCTAATATAACTAAATAGCTCATCCTTCATTAACCCATTGCTAATAACCCATGGCTGTCTGGCTTTGTCCTAGTTGGCTGTCTGGCTTTGTTCTGGAAGGTTGTCTTACAGGAAGCTCCTGATTCTCATTGTAAGATTGGGATATAATACTGATTTGGGTGTGTAGTTTTTCTTATATTTATTTAATACACCAATCACTGTAATAAATACATTAGTGATTAATACTTTTGGGGAAGATATCTGGCAGCAATCCTGAGCAAGAATTTTTTTTTTTGGTGAGTGTTAACTTTTTCCTTAGTAAATTTCTGAGAGTATGGCTTTTTGTATAGATGGTGAGAGCATGCCGTTTGAAAGTAGTGTGTATGTGGTGTGTGATGCATGTGGAGTTGAAAGGAGAGTGAATGTAACTGAATGCCGTGTGTGTTTTCTGGAAGGGGAGGTTAGGAGGTTAAGTGGGGAATGTAAGAAGTTGAATGATCTGGTGTTTGAGGTGAGAAGAGATGCAAGTGTGCGATTGAAGGGTGAGATTAGTGCTAAGAGGGTGGAAGATAGGGCTAGGACTGGGAACAGTGTGGAAGTTGTGAGTGATGATGAAAGGTGGGTGAAAATGGATAAGATAGATAAGTTAGGACAGGTTAACATAACATAACATAACATAACATAACATAATTTAACGGATGACAAAAGCCACAAGGGCCTATCAAAGGTCATCCGTATCCATCAAATCCCACCCATATAATGCATCCATAGGATTTTGTCAGATCATGCAGCTACAATATACAATTTAACAATCCATAGGAATGTCCAACCATGCATCTACAATATATAATTTAAAGCCTCCATAGGAGTCTGTCAAAAACAAAATCAAAATCCCCAAAAATATACAATAAAAAGAAACTGCATCCACAGGAATGAGTCAAGAAACATATCCACATACCAAAAAGTAAGAAATTAACCCTCCATCCCCATATAATCATCCAATCTGCGCTTGAAAACATTCAAGTTTGGGCTGTCTACAGTCTCAGGTGGCAAACTATTCCAATAATCCACCACTCTGTTAGTGAAAAAATATTTTCTAACATCCAGTCTGCACCTCTGTTTTTTAATCTTTAAGTGGTGGCCTCTAGTTCTATTACTACCTTCTAACTCAAATAACTTGCTGAAATCTAATTTATCCATCCCAGAAAAGATTTTAAAAAGCTCAATCATATCTCCCCTCACACACCTTCTTTCAAATGAAAACATATTTAATACCCTCAGTCTATCTTCATATTGAAGGTGCTTCAGGGATGGTATTATTTTTGTTGCCCTCCTTTGTACTGACTCTAATAAGTTTATATCGTGTCTAAAATGTGGTGACCATGCCTGTATACAGTACTCTAAATGTGGCCTGACATAAGAGTTGTATAGTTTAAGGATGACCTCCTTACTCTTGTAGCTAACGTTTCTTTTAATGTAACCTAGCACCCTATTTGCTCTATTTTTTGCCTCAATACACTGCTTTGAAAATTTCAGTGACCTATCTACTACCACTCCTAAGTCTTTCTCATCTTCAACTGAATTAAGCCAATATCCATCCATCTCATAGCTAAATTCCCTATTATCTCTCAGGAGAGGGACATAGAACCTGTTAGGTTGACTAACAGATTCAATGTCCTGAGAGAGGAAGAGTGTGAAAGTGATTTGCCTGGTGTGATTGTGGATGAAAGCAGGATGGGTGGTAGTGTGACTGAGAGAGCAAGAGGGAGGGTAATGTTAGGCCAAGACAGAATAGGAGAATGACTGAAGTGCTAGTGATGGGTGACTCTCAGATTAGGTATTTAGATAGGAAGTTGAGTGATAGCAAGTGGAAGGGAATGAGAGTTTGTCTGCCGGGTGCTGGTGTAAGTGACGTTTGTGAGAGGTATAATAGGCTGGTTTCTGGGTGTGAGAGGGATGCAGTTGTGATTACGCATGTGGGGGTGAATGATGTAAAGAAGATGGGTACATGTGAGTTAGGTGAGCAGTATAAAAGGTTAGTTGAAAGGATGAGTAAAAGCAGGGTAAAAGGTGTTGTTTCTGGTGTGCTTCCGAGATTGGATGTGGGGGTAGAATGGTTGTCGCGTGCAATTGGTTTGAATGAATTTGTGAAAGGACTGTGTGAGGAGTTAGGATTGGTGTTTGTAGATGTCTGGGGAGGGTTTTACGGGAATAGGAGGTTGTATGCGATGGATGGGCTCCATCTTAGTCGGGCAGGTGTTGAGGTTCTATGGGGGGAGCTGGATACTGTGATTAGGTCCTTACAGGTGGGAAACTAGAAGCTGTTAGAGGTAAGGGAATAACAGGAATAGAGGGCTGGTGTAGGAAATGGAAGGGATGCAGAGATAGAGGAGTAGCTAGGGGAGAGGGCATACTGATGCGTTATAGGGGGACTAATGCACAAGTGAATGAGCAGATAACTAGGAATAGAAAAGCACAATGCAATGAAGATGGGAATAATAAAAAAACCTTAAAAATATACTACACAAATGGTCGGAGTATAAGGAATAGGATAGATCTCTTAAGAGCGTTAGTGAGTGAAGAGAATTTTGATATAATTGCAATAACAGAGTCATGGCTTGATTTGGCAGGTAATCACTTTAAACCTGAGGTTGAGATTGAGGGCTTTAACATGTTCCATACAGATAGGAATAGGAAGAGAGGAGGAGGGGTTATTATTTATATTAAAGATAATCTCCAGTGTTGTGTAAACAGTACAATTAAATTAGATGATAACACAGAGTCATTATGGCTAAATGTAAAGGAAGGTAAAAACAAGCTTGTCATAGGATTATTATACAGACCACCAAATCTTAGTAAGGAAGCTTCAAATCTTCTGTGGCAGCAGATTGAACGGGCATGTAGAAGTAAGCATGTGTGTATAATGGGCGATTTTAATTACAGAAATATAGACTGGGAAGCTCTTGTGGGTGATCAGGAGGCTGAGGAATTTTTGAATGTTGTCCAAGATAATTTTCTGAGGCAGATTATTAACAAACCCACTAGAGGTAATAATATACTGGATTTAGTTCTGACAAATAGGGAAGAAGTTATTAAGGATACTGAGATTGGAGGAAATTGGGGTAATAGTGACCATTGTGAAATTAGATTCAAGATGAAATGGAATGGTATTGATAGTAGCATGAACAATGTTAAAATTCCTGACTTTAGAAGGGCAAATTATAATGGGCTAAGGACTTACCTGGAAGCAGTTGTACAGAAACCAGGCAATGAAATCAATTCAGGAATAGATTCAATGATATCAGTTAGTGGAGACAATAATTACCAGGAGGAAGAGATTACAATTGAAGAGGAGTATGAAAGAATAATTGAGCAATTAATTACAGGTCAGATGATTAACATTCCATATAAGGAGATTAGGACTAAAAATAATGACCCAAAATGGATGACAGATAAAATTAAGCATTATATTGGCATTAAAAAGGGCATTTATAAGAAAATAAAAAATGGAGAGGATCACTTAAGGCAGAGATATAATGAACTAGCAAGAGATGTTAAAAAGTTAGTTAGAGTAGCAAGGAAAAATTATGAAATTAAAGTGGAAAATAGGGCAAAGGAAGATCCTAAAAGTTTTTATCAATTATACAAAACAAAGGTTAGAGATAAAATAGGCCCACTTATAGATTCCAATGGAGAATTAGTGAGTGATAGGGACTCAATGGCTGGAATGCTAAATGACTTTTTTCTCTCAGTATTTACACAGGAGGATACTCTAAATATACCTGAGGTGTCAATGATCTTTCAGGGTAATGATGAAGAGAAATTAAAGGATATCTTGATCACAAAGGAGATAGTGACAAAGGAAATTGATAAAATCAAAAGTAGTAAAGCACCCAGTCCTGATGAGCTCTTTCCTAGAATTTTGAAAGAATGTAAGGATGTGTTAAGTGAGCCCCTAGCATGCATCTTTAGAAAATCATTGGAGAGTGGCATTGTGCCAGTGGCATGGAAGAAAGCCAATGTGATACCATACCTATATTTAAGAAAGGGGATAAAACAAATATGTCTAATTACAGACCAGTAAGTTTGACATCAGTGGTAGGGAAAATGATGGAATCTATTATAGCAAGGAATATTAGAGATCACTTGGATAAGCATAAGTTGATAAAAGAATCACAGCATGGCTTTAGTAAGGGTAAATCCTGTCTCACTAATTTGCTGTCTTTTTATAGTAAGGTGTATGAAGCAGCAGATAATGATGAAAACTATGATATTTTATACTTGGACTTTAGTAAGGCTTTTGATCGAGTGCCACACTTACGGCTTCTGAGCAAAGTTAAAGCACACGGGATCGATGGCAGTATATTTAGGTGGATTCAGTCATGGCTTGGTGACAGACAGCAAAGAGTGAGTATAGATGGAGTTAAATCTGACTGGGGGTGTGTTAGCAGTGGAGTTCCGCAAGGATCTGTTTTGGGTCCTTTGCTATTCTTAATTTATATTAATGATCTTGACATGGGTATAAGTAGTGACCTGAGTAAATTTGCTGATGATACTAAGCTAGGTAGGGCCATTAGGGCTGATTCTGATGCTGTTGTAATGCAAGAGGAATTGACCATTCTGTCCAATTGGGCCGAGAAATGGCAAATGAAGTTTAACATAGACAAATGTAGTGTACTTAGTATAGGTAGAAATAATCCATTGAATAGTTATAAATTAAATGGGAGAATTTTAGGGAGGACCGATTGTGAGAGGGACTTGGGTATTTTGGTAAGTTCAGACCTTCGTCCTAGAAAGCAATGTCTAAATGCTAAGAATAAAGCTAATAGTATATTGGGATTCATTAGGAGGAGTGTAAGCAATAAGAGTGCTGAAGTCATTCTAAAACTGTATCTGGCGCTAGTTAGGCCTCATCTAGACTATGCAGTACAATTTTGGTCACCATATTATAGGAAGGATATTGATTTGCTTGAGTCTGTGCAGAGAAGGATGACAAAGATGATTGGTGGGCTAAGGAACTTACCTTATGGTGAAAGGCTCAAGAAAACTAAATCTACATACATTGGAAAGGAGAAGAATCAGAGGGGAATTGATTGAAGTCTTCAAATGGGTAAAAGGATATAATAAAGGGGATCTGGGTAAGGTTCTTATACTTAGTGAACATGACAGGACACGTAGCAATGGGTTTAAGCTTGATAAGTATAGGTTTAGGAAGGAGATTGGGAGGAATTGGTTTACAAATCGTGTGGTAGATGAATGGAATAGGCTCACTAGGCATGTGATAGAAGCCTCCTCTCTGGGTAGTTTTAAGAATAGATTAGATAAATATATGGATGAAGCTGCTAGATGGGACTGACTTTTTTTTATGTACATATGTATATATTTTTCTAAGGAGTGGGGAGATTATATTTTGCGGTTGCATGAATGGACATAATCCTCTGGATGCATTTTATGTATATTGTAGATTAGATCTGACCAACTCCTGTAAGGGTGACAATGTTGATGACTATTCTCTGGTAAGAAATCTTTTGTGTGTTGACTGGAACAGGAGCTGCCAAGTGTAGGCCATGAATGGTCTTTTGCAGTCTCCTTCTTTTCTTATGTTCTTGTTTCTAAGACTACGAGCATTTGTATAGAAACAATTTAACCCCCCTATCCCTGAAGCACCTCTTGAAACTTGAATGACCTCACCTCTATCGCCTTGGAACCTATTTTTGTTATCTGCCAAGTCCATTCTACTTTCAGTACTATAATGTCCTCTCATAATTCCCTGACCACTATTAGTATCTAGTTTCCCGCCCGCAAAGACCTAATAACACGATCATACTCCTCCCACAACACATCAACCCCCCTCCTACTCAAATGCAGTCCATCCATCGCATACATTTCTTTCATTCCAACAAACCTATCCCACACATCCACAAACATGACACCTTTCATCTCACACATCCTCCTCACATAATCATTCAGCCCAATTGCACGAGACATCCATTCTACCCCAACATCCATTCTTGGAAGCACACCTGTCATAAAAGAAACTGCATCCACAGGAATAAGTCAAGAAACATATCCACATACCAAAAAGTAAGAAATTAACCCTCCATCCCCATCATAAGAACATAAGAAAAGAAGGAGACTGCAAAAGACCATTCATGGCCTACACTTGGCAGCTCCTATTCCATTCAACACACAAAAGATTTCTTACCAGAGAAAAGTCATCAACATTGTCACCCTTTACAGGAGTTTGTCAGATCTAATCTACAATATACATAAAATGCATCCAGAGGATTATGTCCATTCATGCAACCACAAAATATAATCTCCCCACTCCTTAGAAAAATATATACATATGTACATAAAAAAAAAGTCAGTCCCATCTAGCAGCTTCATTCATATATTTATCTAATCTATTCTTAAAACTACCCAGAGAGGAGGCTTCTATCACATGTCTAGGGAGCCTATTCCATTCATCTACCACACGATTTGTAAACCAATTCCTCCTAATCTCCTTCCTAAACCTATACTTATCAAGCTTAAACCATTGCTACGTGTCCTGTCATGTTCACTAAGTATAAGAACCTTACCCAGATCCCCTTTATTATATCCTTTTACCCATTTGAAGACTTCAATCAATTCCCCTCTGACTCTTCTCCTTTCCAATGTATGTACATTTAGTTTCCTGAGCCTTTCACCATAAGGTAAGTTCCTTAGCCCACCAATCATCTTTGTCATCCTTCTCTGCACAGACTCAAGCAAATCAATATCCTTCCTATAATATGGTGACCAAAATTGTACTGCATAGTCTAGATGAGGCCTAACTAGCGCCAGATACAGTTTTAGAATGACTTCAGCACTCTTATTGCTTACACTCCTCCTAATGAATCCCAATATCTTATTAGCTTGTTCTTAGCATTTAGACATTGCTTTCTAGGACGAAGGTCTGAACTTACCGAAATACCCAAGTCCCTCTCACAATCAGACCTCCCTAAAATTCTCCCATATAATTTATAACTATTCAATGGATTATTTCTACCTATACTAAGTACACTACATTTGTCTATGTTAAACTTCATTTGCCATTTCTCGGCCCAATTGGACAGAATGGTCAATTCCTCCTGCATTACAACAGCATCAGAATCAGCCCTAATGGCCCTACCTAGCTTAGTATCATCAGCAAATTTACTCAAGTCACTACTTATACCTATGTCAAGATCATTAATATAAATTAAGAATAGCAAGGGACCCAAAACAGATCCTTGCGGAACTCCACTGCTAACACACCCCCACTCAGATTTAACTCCATCTATACTAACTCTTTGCTGTCTGTCACCAAGCCATGACTGAATCCACCTAAATATACTGCCATCGATCCTGTGTGCTTTAACTTTGCTCAGAAGTCGTAAGTGTGTCACTCGATCAAAAGCCTTACTAAAGTCCAAGTATAAACTATCATAGTTTTCATCATTATCTGCTGCTTCATACACCTTACTATAAAAAGACAGCAAATTAGTGAGACAGGATTTACCCTTACTAAAGCCATGCTGTGATTCTTTTATCAACTTATGCTTATCCAAGTGATCTCTAATATTCCTTGCTATAATAGATTCCATCATTTTCCCTACCACTGATGTCAAACTTACTGGTCTGTAATTAGACATATTTGTTTTATCCCCTTTCTTAAATATAGGTATGGTATCACATTGGCTTTCTTCCATGCCACTGGCACAATGCCACTCTCCAATGATTTTCTAAAGATGCATGCTAGGGGCTCACTTAACACATTCTTATATTCTTTCAAAATTCTAGGAAAGACCTCATCAGGACCGGGTGCTTTACTACTTTTGATTTTATCAATTTCCTTTGTCACTATATCCTTTGTGATCAAGATATCCTTTAATTTCTCTTCATCATTACCCTGAAAGATCATCGACACCTCAGGTATATTTAGAGTATCCTCCTGTGTAAATACTGAGAGAAAAAAGTCATTTAGCATTCCAGCCATTGAGTCCCTATCACTCACTAATTCTCCATTGGAATCTATAAGTGGGCCTATTTTATCTCTAACCTTAGTTTTGTATAATTGATAAAAACTTTTAGGATCTTCCTTTGCCCTATTTGCTACTTTAATTTCATAATTTCTTCTTGCTACTTTAACTAACTTTTTAACATCTCTTGCTAGTTCATTATATCTCTGCCTTAAGTGATCCTCTCCATTTTTTATTTTCCTATAAATGCCCTTTTTAATGCCAATATAATGCTTAATTTTATCTGTCATCCATTTTGGGTCATTATTTTTAGTCCTAATCTCCTTATATGGAATGTTAATCATCTGACCTGTAATTAATTGCTCAATTATTCTTTCATACTCCTCTTCAATTGTAATCTCTTCCTCCTGGTGATTATTGTCTCCACTAACTGATATCATTGAATCTATTCCTGAATTGATTTCATTGCCTGGTTTCTGTACAACTGCCTCCAGGTAAGTCCTTAGCCAATTATAATTTGCCCTTCTAAAGTCAGGAATTTTAACATTGTTCATGCTACTATCAATACCATTCCATTTCATCTTGAATCTAATTTCACAATGGTCACTATTACCCAAATTTCCTCCAATCTCAGTATCCTTAATAACTTCTTCCCTATTTGTCAGAACTAAATCCAGTATATTATTACCTCTAGTGGGTTCGTTAATAATCTGCCTCAGAAAATTATCTTAGACAACATTCAAAAATTCCTCAGCCTCCTGATCACCCACAAGAGCTTCCCAGTCTATATTTCTGTAATTAAAATCGCCCATTATACACACATGCTTACTTCTACATGCCCGTTCAATCTCCTGCCACAGAAGATTTGAAGCTTCATTACTAAGATTTGTTGGTCTGTATAATAATCCTATGACAAGCTTGTTTTTACCTTCCTTTACATTTAGCCATAATGACTCTGTGTTATCATCTAATTTAATTGTACTGTTTACACAACACTGGAGATTATCTTTAATATAAATAATAACCCCTCCTCCTCTCTTCCTATTCCTATCTGTAAGGAACATGTTAAAGCCCTCAATCTCAACCTCAGGTTTAAAGTGATTACCTGCCAAATCAAGCCATGACTCTGTTATCGCAATTATATCAAAATTCTCTTCACTCGCTAACGCTCTTAAGAGATCTATCTTATTCCTTATACTCCGACCATTTGTGTAGTATATTTTTAAGGTTTTTTTTATTATTCCCATCTTCATTGCATTGTGCTTTTTTATTCCTAGTTATCTGCTCATTCACTTGTGCATTAGTCCCCATATAACGCATCAGTATGCCCTCTCCCCTAGCTATTCCTCTATCTCTGCATCCCTTCCATTTCCTACACCTACCCTCTATTCCTGTTATTCCCTTACCTCTAACAGCTTCTAGTTTCCCACCCGTAAGGACCTAATCACACTATCCAGCTCCTCCCATAGAACCTCAACACCTGCCTGACTAAGATGGAGCCCATCCATCGCATACAACCTCCTATTCCCGTAAAACCCTCCCCAGACATCTACAAACACCAATCCTAACTCCTCACACAGTCCTTTCACAAATTCATTCAAACCAATTGCACGCAACAACCATTCTACCCCCACATCCAATCTCGGAAGCACACCAGAAACAACACCTTTTACCTTGCTTTTACTCATCCTTTCAACTAACCTTTTATACTGCTCACGTAACTCACATGTACCCACCTTCTTTACATCATTCACCCCAACATGCGTAATCACAACTGCATCCCTCTCACACCCAGAAACCAGCCTATCATACCTCTCACAAACATCACTTACACCAGCACCCGGCAGACAAACTCATTCCCTTCCACTGGCTATCACTCAACTTCCTATCTAAATACCTAATCTGAGAGTCACCCATCACTAGCACCTCAGTCATTCTCCTATTCTGTCTTGGCTTGGCCTAACATTACCCTCCCTCCTGCTCTCAGTCACACTACCACCCATCCTGCTTTCATCCACAATCACACCAGGCAAATCACTTTCACACTCTTCCTCTCTCAGGACATTGAATCTGTTAATCAACCTAACAGGTTCTATGTCCCTCTCATTCACACACCTAACCTGTCCTAACTTGTCTATCCTATCCATTTTCACCCACCATTCATCATCACTCACAACTTCCACACTATTCCCAGTCCTAGCCCTATCTTCCACCCTCTTAGCACTAATCTCACCCTTCAATCGCACACTTGCATCTCTTCTCACCTCAAACACCAAATCATTCAACCTCTTACATTCCCCACTCAACCTCCTAACCTCCCCTTCCAGAAAACACACACGGCATTCAGTTACATTCACTCTCCTTTCAACTCCACATGCATCACACACCACATACACACTACTTTCAAACGGCATGCTCTCACCATCTATACAAAAAGCCATACTCTCAGAAATTTACTAGGGAAAAAGTTAACACTCCCCCAAAAAAAATTCTTGCTCAGGATTGCTGCCAGTTATCTTCCCAAGAAGTATTAATCACGGTAAACATGTAGATTATCGGCTCGGGCTGAAAAAAAAAATTGTGTAAATATTATCGTTCACCCGTGTTTGAATCTTCGTTCGCGTTATCGTTCACCCGTGTTTGAATATTCATGCGCGTTTGAGTTTTGTTCGAATGCTAGGTGCCATTTTTTTTTTTTTTATCTCGAAATTAAACCCACCGAAAATGCTGTTAACGTAGGCCATTTTAGTTACCAAATTGCCCGAAAATAACCAAACGAAACACTTTGTTTCCCGTACTTAAATGCAGTGGTTATACTTCCAAAATAGCGAAGAGGAAAGCCTATTTATTTTGCGCGTCTGCGCCCTATTCAAAATCTAGCTGACTTGAATCACATTTTATTTTCGATCATCTAAATTCGAAGTTAGGGTTCCCATCTAATGCTTGGCCACAAATGTCGCATTAACTTTTATTTCGCACTAAATTATACACATCCAAAAAGGTGTTTAATTTATCTTTATCAGAAACTAGGGTTAATAATTCCGCAATAGCCGACGGACAAAATTCACAATTCGATGATTATTTTCAAACTGCGTAAAAGGGGAATATTTGACACCCAAACTGCTAAAAAAACAGTAGTTCCTTGAAATGATCTAGCCAATTACATTTAAATGTATAAAAAAAGGTAACAAAAATAGTAAAATGGGGAAAAATATATTGAAAAATAAAAATGACTCCGAATGAGGATAATAAAAAGCTATTTAGTAGGAAAGAAAAATTGATATCAAGCATTTCTGATGTCATACCCCCCCCCCTATTATAATTCGCAAAACGATTACAGACGCTGACATGATGTAGTTAAAGCATTCACCTCTGTAAACGGCACAACATTATAACAATTAGGATTATATACTGGGGGCTGTGCCCCCCAGACCCCCCCCAATTTAATGAAACTCAGGATCATCGTAGTGTGGTCCCCCCCCTTGTGCTTACCCCCACACGAGCCGTCCCATTAAATGTACTCCAAAAACGTGAAACATTTTAGAACACGGACGAAAAAACTACGGTTTATCGGCCGGGATCAGGCGGGATTGGCCGGGCCGATAATCTACATATTTACCTTAATCACTAATATTTATTACAGTGATTGGTGTATTAAATAAATACAAGAAAAACTACACACCCAAATCAGTATTATATCCCAATCTTACAATGAGAATCAGGAGCTTCCTGTAAGACAACCTTCCAGAACAAAGCCAGACAGTCAACTGAACAAAGCCAGACAGCCAACTAAAAAGCCAGACAGCCAACTGTTAGGTTGACTAACAGATTCAATGTCCTAAAAGAGGAAGAGTGTGAAAGTGATTTGCCTGGTGTGATTGTGGACTTATCTATTACTACTCCTAGATCTTTCTCATCCTCTACTGAGCTCAGCCAATGCCCATCCATTTCATAGTTAAATTCTCTATTATCTTTGATAATTGTGTAGACGAAGGCCGGATGCGATTATTTTGAGCGTTGGCTCATTGTTGGGTACGGCTCGCCGCGGGGATAACACTGCGATGACCCTGAGTTTCAATCCTTTGGGGATGGGGTCTGGGGGGCACAGCCTCCCAGTATAGAAACGAAAATCGCCATAAAATTCTTCGATTTCATCTCTAAAAAAGAACAACAAAAAGTAGCCCAAAATAGCCCCCTAAAAGCTAGACCTAGGATCCGGCCATCGTCTACACAATTACCTTATCTTTTCCCATGTAAGCAGTGGAGTTCCGCAAGGATCTGTTTTGGGTCCCTTGCTATTCTTAATTTATATTAATGATCTTGACATAGGTATAAGTAGTGACCTGAGTAAATTTGCTGATGATACTAAGCTAGGTAGGGCCATTAGGGCTGATTCTAATGCTGTTGTAATAAGAACATAAGAACATAAGAAAAGAAGGAGACTGCAAAAGACCATTCATGGCCTACACTTGGCAGCTGCTGTTCCATTCAACACACAAAAGATTTCTTACCAGAGAAAAGTCATCAACATTGTCACCCTTAAGAGGAGTTCGTCAGATCTAATCTACAATATACATAAAATGCATCCAGAGGATTATGTCAATTCATGCAACCGCAAAATATAATCTTCCCACTCCTTAGAAAAATATATACATATGTACATAAAAAAAAGTCAGTCCCATCTAGCAGCTTCATCCATATATTTATCTAATCTATTCTTAAAACTACCCAGAGAGGAGGCTTCTATCACATGCCTAGTGAGCCTATTCCATTCATCTACCACACGATTTGTAAACCAATTCCTCCCAATCTCCTTCCTAAACCTATACTTATCAAGCTTAAACCCATTGCTACGTGCCCTGTCATGTTCACTAAGTATAAGAACCTTACCCAGATCCCCTTTATTATATCCTTTTACCCATTTGAAGACTTCAATCAATTCCCCTCTGACTCTTCTCCTTTCCAATGTATGTAGATTTAGTTTTCTGAGCCTTTCACCATAGGGTAAGTTCCTTAGCCCACCAATCATCTTTGTCATCCTTCTCTGCACAGACTCAAGCAAATCAATATCCTTCCTATAATATGGTGACCAAAATTGTACTGCATAGTCTAGATGAGGCCTAACTAGCGCCAGATACAGTTTTAGAATGACTTCAGCACTCTTATTGCTTACACTCCTCCTAATGAATCCCAATATCCTATTAGCTTTATTCTTAGCACCCAGACATTGCTTTCTAGGACGAAGGTCTGAACTTACCAAAATACCCAAGTCTCTCTCACAATCAGTCCTCCCTAAAATTCTCCCATTTAATTTATAACTATTCAATGGATTATTTCTACCTATACTAAGTACACTACATTTGTCTATGTTAAACTTCATTTGCCATTTCTCGGCCCAATTGGACAGAATGGTCAACTCGTCCTGCATTACAACAGCATCAGAATCAGCCCCAATGGCCCTACCTAGCTTAGTATCATCAGCAAATTCACTCAGGCCACAACCTACACCTATGTCAAGATCACCAATATAAATCAAGAATAGCAAGGGACCCAAAACAGATCCTTGAGGAACTCCACTGCTAACACACCCCCACTCAGATTTAACTCCATCCACACTAACTCTCCGCTGTCTGCCACCAAGCCACGACTGAATCCACCCAAACACACTGCCATCGATCCCGTGTGCTTTAACTTTGCTCAGAAGTCGCAAGTGTGGCACTCGATCAAAAGCCCCACTAAAGTCCAAGTATAAAATATCATAGCTTTCATCACCATCTGCTGCCTCATACACCTTACTATAAAAAGACAGCAAACTAGTCAGACAGGACCCACCCTTACCAAAGCCATGCTGTGATTCTTTTATCAACTTATGCCTATCCAAGCGATCTCTAATATTCCCTGCCATAATAGATTCCATCATTTTCCCTACTAATGCAGGAGGAATTGACCATTCTGTCCAATTAGGCCGAGAAATGGCAAATGAAGTTTAACAGACAAATGTAGTGTACTTAGTATAGGTAGAAATAATCCATTAAATAGTTATAAATTAAATGGGAGAATTTTAGGGAGGACCGATTGTAAGAGGTTGAGTGGGGAATGTAAGAGGTTGAATGATTTGGTGTTTGAGGTGAGAAGAGATGCAAGTGTGCGATTGAAGGGTGAGATTAGTGCTAAGAGGGTGGAAGATAGGGCTAGGACTGGGAATAGTGTGGAAGTTGTGAGTGATGATGAATGGTGGGTGAAAATGGATAGGATAGACAAGTTAGGACAGGTTGTGTGTGTGAATGAGAGGGATATAGAACCTGTTAGGTTGACTAACAGATTCAATGTCCTGAGAGAGGAAGAGTGTGAAAGTGATTTGCCTGGTGTGATTGTGGATGAAAGCAGGATGGGTGGTAGTGTGACTGAGAGCAGGAGGGAGGGTAATGTTAGGCCAAGCCAAGACAGAATAGGAGAATGACTGAGGTGCTAGTGATGGGTGACTCTCAGATTAGGTATTTAGATAGGAAGTTGAGTGATAGCAAGTGGAAGGGAATGAGAGTTTGTCTGCCGGGTGCTGGTGTAAGTGATGTTTGTGAGAGGTATGATAGGCTGGTTTCTGGGTGTGAGAGGGATGCAGTTGTGATTACGCATGTTGGGGTGAATGATGTAAAGAAGGTGGGTACATGTGAGTTACGTGAGCAGTATAAAAGGTTAGTTGAAAGGATGAGTAAAAGCAAGGTAAAAGGTGTTGTTTCTGGTGTGCTTCCGAGATTGGATGTGGGGGTAGAATGGTTGTTGCGTGCAATTGGTTTGAATGAATTTGTGAAAGGACTGTGTGAGGAGTTAGGATTGGTGTTTGTAGATGTCTGGGGAGGGTTTTACGGGAATAGGAGGTTGTATGCGATGGATGGGCTCCATCTTAGTCGGGCAGGTGTTGAGGTTCTATGGGGGGAGCTGGATAGTGTGATTAGGTCCTTACGGGTGGGAAACTAGAAGCTGTTAGAGGTAAGGGAATAACAGGAATAGAGGGTAGGTGTAGGAAATGGAAGGGATGCAGAGATAGAGGAATAGCTAGGGGAGAGGGCATACTGATGCGTTATATGGAGACTAATGCACAAGTGAATGAGCAGATAACTAGGAATAAAAAAGCACAATGCAATGAAGATGGGAATAATAAAAAAAACCTTAAAAATATACTACACAAATGGTCGGAGTATAAGGAATAAGATAGATCTCTTAAGAGCGTTAGCGAGTGAAGAGAATTTTGATATAATTGCGATAACAGAGTCATGGCTTGATTTGAGGTTGAGATTGAGGGCTTTAACATGTTCCTTACAGATAGGAATAGGAAGAGAGGAGGAGGGGTTATTATTTATATTAAAGATAATCTCCAGTGTTGTGTAAACAGTACAATTAAATTAGATGATAACACAGAGTCATTATGGCTAAATGTAAAGGAAGGTAAAAACAAGCTTGTCATAGGATTATTATACAGACCAACAAATCTTAGTAATGAAGCTTCAAATCTTCTGTGGCAGGAGATTGAACGGGCATGTAGAAGTAAGCATGTGTGTATAATGGGCGATTTTAATTACAGAAATATAGACTGGGAAGCTCTTGTGGGTGATCAGGAGGCTGAGGAATTTTTGAATGTTGTCTAAGATAATTTTCTGAGGCAGATTATTAACGAACCCACTAGAGGTAATAATATACTGGATTTAGTTCTGACAAATAGGGAAGAAGTTATTAAGAATACTGAGATTGGAGGAAATTTGGGTAATAGTGACCATTGTGAAATTAGATTCAAGATGAAATGGAATGGTATTGATAGTAGCATGAACAATGTTAAAATTCCTGACTTTAGAAGAGCAAATTATAATGGGCTAAGGACTTACCTGGAGGCAGTTGTACAGAAACCAGGCAATGAAATCAATTCAGGAATAGATTCAATGATATCAGTTAGTGGAGACAATAATCACCAGGAGGAAGAGATTACAATTGAAGAGGAGTATGAAAGAATAATTGAGCAATTAATTACAAGTCAGATGATTAACATTCCATATAAGGAGATTAGGACTAAAAATAATGACCCAAAATGTATGACAGATAAAATTAAGCATTATATTGGAATTAAAAAGGGCATTTATAGGAAAATAAAAAATGGAGAGGATCACTTAAGGCAGAGATATAATGAACTAGCAAGAGATGTTAAAAAGTTAGTTAAAGTAGCAAGGAGAAATTATGAAATTAAAGTAGCAAATAGGGCAAAGGAAGATCCTAAAAGTTTTTATCAATTATACAAAACTAAGGTTAGAGATAAAATAGGCCCACTTATAGATTCCAATGGAGAATTAGTGAGTGATAGGGACTCAATGGCTGGAATGCTAAATGACTTTTTTCTCTCAGTATTTACACAGGAGGATACTCTAAATATACCTGAGGTGTCAATGATCTTTCAGGGTAATGATGAAGAGAAATTAAAGGATATCTTGATCACAAAGGAGATAGTGACAAAGGAAATTGATAAAATCAAAAGTAGTAAAGCACCCGGTCCTGATGAGGTCTTTCCTAGAATTTTGAAAGAATATAAGAATGTGTTAAGTGAGCCCCTAGCATGCATCTTTAGAAAATCATTGGAGAGTGGCATTGTGCCAGTGGCATGGAAGAAAGCCAATGTGATACCATACCTATATTTAAGAAAGGGGATAAAACAAATATGTCTAATTACAGACCAGTAAGTTTGACATCAGTGGTAGGGAAAATGATGGAATCTATTATAGCAAGGAATATTAGAGATCACTTGGATAAGCATAAGTTGATAAAAGAATCACAGCATGGCTTTAGTAAGGGTAAATCCTGTCTCACTAATTTGCTGTCTTTTTATAGTAAGGTGTATGAAGCAGCAGATAATGATGAAAACTATGATATTTTATACTTGGACTTTAGTAAGGCTTTTGATCGAGTGCCACACTTACGACTTCTGAGCAAAGTTAAAGCACACGGGATCGATGGCAGTATATTTAGGTGGATTCAGTCATGGCTTGGTGACAGACAGCAAAGAGTTAGTATAGATGGAGTTAAATCTGAGTGGGGGTGTGTTAGCAGTGGAGTTCCGCAAGGATCTGTTTTGGGTCCCTTGCTATTCTTAATTTATATTAATGATCTTGACATAGGTATAAGTAGTGACTTGAGTAAATTTGCTGATGATACTAAGCTAGGTAGGGCCATTAGGGCTGATTCTGATGCTGTTGTAATGCAGGAGGAATTGACCATTCTGTCCAATTGGGCCGAGAAATGGCAAATGAAGTTTAACATAGACAAATGTAGTGTACTTAGTATAGGTAGAAATAATCCATTGAATAGTTATAAATTAAATGGGAGAATTTTAGGGAGGTCTGATTGTGAGAGGGACTTGGGTATTTTGGTAAGTTCAGACCTTCGTCCTAGAAAGCAATGCCTAAATGCTAGGAATAAAGCTAATAGTATATTGGGATTCATTAGGAGGAGTGTAAGCAATAAGAGTGCTGAAGTCATTCTAAAACTGTATCTGGCGCTGGTTAGGCCTCATCTAGACTATGCAGTACAATTTTGGTCACCATATTATAGGAAGGATATTGATTTGCTTGAGTCTGTGCAGAGAAGGATGACAAAGATGATTGGTGGGCTAAGGAACTTACCTTATGGTGAAAGGTTTAGAAAACTAAATCTACATACAGTGGAAAGGAGAAGAGTCAGAGGGGTTCTTATACTTAGTGAACATGACAGGATACGTAGCAATGGGTTTAAGCTTGATAAGTATAGGTTTAGGAAGGAGATTGGGAGGAATTGGTTTAAAGTGCAGGGTGACTTAAATAAGTTGTTAGCTTGGGCTCAGAAGTGGCAGATGACTTTTAACCTTTATAAATGCAAAGTTATTAACATGGGGAGAGATAATAGGGAATTTAGCTATGAGATGGATGGGTATTGGCTTAATTCAGTTGAAGATGAGAAGGACTTAGGAGTAGTAGTAGATAGGTCACTGAAATTTTAAAAGCAATGTATTGAGGCAAAAAATAGAGCAAATAGGGTGCTAGGTTACATTAAAAGAAATGTTAGCTACAAGAGTAAGGAGGTCATCCTTAAACTATACAACTCTTATGTCAGGCCACATTTAGAGTACTGTATACAGGCATGGTCACCACATTTTAGACATGATATAAACTTATTAGTCAGTACAAAGGAGGGCAACAAAAATAATACCATCCCTGAAGCACCTTGAATATGAAGATAGACTGAGGGTATTAAATATGTTTTCATTTGAAAGAAGGTGTGTGAGGGGAGGTATGATTGAGCTTTTTAAAATCTTTTCTGGGATGGATAAATTGGATTTCAGCAAGTTATTTGAGTTAGAAGGTAGTAATAGAACTAGAGGCCACCACTTAAAGATTAAAAAACAGAGGTGCAGACTGGATGTTAGATAATATTTTTTCACTAACAGAGTAGTGGATTATTGGAATAGTTTGCTACCTGAGACTGTAGACAGCCCAAACTTGAATGTTTTCAAGCGCAGATAGATGATTATATAAGAACATAAGAAAAGAAGGAGACTGCAAAAGACCAATCATGGCCTACACTTAGCAGCTCCTGGGGATGGAGGGTTAATTTCTTACTTTTTGGTATGTGTATATGTTTCTTGACTCATTCCTGTGGGTGCAGTTTCTTTTTATTGTATATTTTGGAGACTTTGATTTTTTTTTTACAGACTCCTATGGAGGCTTTAAATTATATATTGTAGATGCATAGTTGGACATTCCTATATATTGTTAAATTGTATATTATAGATGCATGATCTGACAAAATCCTATGGATGCATTATGTGGGTGGGATTTGACAGATACAGATGACCTTTGATAGGCCCTTGTGGCTTTTGTCATCCGTGAAATTATGTTATGTTGTTACAAATCGTGTGGTAGATAAATGGAATAGGCTCACTAGACATGTGATAGAAGCCTCCTCTCTGGGTAGTTTTAAGAATAGATTAGATAAATATATGGATGAAGCTGCTAGATGGGACTGACTTTTTTTTTTATGTACATATGTATATATTTTTCTAAGGAGTGGGGAGATTATATTTTGGGGTTGCATGAATGGACATAATCCTCTGGATGCATTTTATGTATATTGTAGATTAGATCTGAAACTCCTTAAAGGGTGACAATGTTGATGACTTTTCTCTGGTAAGAAATCTTCTGTGTGTTGACTGGAACAAGAGCTGCCAAGTGTAGGCCATGAATGGTCTTTTGCAGTCTCCTTCTTTTCTTATGTTCTTAACTGATCCCTGAGGAACCCCACTGATAACATCCCTCCACTCTGACTTTACACAATTTAGCACTACCCTTCGCTTCCTGTCTTTCAGACACTCAACTATCCAATTTGAATCACCCCCACATATCTCAATCATTTTTAATTTATGAACTAGTCTCCGTGGTGGTACCTTATGTTTACCATGTAAAGCCTAAATTTGGTGTTGTGGGAAACAGATTAGTTGGTGGCTGAAAATATAGTTGTTGACACGAACCATTTGAAAAATGACACGACAGTTTTATTTGGTTGAGGTTGTGGGGCCATAATTTGTATCGGGGTATGCCATTATAACATGTGGAGTGAACGTTATAGTTATGGTCGGTGCGCTAAACTAAAGACCTTATTTCCAATTTTTCATTTTCGATTTTTAGCGCATTAATAAAGCCGCATGATACAGACAGCTTGTAATGTGAGATGTGTAAATAAAATGGTAAGGTTAGAAAAGGTGAAAATATGAAGGAAATATAAAAAGAGTAAATTTCTGACACTCAGAGAGTACATAACATAGCATAATATTTCTTTTCAAGAGCTCATTTAGCGACTGCTTACTTGGGCATTAGTGGCCGTATTAAAAATCTGCCTAGTACTAGGCTACTTTAAAATCTAATTCCAAAAGACACAAAAAACAACCCAGACCCAACACCAAATTTTTTTAAAAAAAAAGGAAAAGGAAGCAAGCAGTAAGCAAGCTCGTGCGTCGGGGGAGGTCCCCCCGGCGCAGGAGCGTGCGACCTATAAGGGAAAAAACAAAAGCAAAAAAAGAAAATAAAACAAGAAAACCTGGAAAATAATAGGGAGAAGACCATCCTCCCTCCAGAAGTCAACAAGTCCCCAAGTCAATGTGCACGCACTCGTCCCGAGTACAAGGGACAGGGAGTAGCGACCCCACCGATCCCGATACCGGGACAGGTAATGTGTGCGAAGATCAACCAGAATGGGATATTCGACAAGAATCTGCCGAACAGTCTGGGGGAAGACGCAGTCGTCGGAATAGGGAGCAGGCGAGCGCTCAATCAAATAGCGATGCGTCACACAAAGGTGTCCGATTCGAAGACGACAGAAAGCGACCTGAAACGTCGTGGCATTGAGGGACGTGTCCATGGGAACAGTCGCAGCGCAATGGCACGGAACTTTAAGTTTCCTTCGACCGTCTCCCATCTTCTTTGCCAAGCAGTCCGAAGAGCTGCCCGTATTCCTGCTATGTAGTCAGTGTGAGGGAGAGCGAAACGCTGGTACGGTCGCAGAGTCCTCGCGGACTCTTTAGCGCCCTCATTCCCCGCAATTCCTACATGTCCAGGAACACAGCAGAATATAATCTCGACTTCCGCCGATTACGCCAAAACCGTGGCATCACGGATATCGCGAACCAGGGGATGCGGAGATTCCAATGCACCAAGAGCACTTAGGGCGCTTTGTGAATCGCTATAGATCACAATCCGGTCTCAGAACCAGGCACGTCACGTAATCTCCCGTACCAAGTTGTGCATTGCCACCAGCTTGGCCGTGAAGACAGACGCAGCGCCTGGCAGAGCCCCGCTGACTTCAAACAGAGGGGATACGGCGTGGAAGCCAACCCCCTCTTGGGACTTGAAGCCATCCGTATACACTGGCACGGTTCCAGCGTGACACGATGTGTGCTCCAAAAAGGTCGAACACAATACTCCCGGCACTGTACAAGCTTTGGGAGGAGATGCGTGCCGACAAATAGCCTAAACCAAAGGGCTTAGGGTATGACTAGCGTCTCTCGGTAGCATAAGCACCTACGAAATCAGCTGGGAATGCAGTGAGAGCTGTTGGTGACTGAGGGGGGGCACCGGGCTCGCGCGTACAGGCGAGTGATGCACTGTACGCGGCGTAGAGAGAGTGGCATCTCTCCAACATCGACTAGTAGGCTTTCAATGGAGGAAGTGCGGAAGGCGCCGGTCGCAAGGCGAAGGCAGGTGCGGTGAATCGAGTCCATTTTCCGCAATAAACGCTCGGCTGCGGATGCATAAAACTCGCATCCGTAGTCGAGCTTCGAACGAACAAAGGATCGATAAAAAAGTAAGGCGTAGCCCTATCAGCGCCCCAAGCGCTAAACGTCACGCAACGGAGAATGTCCATGGCGCGGGTACAAGAGACCCTAAATCTGCGAATACGAGCCTCCCAGGTGAGGTGTCGGTCGAATATAAGACCAAGGAAACGGTGCGATTCAACCACTTCCTATGCGCGCCCCATTAAGTAATAAATCTGGGTGGGATGGAGCCGTGGATGGCGGCAGAAGTGCCCCACCTTAGTCTTTGCCAAAGAAAACCAAAATCTGTGCGCTTCTGCATAGCGAGAGACGCGGTTCAATGCCTGTTGGAGTCGACGCTCCAGAGTTGGCATCTGGGCCGCGTCAAAAGAGATCGAAAAGTCGTCCACGTAGAGCGTAGCGAGAACATCTTCTGGCAGCACCGATGTGATGCCGTTGATGTTCAGGTCAAAGAGTGTTACACTGAGGACACTTTCCTCCTGGACACCCTCTTTCTACTCCATTGAGCCGGAAAGGGCTCCCTCCCCCCTTCCCACCCGTACGCGGAATCGACGATCTCGCAAAAACATTGGGAGGCGTTCCCTCGCCCCCATCGTGTGGAGAGTCTCCATGATACTGTATCGCTGCGCGGTATCATAGGCCTTCTCCAGATCGAAAAACACCACAGCGTAGTGCTGTCTACGAAGGAAGGCCTCGCAGACGGCATTTTCCATTCGGAGCAGAGCATCCGGCGTGGGGTGGAACTTGCGGAAGCCGCACTGTACAGAAGACGGATGGCCCTTGCTGTCCAGGAAAAGGCTAATCTAACATTTACCAATTTCTCCATCAACTTCCACACGAAAGCGATTAGAGAGATTGGGCGTGAACCGGCCGCAGTAGAATGATCTCTCCCTGGTTTGCGAAAGGCGAGCACAGTAGCGATTCGCCATGAATCTGGGAGGAGACCATCCACCCAGATCCTGTATAACAAATCTGAGAGAAAGGCCATGCCTCGCTCACCCAGGTGTCAAAGCATGGCGTACGGGACATCGTCCGGACTATGGATGGTTTCCGTGCACGAAGCAAGAGCCGAACGCAACTCACTCACAGTAAACCTGTCGTTGAAGGGTTCTCCGCCTCTGGAGGTAAAGTCCAGCTGGCGGCCTTTTGCGACATCACGACGTGCATTGACTGCTGGAGGAGCAGCATCCCGACTAGAGAATGTGGAGAAAGCGGTCTCGAAGGATTCCGCCCCCACGCGGGGTCCGAGATTGCGGTCCCATTCTCATGGAGAACGGGATGGGGGTCCTGCGAGAACTTGCCCCGAATCCTTTAACATACCATAATTCAACCGATGACAAAAGCCTCAAAGATCCATTAAATGGCATCCGAGTCAATCACAGAGCCAAAGTATGAAGCACCTAAATTCCCTATAAAAATCCCTTCACATGATTGTGTCCTTAATACTGCTTCAAAGGCATCAGCAATCACTGCTCGAAAAAATAAAATGGTGTTGTAATAGTTTATATAAAGATCGATTTTACAATATGCATATTTGGTCCCAACACAAAACTGAAAAAAAAAACCCATAATCTATTCTTCACATTGTAGAAAAGGTGACGATGAAAAGTTGATGAGTCCAACACCTCTGTCTCACCTTTAATTCTGCATGTTGTTCCACTTTTCTGTTTATATGATCCAGGGTGAACAGCGTCGATTAAAGATGGTTCCGGGCGGTTCAGAGAGGCAGAATCCTGCTTGGTAACACGCTGTAGAACAAGGAATATCGGTTATCTCGAAATAACGAGAATGGATCTACCATAAACGGGTCGCAAGGACGAGCATGCTTTTACACAGGGCAAAGACGTGGGAACAAGTTAACATCTACTTTGGCATGAAAAGCTTTCGGTTATCAGGCACTTTTGGTGCAGTCGGGGCAATCTCCGCCATTACCCGTACTAAATTGTGCACATAGCATGCAACATCGATAGAAGGAGGAACTGGTCGGTCTGAAGAAAAAGTATTTAACTGGAAGACGGAGCTGCGTACCGCAAACTAGTTCTGCTGCCGAGTAAGACAGATACTCTTTCAAGGACGAACGAATCTCAAGCAGCATCAGAGGCAGCTTGTGCCCCCACGTAATATTTGGTTCCGCGGAACGGAGACTGGCCCTGAACTGACGATGTAGACGTTCCATAGCGCCGCTGCTTTGCACTGGTAGCTTGTGGTATGTATGCGGTATGAGCCAATTACCACATCAGTGATTGTCAATGATGGGATTCGAATTGAATTGAAGGGCGCTCTAGATTATCGGAGGCACAGAAAATCGAGAAGCACAGCCAAAACAAAAGCTGGAGTGACGGGAAAAGCTATAATGTCAGGAATAGCAACAGCCTTCTGCCATTGTGTCAAACAGCTGATCACGGTGTGGAGATAGGTGAAACCACGAGAATAGGGAAAATAATGGAGCGTGGCAGGCTGACAACAGAAGCCTGAACAAGTCCATTTTTCCACGTCGAAGTTAATGCCTCACCACATGAAACGGTAGACAATGATCTTATGTGTTGCTCGAACACCTAGATGAGAAGAATTGTGAATTTGGTCGAAGGAAAGGGGGGGGGGAGACAAGAAGACGAGGACAATCGTCGAAGAAAACATCGAAGAGGATTCGCTTGGAAGAACTATCTGGAAGGTTGATCTTATGACAAGCAGTTGACAAAAGTGATGTATTTCTTGCGTGTCTTTATCCCGCTTCTGAGCTAGCAGTAAGGTCGTATGGTCAATGGGCGAAAGATGAGAGAGTTGTCTGCAAGAGATGAGACAAATGGGAGGGAAAAAAGCGTGTCTGGTACGACGTTTGAAGAGCTATGAATGTAGGAAATGGTGCTAGAAAGCTGAAGGATGAGGTAAATATTATAAGATGTCAGAGCCGGCAAAGACCGTGTGGTCCACTTCTGTGCTAGCTTCCTTCAAACCTCTCCGTTGCATTTAAAGTGTGCATCTAAGCAGTTTTTAAAGATGTTTATGCCTGTTGATTTAACAACGATCCCCGGCAACTCGTTCCACAAGGAAACCACCTTGTTTGAGAAAAAAATTCTTTGCTATATTTGTTTCAATTCTTCGTATCTTAAGTTGGTATCCATGGCTTCGGGTTCTTGAAGAAGCGTCCAACTCGAAAAGGGTTTCAATTTTTACTTTATCAGAATTGTTTAGGATCTTAAAGACTTGTATGAGTTCTCCTCTAAAACTTCTCGTCTCAAGTGATGCAGGTTGAATGCTTTAAGCCTGTCTTCATAGGACTTTTGACGTATTCTAGGTATCATTTTTGTAGCACGATGTTGCAATATCCAACATTTCTATATCTTTCCGCAAGTATGGATTCCAAAACTGAACTGCGTACTCCAAATAAGGTCGAACCAAAGATTTGTACAGAGGAATGACTATATTTTCCGATTTGTAGGCAAAATTTCTATATATGAAACCGAACACTTTGTTTGCTTTCTTGCATGCCTCCGCGCACTGTCTTCAAACTTTCAAATCGTTGCAGACTATAACACCAAGATCTTAAGATCTTTTTCTTCTGATACCTTTTTCAGTGGCATACCTTTTATTGTATAATTAAATTCTTCGTTTCTTGCTCGAATGTGTAGTACATTTCATTTATCAATGTTGAGTTTCATCTGCCAATTTTCTGATCACTTCACAATGCTGTTTAGGTCTCTCTGGATTTTATGTTGATCGGCAAGTGTTATTGATTTACCACCCAGCTTTGTATCGTCAGCAAATTTTGAGAATAGGCTCGCTATGCCTTCATCTAAGTCGTTTACATATATTTGAAAAAGCAATGGATCCAACACAGACCCCTGGGGCACTCCGCTTGTTATGTCTCGCCATCTTGATTGGTGACCATTTATGACTGTACGTTGTTTCCTTTCATTGAGCCAGTCTTCGATCTACTTCAATACGTTTCCACCGATTCCATGAGCGGTAATCTTCTTAAGTAGACGCTTGTAGAGGACCGTATCTAAAGTTTTTTGAAAATCTAGGTAGATTACATCTGTTGCTCTATTCGTATCATACTCATCGATGATAGTTTGAAAAAAATCTAGCAGATTTGTTAAACATGATTCGTTTTTCGTAAAACCGTGCTGTGATTCGCGGATGATACTCAATTTGTCTAAATGTTCGATTATTTTCTCTTTTATAATAGATTCGAGCAATTTTCCAATTAGAGATGTCAGGCTTACTGGCCTGTAGTTGATTGAGCTTTGTTGGTCACCCATTTTAAAGATCGGAGTAATGTTTACACTTTTAAAGTCTTCTGGAAGGACACCTTCTTCGAGTGATTTGTTGAATATTGTGGTGAGTGGCTTGGTTATCGTTTCTTTAACTCTTTCAGGTGGCGAGGATGGATCAAATCCGGACCTGGCGATTTGCTTAGCTTTAAATTTTCGATATGTTTGATTACGTCTTCTTCTGTTACTTGAATACTAGTCATAAATGATTCTTCTTCGATAACTATTGGTGCATAAATGTCTGGAGTGGTGTCGAAGTTTTCCGTTGTAAAAACTGATGCATAAAAATCGTTTAAAATCTCAGTAATGGCACCTGGGTCATGTATTAAGCCTCCATTTAAGTTTTTAAGTGGGCCAATTGAGTCCTTTGCCGTGATTTTCTGTTGTTTACATACTGGTAGAACATCTTTGGATTTTCTTTTCCATTTCTAGCTAGCCTGATTTCGTAATTTTTCTTTAATTTTATAGGTAGCTTTTTTACACCGCGTCTTAGTTTTATGTATTCGCCTGGACGTGCTCCGCGAGTATCTCTACAACGTTTATATGCCTGGTTTCTCCTTTTGATTAGATCTTTGATCTCGTTGTTCCACCACTTTGGTTTTACCGTAGATTTTTGCTTATGATGTTTTGGGACGTATATTTGGTCAGCGTTTCTGAATTTTATTATGAAATCATTCCACATTGTAGTGACAGTGTTAATATTATTAGTCCTAGAACTAAGGGCGTTCTTCAACACACGCTCAAAGTCTTTAAAATTTGCTTTGTTAAAGTTAGGTACCAGCATACGATTTGAGTCTGTGTTTGAACCTGTAGCAATTTTAAATCTGAGAGAACTGTGATCGCTGTATCCGAGCGGTTCGCCGACTTCAACATTTTTTACAAAGTTTTCGTTTGTCGTTTAAATAAGTCCAAGATATTGTTTCCTCGCGTAGGTCGATCAGCACATTGCATAAAAAAGTTATCATCTAGGAATTGAAATAGTTGTGATCCACCTCTGTCAGCAGTAGCATCCGCAAATTTTACATTTGGAAAGTTAAGTTCCCTGATTATTATTGTAGATGTGGATCCAAAAGGTTCATGGAGCGAGCGGTACATAAGCTGAGCTGACATTTCCGTTTAGCATGGAGCTCTATAGACAACGACAATAATGAATACTATGTTTCCAGCTAATGATTTCGCGCATACAATATCCGCATCGCTATGATTCTCCACGGCAACCTCGATGGGATATAAATTTTCTTTGCAGTACAAAATCACGCCGCCCCCTCTTCTACCAACCCTCTCATTGAAAAAGAGATTGTAACCTGAGATTTTAAATTCACCGACAAAGTCTCTATTAAAAATATTCGTCCAACTCTCGGAAATTGCCATTAGATTTAAGTTTTTCTACAAGAAGCTAAACTTCGTCGATTTTATTTCTAATACTACGTGCGTTGGCATAATAAACGTTTAAGGAGGGTGGCGTTTTATATCTACTTATCACGTGTTATCTCTCGTGATAAGTATAAATATTTGTATATATCAATTAATCTTTCATTTTCCTTACGTGATATATATATATATATATATATATATATATATATATATATATATATATATATATATATATATATATATATATATATATATATGCAGATTTTGTTAAAGACTTTAGTATATTTCGCCTTTATTAATTTTCCTTGGAAACTTTCCATTTTTCTTATTATCTTTTTAAGTTCATCTTATAGATGGTAAACAACTTCTCCTACCTTCATCTCTTTTTAAATGAAATGGGTTTGGTAATACCATACCTGACTTTAATTGCTGAGCTTTCGATCTATGCGATCATCTTACGAGTGCTTTTCCTCCTTTATCGATGAAGAATGGTGAAGTGAGAAAGAAAAGAGAACGGATTTTAAGTGATATATTTTTCTCCTCGCTTAAACGTTATGTCAAGGGAAAGACCACTCCTGTGTAAGCGGAATTTTAAAACAACTTTAATGTTTGATTCCAGCCCGTAGTCTGGATGTTGATAGCTGGCCTTTCTTCGTTAATTAAAATGGCTTCCCCTGGTGATGGTGCTTTTTGTGGGTGGGTTTTGACGGAGGCGGATGACCTTTGATAGGCCCTTGTGGCTTTTGTCATCCGTGTAATTATGTTATGTTATGTTATGTTATGTGTTCGATCTAGCTTTATTTTCCTCCCTTTTGGGGGGATCGTTGTGTTATTAATCATTATGCCCCTGGTTAAGCTGATGTTATGCACTCTCTCCATATGATGTTAGGGGGGCTCCATGTGGCAGGTGTCCTGAACGGAGCCTCTGATGTGCATGAACGCAGCATATTCCTTGAGATGTTTGGGTCAAGGTTAGGAGGAGACACTGTAGGATGGTGGTATACATTTTGTATAATGACGTCGGTGGTCTAAGAGATAGGCACATTAGTAAATATGCTTTCCACATCAAGGGATGCTATTAGTCCTGTCGATCTTGTAGACTGAAGTATATCGATAAATTCCTCCTTTGACTTTATGCTATATTTTGAAGCAATATATGGTTTTATTATTTCATTTAAGGGTTTAGCTAGACGGTACGTTGGTGTGGTTACTTGAGAAATAATGGGCCTTAGTGGGTTGTTCGGCTTGTGTATTTTTACGTTTCAATACAAATATCCTGGTGTATAATCGCCAACATTCTTTTGGAAGTGAAGTCCTCCAATGAGTGCATTAGCTTTAGTTATTTGTCAATTTATTTTCTTTTTTAAGTCTTCTTCAAAATATAACATGAAGTCCACGGTTGGTGGTATACATTTGGTATAATGATGTTGATGGTCTGAGAGATAGGCACATTAGTAAATAGGTTTTCCACATCAAGGGATGCTATTAGTCCTGGCGGTCTTGTAGAGTTGAGTATATCAATAAATTTTCCTTGCTCCTGCTTTGCCTTTCATTTGATTTACTTTTTTTTCCAAATTTCTTAACAGGTGCATCATTGTCGATCTTCTGGATTGTTTCATTCCAGTGTTCCTTTTGGTTTTTCTATTATTTCCATATTTAGCCCCCTCTTTGTCCTTCTCATCTCGGTGTGTAGCTCCCTCGTTGGTCCGTTCCTTCTTATTTCCTCTGAGATCTCTTTTAGCCGTTTGTGTTTCTGTACCATCTCGGGAGTCTATGTGAAAGTCTTAATTGTCTTGTAGCGGTTTGGGGGGATGGCTGTATCGTCTGCTGCGTGCATCAATTTCCTTATATTTACTAATTCAACATCTATCTCTTCTATAGTTGCTCTTTCTTATGGATTAGGTTCTTATGAGTCTAGTTCTCTTCGGTGTCTTTCCCAATCTGTTCTATGAAAGGCTTTTCTTACCTTATCTGGGACTTGTATCCGTCTTGGTTAATGGTGAGAATAGTTGCTGTGTGATCTGTACAAGGAATATCTTCCGTTCTCATATAACACTGGTCTGCGTCAAAAATGTACCTTAGGTTTTCTGTAGTGTTTCTTAATATAATTGACCTCCTAAATCCGAATCTGGCATCCGTTTTTCTCTATCAGGTCCAGTTTTTGCGATACAGGGGGTGATAATAATTTTATAGTTTATACATGTCCTATATTACATCAAAATTTCAATGGGTTTTGCACTTCTGTATTCGCAGTAAATTTTGTGTACATTTTAAGTAATTATGTTAATAGGTTTATATTTTTGCAGGTTATAAATTGCTTAGCATTATAATAATAATAATAATAATTATAATAATAATAGTGGTTGAGTTAATAATGAACAGAAAATGTAAGAATAGCTTCGACAGATTTTGTTATGTTAGCGGCAAAGGGACTTTTTTCCAGCAGCAATGTACAATCACTCCTGTAATTAAATCTTTGCATCATTCATATTTTAGAGTAAGGCTAAGAGATCAAGATAAAAGGTTTGCACGACATATCTGTTGCAAGGGATGCTACATATGTTTACGACATTGGAGTCAGGGCGAACAGAAGTCTTTCTCTTTTGGTGTTTCCATGGTGTGGAGAGAGGGCAAGGACCACACTACGGACTGCTATTTTTGCATGATAAATCTTAAAGGTGAGCATTTTATCAAGTATTAAGGCTTTCTGTATTATACTGACTCCTGAAAATATCATTATTATGCATAGACTTAGCATAAAATTAAAAACTAACATAGTTTACTTCAGCACGAACATATCTTTTACTAAACATTTATGTACTATCTGCAACTCCAAATTAATTCATTTATGTAATATGCAATTATATTTTCCACAGGTATAAATAAGAAGAATAAACATAGTGTGGCATATCCGGATGTTCCTTCTGCTACCAAACCCTTGCCCCATAGTCTAGGAATTCCCATCCCTTTTCCTCCTGAACATATAGAGGTCCATGAAGGTATTAATATGGAAGTTGATCAAGATTATGACAAATCTAGGTCTTATCAGGTTTCCACGCATGATATGGTCACAAGACCATTCACTCAAGTTCGGTTAAGTGACCTGACCAGGGATCTGGAACTTTCAAAAGAGAATGCACAACTTCTTGGCTCTCGACTTCGTGAAAGTAATCTTCTAGCTAAAGAAACAACATTTTGGGGAACTACAGAAATAGAGAACAAGAGTTTCGAAACTATTTTTTACAGCATTCTTCCAGCTCTTTAGTATACTGCGCCAATATTAAAGGACTTGTTGAGGCCCTTGGAATTCCCTACAACCCATTAAAATGGAGACTTTTCATAGATTTCTCCAGTAGAAGTTTAAAAGCTGTGTTACTGAATATTGGTAACAAGATAGCTTCCGTTCCTGTAGGCCATTCAATCCAACTTACTGAAAGTTATAAAAATATGAAAAAATTGCTGGATGCAATAAATTTTTCTACCCAAAATTGGAGGATATGTGATAACTTAAAGGTAAGATCCTTTTACACTTGGCATTTTTAAGCTCTTTGACTTTGACATTTTCATTTTTAATTGTTAATACTTACATTTTATAAGAATGCAAATCTGGAAATCATGAGTCATTTTGACTTATATTTTTTTGATGAAGGGTGTCCCATAGGTCGATGCATCCTTTTGGGTTAATGGAAAAACTTATCCTAATTAGGAAGGTATAAAACATAACTCAATAAACTCAAAATAAGATGTACATATATCCAATTAGTTCCAATACAATGATTTAATGCATCGGCATACAGGATTTTTCAGTACATATTTCATATTCTTATTGTTTTAAGAAATATATTTTCAATTTATTTTTAGAAATATTACACTTTGAATTTACATACCCTGCTAAATTTCTTTTCAGGTAGTGTCTCATATACTTGGGATACAAACAGGCTACACGAAGCATCCCTGTTTCCTATGTTTATGGGACAGTCGTGCAGATATTATGCAACTATGAGGAGAAGGTTTGACCTCCGCGAGAAGCATTTAGAATTGAATCAAACAATGTGATAGCTGAACCTTTAGTACCTACTCACAAAATACTGCTTCCTCCACTGTATATAAAGCTTGGCATAATGAATAATTATGTCAAAACCCTTAATAAAGAAGGCTAAGCTTTTAAATTTCTTCTTCAAAAAATTCCCCCAATCAGTGACGCTAAGCTCCATGCAGGAATTTTTTGATGGACCTCAGATCAGGAACTTGATGAGAGATCAGCATCAATGACGGACATAGGAAAAGATGCCTGAAAAGCTTTCAAAGCTCTAGCTAACAATTTTGTAGGCAATAAAAGAAACCCAAAATATGTTGCCCTAGTCAATCAGCTCCTGCCAGTCTCAAACATTTGGGAGCTCGAATGTCTATAAAGATACACTTTTTACAGTCCCATCTGGATTATTTTCCCGACATCTGCGGGGATTAAAGTGAACAACAGGTGCAAAGATTCCACCAGGACATAATGTAGGGGAATCGTCACTACCCCGTTCTCTCTCAGTGGAGACACGGGACGGTGACCGCAAAGACATCCTGGCCCAGCACCGTGGGTCAAACTCGTAATCACAGCCCCTCGCCACTCGTCTCTACGAAAAGCAGAACGGTTTTAAACTGCAATATCTCCCCTACGAGAGTATATTCAATTTCACCTCAAGTAAGAAATTGGAGACGCGTTTCTCTTAAGCTCGAAGGCCAGCTGGAGCCAAGGTAAGACTTGCTGAGAAAAACCGTTGGAATAAGAACCCTCCTGCATCCCGTCCACAAGCCCCCCCCCCCTCCTACCCCTACCCTAGTAAGGGGACCAGGTAGAAATAACAAAACTTGGGAAAATCGAGGTAGAATACGTGAGTCGCCAGGCTACGAAGTCCCCGGATTGAGGCTGGGCTACCAAGACTGGACTGGTAGAATACGTGAGTCGCCAGGCTACGAAGTCCCCGGATTGAAGCCGGGCTACCAAGACTGGACTGGTAGAATACGTGAGTCGCCAGGCTACGAAATCCCCTGCAAGAGAGGCAGGGCTACCAATGGGGGCTAAGAAGCAGCTCATCCTCGAGCTAATCCCTGGTTATCAAACCCAACGTTAAGTTAATTTGTTCAAGTTCAACTTACTCTCGTCAGAGAGACTTCTCCTATCCTGGTTCATCCTACAGCCCAGAGATAGTCCACGCCCTTAAGGAATTACGAAAAGAGGAAGAAAAAGGCTCCCCCTCGAGCCCGTTACCCGGTGGTCACACCGAACTCTAAGTTAACCTGGTTTAAGAACCAAGTTCAACTGATTCTCGTCAGAGAAACTCCCCCCCCCACACACACTATCCGGGTGGATCCTAAAACCCAGGGATAGTCCTCGCCCATGAGGAATTACGTAATGAAGGAGAAAAAGCTCCTCCTCGAGCCCGTTACCCGTTGGTCACACCGAACTCTAAGTTAACTTCGTTTAAGAACCAAGTTCAACTTACTCTCGCCAGAGAGACCCCGCCTACCCTGGTGCCTCCTAAAGCACCGAGATTGTTCTCGCCCTTGAAGACCCCCTTCCCCCATTGATTACCGTGTGGACCCCCATCTGCTACACTCGCCAAAGTACCTTGTGACTACTAAGTCATTCAGTCTACCTCCAACAATCTGTTCGAAGCACGCGTCAAAGAACCTACCAGATTCCTGTGGTGTCTGGGGCTCATTGAGTTCAAGGTCAAACTAAAACCCACCGCCAGAGCAACCAAGGTATTTAAACTCCAGTAGAGACAATTATCCTATTTCTTGTATATTGAAGTGAGTAGCGAATTAGCCAATATTAGAGGGTCAAGTTAATTGAAGTCATTTTTTGTATTTTAGAATTCGTAGTATTTCTATGGTTCATGTTTTGTTTTTGTGTAGTAAATTGTTAAATTTAAAATATAAGTTTATTTTTTGGAATTCCTGTGCGTTTCTTTATATCCTTCCGTGTTTGAAGCGGCTCTTCCTGAACACAACAAAAATTAGCACTCTTAGATCAAAGCCTATTTAATCAAAGAAGTACATCACGTTCCACAAGGAATACCATGACAAAAGTGGTGTCCGGTGTGAGATGATCAAAAGGGGCATTTTACGACACATAAAAACAATTGAATCCAGGTACCAGGGTAAATAAGATGTACACATGCTTGCTGACTACGGTTGGTGTTTGGAGCGTGATGCACCAGATAAGAGGCACAAACGAAAATCGTCAAGGGCGTTTTATTAAAAGGATTATAGTTTACATACGTTTATTCCTGTTTCTATGATATAACAATAGGAATGCATTATTAGATAGAGAAAGGTTTTTGATTTTTTTCATAAAAAATGAGGTAATCTCAATGAAAATGGTGTATGCTGTACTGAGAAATTCTAACCTGATTGAACAAAAATACATTCATTTTTGAGCTCAAGAAGTTTAATTCATTAAGAAACCACAAAGAAATCCTGAGGAACATAATCTTTTTTTCAAACCAAGGCCTGTGTAATAGTTATACAGGATATGATTATTGCCTAGGCAGATATCCGGCTTTGTGGCTGTGGTCCCAGTCACAAAGGTTGGGTATTCGGGGCCTAGTCGTTGGCAGAGACCTCTTGCGAATAGCGTCCGAAGGTGTCTGTCTACCTATTCCATCCTTAGTCCTGTATCCGCTCTCTCGACAGTGAGCGTTGAGGTCCCCCAGGAATATTACCGGGTTTCTTCTATTAAATATGTTGATAAAGTTATTTATAGGCAAATAGTCATCCTCGGCGGTTGATATCCCGTTGCAATTATGATGTTGGTAAGTTCCATTTTCACTTTAATTTCGATGTAAGATTCGTCCAAGTCTTCGCGAGTTCTGAATTCGATGGCTTTATGATTGCTATAGCAGCCCCGTGGTGTGCTTGTCCCATGGGGTTTGCGGATATGACAGAGTAGTTCCATATTTTTATTCAATCATTTTCTAGGTTGACTCCTTTTGACGAAATTAAGATAAGGTCCAGGTCTAATCTTCTAAAAATTGTTTCCGTACATTTGTCTTTTGTTTCTCCAGCCGTTGACGTTAGTAGTATTGCTGGGTGAGGTCCGAGTCTCCCCCCCCCCACTACCGCCCCATCCCTCTTGCCCGGTATTGCTGGATGAGGTCTGAGTCTCCCACCACTACTCCATCTTACCTTTTTTCTCTCTTTATTCAGCTGACCGAAAATTAAAGATTTTAAGTAATTGTAAGAATATGGAGCCATTAACAAAAGATGAATGAGCTTCATGAGGTGAGATATGTGACTTTTTTCAACATTTCACCGTTTATCAGTTGACATATTCACTAACAGAGTGTTATTTTCTTTTTGTAACTTGTTTTAAAAAAGGTCAAGGTTGTTATAATGATTTATTTTATATTTAAATTCAAATATGCATACATTTTTTCAACTAAGTTTTTACGAATATAAACATCATTCTGGAACCCTAGACATAGGCTGTCAAAGTAATAAAAACCAACTTTAAAAAGAAACACAGCTATCCAATGCGATCCAGGTCGATGGCTGCTGTCCAGATTAATGATATAAGCTACAGGCAATATTAAAGGTTGACAGAGCTGAGTGTCTCTCGCAAAACAGCCATGAAAAACTCGTTTTGTAGTTTTATTACCATACAATAGTTCTTCTATTTATATTGCATTCATTTTATTAAGAATAAACTAGTACATTTCTAGACTTATCTATCTCAATAACAGACTGAAACTCTGCATGTATAACAAGGGAGACCGGGTATATTAATGGAGATCTAAACTGTAACTGTTTTAATAGTGTTCCCTGTTGTAGAGGATTAGAGCATTCTCCAAGACAAGTAGTACTCTTGTCCTGATTTAGGTTAATACAATAAATATTTTTATTTTTAAGAAATTGTTCCTACGTAAGTCCAATACTCTGCCTACCTCCAATACTCCCTATTCCGGTATATAACGAATAAAAAGCCCTGAAAACAACTGGATCTATCTACATCGTCTGAATTATCTAATTCAGATGGTCTTTTAACTTCATTCACGTTTATATAGATAGTGATGCGATTCACATTATAAGGTTTAAATTCAAAAGGTGATGCATCATAGCTACCAGAAAATGCCGAATGGTCAACCATTCCAATTACTACCCTCGTAAGTATTCTCCCCATGAAGATTTATCCACACTCTTCATTGATATTCCACTCATAATTGTAAAATTTCGCATGCGAACTTGTGTTACAGGGTACTTAGTGTTTGATGTAAGCAACCTATTACACAGGGGAACAATTTTAATCACATTTTCTAGTGACTTAGATTTATCTGCCAATTTAAAATCATTTTTTTCATGCTAATTCCAAATATATAATCCATTTTTACCTACATGCTATAGTTATTATCGAATTTCTATTTTCTCGTTTCCTCCGGACGGACAGAGAGGATGCTTGTAGAAGGCAAATACTTCACAGTACATAGTAGTGAGATAGTAATAAGTGTTATTGTTCAAAATATTGATATTATTGTTTCTTTTTTCAGGTCTGGTCTCATATTAAAGTGATGGTTTCGTCAAGAGGAAATTGCGCCAATGATCCAGACACCTTCTGCTACATATGTGGCTGTTACATGCTAGTTCGTCAAAGGCGCAATATATCAAACTTTGTGATCCACACTTATAAGGCATATTTTGTGTGTTCCTCTTGGTGATCAAGATAAAAAGTGGGCCCCACATGCTGTTTGCCATAGTTATGTGGAACATCTTTGTGAGTGGACGAAAGGAAAGAGAAATGGTCTTCCTTTTGGAATCCCAATGGTGCGGCGAGAGCCAGAGGATCAGGTATCAGACTGTTATTTCTGTCTGGTGAATACTAAAGGGATCCGGCTGTAACGGGCCGAAAATCTAGACTTACCCCAATCAATCCAACCCGCTTCATAACTAATCGGCACGTGAGAAATCGAAGGAGAATTAAACGGATTGTATATACAGCCCCTTTACTTACAAAAAAAATACAATAATAATTACAAAAATATGGGGTAAATAAGCACACAAGCCTATTTATATATAAATTAAAAAATCCTATCTTGAAATCCTACCAATCGAAAATATATACACAATTACTAAAGAACAAACAACAAATACAAAAAGAAGAGACAACAAAAGGGGGAGTTATCTTATGTGGTACCACAGTTTACGATTTGCCGGCGCCTTCAAGCTCAATTTTCTTCACGATCCTGGCGTCTTTAAACTATTAAAGAAAGCTGGTGCCTCTGAGCTTGATACAATATATATATATATATATATATATATATATATATATATATATATATATATATATATATATATATATATATATATATATATATATATGGATCTGTCGTGCATTCGGGGCTACAAACAGCTCTTCTGTCCCAATAGGATGCACAACTTCTGGTGTAATAGTATTTATAATTTCTTTACTTGAGTGTTTGATAAAAGATTATTTTAAACAATTAGTAGCTGAGAAAGAAAAAAAAACCCAATTTTAATACAACATGAAATCAAATACATATGTACAAAAGAAAATATAACAAAAAAAAAATTCCCACTCATACACACATTCTTACAGAGGGAGAGAGAAGTTATTGAAAAAAGGGGTGGGGGAATGGCCCTTCATACACACTCACATTCGTTTCCCCATACGACCAGTACCTCATTCTGAGTCTTGACTAATTCCGATTTTCTGTCGATATGCTTCCTCCAAGGATGAAAATGATGTACCTGATATGGACGTCCACGGAATCTATTCAGAATCTGCAGATTCATTATCAGATGCTGAACAGTCATTAGCTCCTCACTGTTTCAATCAAGAAGATTTGAATAACTTGATGCGTGATTTGGCGCTATCCAAGAAAGCTGCAGCACTTTAAGCCTCCAGGTTGAGTGAAAGATATATGCTTGACAGTTCGGTACGGGTATCATATTACCGAACAAGGGAGACTACATTTGTTAAGTATTTCTCTGAGGACAGACAATTTGTATACTGTCACGATGTTCTTGTTTGTTTACCGAGTTGGGACTTGGCACCTATAGCCCTGCTAAGTGGAGACTGTTTGGATAGATCCAAGCATAGCCACAAGTGTATCCTTTTTAATAATGGCAATGACTTTGGTGCACTTCCTCTCGGTCACTCTGTCCATCTGCGAAAAACTCACGATGACATAAAAATGGTCATAGATTTAATTAAGTATCATGAACACAATTGGATCCTATGTGTAGACCTTAAGATGGTCAACTTCCTCCTTGGCCAGCAGAAGGGATATACAAAGTTTCCATGCTATATCTGTATGTGGGACAGTCGAGGCCGTGACAAACACTGGTCCCCAAAAGATTGGCCAGTTCGGGAAACTTTGGAAGCAGGAATGTTAATGAGCCAATCGTAAGTCGAGAGAAGATCGTTTTCCCTCCACTTCATCTCAAATTGGGGTTGATGACGCAGTATGTCAAGGCGTTGAGCACTGACAATGATTGTTTTCAGTACATAGTTTCGACGTTTCCTGCTTTGTCATACGGAAAAATAAAAGCAGGAGAATTTTATGGTCTCAAAATCCGAAGACTTGTGAGTGATTCTTGATTCGTGAATACCCTGAATGAAAAAAAGAAGGCAGCCTGTCTCTCATTTTCTGCCGTTGTTCGTAACTTTTTGGGAAACAAAAAAGTGCATAACTACGAGCATCTGGTTACTAATATGCTTTTAGCATATCGTGATCTGGGATGCAACATGAGTGTGAAGCTGCATTTCCTAAATAGTCACCTCGACCGATTCCCTGAGAATCTCGGAGCCATGAGAGACGAACAAGAGGAACGCTTCCATCAGGATTTGATGACGATAGAAGAGCGCTACCAAGGTCACTGGGTAGACACATGATGGCGGACTACTGCTGCACGATTAGAAGAGATCAGCCAGAGAAGACTTACAAGAGAAAGAGTTACGAACGCAAATTTTTGCCCGATTGAAATCAAGAAGAGGTTATCCAGCCTGATGTACGGTCATTAATAAATTAGCATCTATTTGATTACAGTATTTGAAATCCTAATGTGTAATTCAAGTTTCTTCTCATATGCAATAAAATGTTTGTGCAAAAAACCTGCTTTACTATAAATAACGCAAAAGGATGATTCAAAATTACTTCAGGGCATGATGATAGGCGTGATAAAATGAAAATGATTGTATAATATTAGTTATTGATATTACGAAAAATATGTAGCATTTAGAGAGAATCTGATTTCAGATTTGAATTCAGTATGGTCGAATTAGGTAGAAAAATGTACTTTTGTCAATTCACCAAATGCATTGTTCCCCAGTGTTGTCCATCTCCAGATGAGTTGATGCTGAAAGGCGGACCTTTCTTAGGTAAAGGAAACTCTCTAATAATTCTAATAATTCTAAACAGGTATGGTTTCTAAATATTGTAAATGAATGTGGTTCTCTGGATAACTTTATCTTTAGTGAAACTCCATTCATCAACAGTTTATGTTGTGAGGAGAAGAAATCGGTGTGTAGTTTTCCATATTCGTGAATTATTTTTTCTTCGATCCGCTATATTTCTTTTCTATACGTTCTTTACATGAGTAATATCCTGCAATGGAAAGAAATGTAGAATTTTCTTCTTCATTATGGTTCAACAAGGTCTCTAAATATGCACGACAGGGTAATTTTTTCCAATGTAATTTACAGATGTTTCATTTAAACAAATATCAACATGCTGAACAAAGTGTGAAGAATATCATTTTCCGGAAAAATATTCTCCCCATCTTTAAGTTCGCTTCCGTCTCCCTTCACAATTCTTGCTTTAATATAAAGATAAACCTCACTCGGTTCTATATAATACTGTCCGCTACCAGATATATAATATTCAACTGGGTAAGATCTGAAGAGATATTGCTAAGTGGAGAGTAAGGCTGATAATTGCTCTAAACGCTGGAAGTTTGAGTCGGTGGAATGGTAAACAGATCAGGTATTGTATTCGATCAGAGCTAACTTGCTGGATGAAGAGCATTCATTTTTACACGTGTATGATTTACAGCCGATGATAACTTTATGAGAACATGTATGAAATGTGTGCTTGTTTATATTATGGGGGGAAAAATCTCCAACTTCTTCTTCATCTATATTCAACTTTTTTCTCTTCTTCAACTTTTTCAGCCATTTTCGCTTATGTATTACACCCATTTTTTTCGGATCTCCTCTCATTATCACTCTCAGATTTTAACTTTCTTCTAATATATCGTCTAGTATCTTTAGTAATAGTATTTTTCATCCTTCCCAGCTGATCTTTCAAAGCTTCCTTTGCGATCTTTCCATGCATAATATCCTAAACGGTATCGAAGCCGGCGGAAATGGCCTTGTTTGCTAGATAGCGAGCACCACTCTTTAGATAAGGCGGCGCATTTCGGAAAAGGGAGGGGAATAAAGATCCAAGACCATGTCCTATCTGAGCTCTTAACCATTTAAACACGTGTGGGCCATTCAACATTTTTACCTAAGAATGGAAATTTTTCCCCTTCAACCGTTCTTATATAGATATAAATTGATCTCAAGTCCCCAGAGCTTAGATTGAAACAGTAAATCTTGAGATGATAATCTTTGTCTCATTTTCAGATTCATTTTCTCTAAGAATGCTTTTTCATTTTTATAATACCCGGCGTCTATCCATATCCCATCATATGCATATTCAATACATTTTATATTATTTTTTTTTCCTTACCTCTAGTCAATATAGTATTAGATGCATAATTATTTACTTCCGTCATTTTTCGATAGACTGGGAATGCGTGTGTAGGCTTAGTAATATTATAGATACTTCCTGTAAATTGAAACTCACAAAGTCCTACGTCATACTGACTGTGCTCTGTTATAATGGATTTGTGCAATTCAATTCTATAGTTAGACATGGTATTTTGAGGGTAAACATCCAGGGAGGATGAGGAAGGAGTGGTAACAGAAAAACTCTCTGATTTCATCTTCACAACTGATAAAAAAACCTTCCTCATCTCCCAACTTTATATAATTTCATGAATGCATGTGCTCAAAGCAGGGCCGCTTTAAGGAGCTGCGGCGGGGCCCGTAGCACAAGGAACAACGGGGGCCCTACCCGTATATATATTGTATCTCACCCCCACTCCCCCCATTTTCCTCTCAGAGAGGGAAAAAAATTATCTAAGGAATTTATAAGAACTGCTGGTATGGCTGGGCGGACTCAACTAAAAAAGGATTTTGTTTTGCACACTTTTTATTCCTTTTTAAAGAACATCACCGTGTACTACTATAACATAATGCCAGACCTATCATACTATGCAGTATGCTCTAGTGAAGTGTTCTATATTTTTCTTATATATATATATATATATATATATATATATATATATATATATATATATATATATATATATATAATAATAATAATAATAATAATAATACGAGTATAATAAATGTCGTAGAATACCCCCCTTTTCTGATCACTCCACACCAGACACCGTTTTTATGTAGGAGAATGCCCCTTTATCATCTTTCTAAACAAACCGCTGTTGTAGTAGTATTCTTTGTGGCCGTGATATACTTCTTTGATGAAGTCGGCTTTGTTCTAAGAGTGCTAATATATTTTATTTTAAATAAGAGCCGTTGGAAACACGTAAGGATTTAGAGAAACGCACAATAATTCCCAAAATAAACTTATATTTTAACTTTAACAATTTAATACACAAAAAATAACTATTAACCACAGAAATACTCCGAATATTATAATACACACTAATTATTTTAATTAGCTTGCCCCTCATAAATTAGTTAATTTCGCTACACACTTCAATATATAAGATTTAGGCTTACGGACTCTACTGGAGTTTAAATACCTCAGGAATGTTATTGCCTCCACGACGCGTGCCGCCTGGGCAGATGGAGGTGGTCGAGATCACGAGGTACTTTTGGCGAGGGTAGCAGATGGGGGTCCACATGGTATTCAGGGGGAGGGGGGTCTTCAAGGACGAGAACACTCACGGTGCTTTAGGCGGCACCAAGGTAGGCGTGGTCTCTCTGGCGAGAGTAAGTAGAACTTGGTTCATAAACCAAGTTAACTTAGAGTTCGGTGTGACCATCGAGTAACGAGGTGGAGGGGAAGCTTTTCTCCTTCGTTACTTAATTCTTCATGAGCGAGGACTGTACTTGGGGAGGTTCTTCTTCAAGTGCGAGGATTGATGCGGGGGGTTTCTCTGACGAGAATAAGTTAAACTTGAATAAGTTAACTTAAAGGTCGGTTTGTTAACCAGGAACTAGCTCGAGGATGAGCTTCTTCTTAGTTGCAGCCTTCCTCAAGGGCGAGTATAACGGAAGGGGGTTTCTCTGACGAGAATAAGTTGAACTTGGTTCCTCAACCAAGGTAACTTATGAGTTTGGCGGCCACTGAGTAACGGGCTCGAGGGGGAGCCTTTTCCTTCTTCTTTTCTTAATTCCTCAAGGACGAGGAATACCCCTGGTGTTTAAGATGCTCCAAGATATGAGGAGTCTCTCTGACGAGAGTAAGTTGAACTTGAATAAGTTAACTTAACGTTCTGTTCGATAACCAGGGACTAGCTCGAGGATGAGCTGCTTCTTAGCCCCTTAAGGTAACCCTGCCTCTCTTGCAGGGGACTTCGTAGTCTGACGCCCTAAGTATTCTTCCTGTCCAGTCTTGGTAGCCCGGGGTCTTATTCCGGGGACTTCGTCACCTGGAGACTGACGTATTCTACCTATCCAGTCTCGGTAGCCCGGGGTCTTAATCCGAGGACTTCGTCACCTCGGGACTTGTGGATTCTACCAATCCAGTCTCGGTAGCCCGGGGTCTTAATCTGGGGACTTCGTCACCTGGAGACTGACGTATTCTACCTCGATTTTCCTCAGGTTTTCTTATTTATACCTCATCACCCAACTGGGGAAGTGGTAAAAGGGGGGAAGGCTTAGGGACGGGCCCAGGAGGGTTCTTATTCCAAACGGTTTTTATCACCAAGTCTTAAATCGGCTCCTCGTTAGCCTTTGAACTTGGGAGAAACGCATCTCCAATTTCTTACTTGAGGTAAAATTGAATCTCACTCTCGTAAGGGAGATCTTGCAGTTTAACCTTTAGGCCTTTACATAGCGACGAGTGGCGAGGCGCTCAGGTTACGAGCTTGACCCGACGGTGTCGGGGCCCGATCTTTTTTGCTGTAATCGCCTCGTGACTCCACTGTGAGAGAACGGGGGAGTGATGATTCTCCTACAATAAATCAGGAAAATAATTAATTATTTTTTCACGGCCTTCGGTGCCTAAGGGCAGAAACTTAATTATAGCTAATTTTTTACATCCCCGCGGGGCCCCCTGAAGCGCGTGGCCCGTAGCCCGTGCTACATGGGCTAATATGTTAAACCGGCACTGCCTCAAGGTTGGTAGGTGATATCACATGCCTTGACGTATGAGTTAAATAAATTTAGGTACCCTCGCCATTTTTTCATGCCCTTTCACTTTAACAATCTTCTCAACTACATATTTCTTACGGGAGTCAAACTTTACTTTCTGTAGTTCTTCTTCATAAACCAAACCTACAATATGTTCTCCATTTAAATCTTCCCTAAGATACAGGTCTAATAGATTGAAATCATATATTTCTTATTGATTTCCTCAATCCACCCTGCCTCATATCCTTTTTTAAAATTACTAGAAACGCGTGAGATTCGAACATAATCGCCGATCTTATATAGAAACTTCTTTGTTTTAACTTCAGCTCTTTAATTCGGTATAACAACATCATGTATAACTTAAACGTTGTGTTCCCAATCATTCTATATCTAGAATTATTAATAGCCCTTGCAAAATTATCTAACACGTGGATGTATTTCCATGTGTTATTAAAAATAAAATATCTGAAAAGTCTTTCCTTTATTGTTCTTTGTACACGCTCCGTACGACTAGCTTTGTTTAGTGAGTCAAGATGATATACGCCGATATTATATTTGCTCAATAAGCCTTTCATCTTCTTTCCTCTAAACTCTCCTCCATCATCAGAACATATATAACCTGAAATCCATCCGGTTTCTTCCATGATATTTTGTATAGCATTTGAAACCATCCGATACGTTATTACAAAGAGTATGCAACGTACACCATTATTAAAGCTTTCAAACTGAGACATCACAGTAAGATCCACCTGCCAAATCTCGTTTGAACCTTGTGCTTTTATGTGTTTTGCCTTGAATCTTTTTCGCACGGGTTTGTGTAGTGTATAGCTATACAAACCTGACAGAAAGCTTTGTACAGCAGATCTTTTAGCGATCTCTTTTACAGATTGAAATAGCCAATTTACCCCACCAAAAGATGTTGGCAGACTCGGAGATGTATATAAGCATAAAGATAGGCGGTTCATTTTCAACTGAATTTCTGGTCAGTTTAACACTCTTTTATAACTACTCAATAAAAGACAGCTAACACTTAAAAAAAACAACTCAATTTTATTTTACATCTAGGTTAAAATACATAATTTCAATTAGAATTTCATGGATGTCCGCAACCTTATTACTTTGCACACATTTACTGATTGTCTGAATCAAAAGAGCTGGGTTAATCAGGTCAGGAAAACATTATTCGATATGCAACGGATAAAAATGATCAATATGTATTTTTAATCCCACTTTATTTTTTTCAAAATTAGTATCATTTTTTTTTTATTTAATCTAAAAATTTAATAAAAATTTAAGGAATTAAGCTCTAATAAAAAATTCTTTTTATTTGCGGTGAACTTAAACTTTCTTCTTGCAAGTCTTGATGACGCAGGCTGGGAACACTCCATCCTCTGGACTTCCATGGAGAGACTGATTGATAGATAGATATTCTATTAATTTTTTTTACACGTAATGGTGACGTAGTCATAAAGATCCCCGAGGACATATTTTTTTACAAGTTCGATAGTGCTCCCTCTCTTGTTGAGAAAACAATGGAACTCATCAAACTATACATTTTTTTATACTCATCTTCTGTGATGGTAGGTTGAAGTTTTTGACATTCATCGAATCCATCGTTGAATGTATAGGTTTTATCTGAATATTGCGGCAATATCCTAAATAGCTCTCAGATCACAATAAACATAAAAACCTATATTTCGTTATTCAAGGGAATGGAGTTAAATGCTAACGCGAAGTCTAAATTTTGCAGACGACTTTCTTAGGCCTAAATCTGGGCGACGTTAGGGAATACGTAAATTAAAAACAAGAAAAATAGATATTATTGAATAAACAGGTATATTATTAAGAGGTGAATTTATACAATAACAGTTTACGGTTGGATTGAGAATTTTACGTGTGAATTAAATTTGCATGAGTTAACGGGAATGGATTTACAATTGGTAAATTGGGTTTGGTAATTAGAGTATAACAAATGATGATTGGTAATTGGTAAATAGATTATAACAAATGATGATTGATAATTAGATAATTGTTAAATGGGTAAATAGATTGTATTATAAGTAAATTTGGATTATAGTAATTGATAAGTAGATTGTCTAATTGTTAAATAGTAATTTGCCAATAGATTGATAATTCATAAATAGTAATTGGTAAATTGATTATAGCAATTGATGATTGATAATTAGATTGGGTAAAGTGTTAAATGGTTTGATAAGTTAATTGTTAAATGGGAATTGGAAAATAGTAACTGATTTATAGATTGGATTAAAAATTGGATTATAAATTAAATAATAGATTGGATTATAGATTGGATAATAAATTGTTAAATAGGAATTTGGTAAATAGATAATTTGGTAATAGATTGGATAATAAATTGGATTATATGTAAATTGGATAATTGGTAAATAAGTTGATAGATAGATTATACGCAATTTGATGATAAGTGATTGGTAAATATTGATAAATAGTGTGAAAAAAAGATTATAAGTAATTGGATGATAAGTGATTGATAAATAATGGTAAATAGTTTGATAAATAAGCCCTCATCCCCCCCGTTCCCCTACCCCAGTGGGTCGGTAAAGTATATAGGCGAAGAAGAACGAGAAGATCGAGTTAGAGATCGACACGACGAAGTCCGGTGTTAACACGGCACTCAAAGAACAGAACAGAGAAGAAGCTCATTCTGAAACAGTTCCTAGGGGTCACACCGAAAATTAGCCGTTTTTTATTGAGGATCACTCTCATACATCTCTCGTCAGAGAAAACCCCTATCTCGGTTTGCAACAAAAAAACCTCTTCCCTCCCCCTCCGTCGTCAACGGATTAACTTTTTGCTCATCGCTCGTCAGTGCGAACCATCTCAAGATTAACCCGAAGATTGAAAAAAAGCATACCTTCACGGTCCCGTTGTCTAAATCATCTGATTAAGACAACATGCTTAACGCCATCCGTCGCCCTTACCGAAATCACCTGTTGTTCCAAGTCTGCTTCCTCGCCAGACAAACGGCTTGGCGTCTGTGAAAACGCCCACGCGCCTAACCACAAACCATTTTCCCGTCTACATAAGATCCGAGGGCAAGGTCATTCTTCAGCCGGATTCACGTGTGTTTTTTTAAAGGTAAAGAAATTCAATTATTTTTGTGTGTCAATTAGCGTCCAATATTAAAGTGAGCTTGGGGTCAACTATTACTTTATATTCATTTGGTTTAAATTAGTAATTCCAACATAGACTCGTTTATTCATAGATATATAGTTTGTTTTTAAGATTTCACTTTTTATGTTGTAATTAAAGATATATCTTTTCTTATAAGTGTTTAATTCAATCCTCGAAATGCCGCACATGGCACTAAAAATCCTCAAAGATAAAATAACGTAAAATAATATAGCACTCTTAGATATACCATAATAAAGGAGTTATTGAAGTACGTGACCAACCTACGTACACCCCACTCGGCCCTTACAATACCACGACACGGTCGGATAACCATAAGTCTTAGGCATTCGTCCTAAAGTCTCCTTCTATTATTATCAGTTTCTCGTCGTCCTTCTCCCAGCCTTAACATTAAGTAGGCCTCAAAAGGTATGCCTTATCGCTGGTTATGGGGTTGCTTCTCTCCAAGGAGATAGGCTCCATGACTGGTGACCCATTGAAGGATCAAGTGGAAGAAGAAGAAGTTTGGCGAATTCTCCGTCAAAATTAAAGAGTCTGCCACCTCAACCTCTTATTGGGTCACCATCGAAAAGCGCAATAACAGCGAGGATCACAAACTGGTGACCTCTTCAGCCGGACAGTGAAGGCGAGAAGGGGAAGAATATGGACGCATCGGACCTACGCTAAGCAGGCCGAGGGGATACCGAAGTCAATAACGAGGACGCCATCGTGTCTACCGTGAGCCTAATAAGAAACCATCTTTTCAAGCCCCATCATCATTGGCCTTCCCTTTTCGAAGAAGCAACAATCGGAATGGTAGAATGACGCATTTATTAATAACAAACGTGGAAAGTGTTCCAGTGATAATCAATTTACCTGCCTAAATTAAGGGAAAATATGTAGATTAGCAGCCCGGTCCAAAAAAAATTTGTGTTTAAATATTATCGTTCACTCGTGTCGGAATATTCATGCGCGTTTGAGTCCTTTTCGAATTATTATTCTATAAACAATTAGGATTATACACTGGGGGGGCTGTGTCCCCCAGACCCCCGCCCCAATTTAATGAAACTCAGGATCATCGTAGTGTAGTCTCCCCATTGTGTTTACCCCGACACGAGCCGTCAACTTATATGTACTCCAAAAACGTGAAACATTTTGGAACACGGACGAAATAGTACGTCCCATCGTTTTCGCCGATAATCTACATATTTACCAAATTAAGTTTCCTAAGGAGGTGAACAGTAAATATATATATATATATATATATATATATATATATATATATATATATATATATATATATATATATATATATAAATACACGAGGGGCGGTCAATAAGTTTTGCAATTCGGATATAAGGAAACAAGGTATAAGGAAAAGTGTTTTATTATTTTTCAATATAACTACCCTCGACTTCAATTCACTTGCGCTACTCGTCCCCGAAGCTTCAAATTCCCGACAACCAGAAATCTTCCGCCTGCTGTTCAATCCACTCCTGGATGGCGAGCTGGACATTTTCATAGTCTCCAAACCGGCGTCCACGCAGTGCAATCTTGAGCTGACGGAATAAAAAGTAGTCGCTAGGGGCCAGATCTGGACTATAGGGGGAATGGTTGAGCTCCTCGAATCTGTACTCGTGCAGGGCAGCTTGTGCAACTCTGGACTTGTGGACTTTGACGACGTTGAAGTCGATCGTGGATGATGTTCATAACCATGACCATGGCGGAACTCCCTATTCCAGCGAGCAATGGTTGCATAGGAAAGGGCGGTGTCGGTGTACACTGCAACCATGCGATCATGGATCTCTTTTGCATTCTTGCCTTCTTCGGTCAAAAATTTAATCAATGCACGGTGTTCAACCTTCTCAATTGTTGAAATATTTCTGACTGACGATCTGCGATCAGCTACTGCTTCTTAAATAGACGAGGCAGGAGCGTGCAGCTGCAGGTCCTGACACCCCACAAACAGCCATCCCCCTTCGTCTGTTTTGCTCTACCGATTCGCAAAACTTATTGTATAAACTATTTGTAAGATAATAATGTATAATGTTCGCTCATGTAAAATAATAATGTGAAACAATAATAGATATAACATTGTGGTAAAAAAATAATGGTAACACTTCAGATTCAGGGCGCACGGTAGATGGCGATGTTAAGACGGCTATAATTTTGGGCTACAGCATATCTCTTATGACGTCAGACGGTAGCGTCAGTTGTGAACAATATCAGAGTAATATTTTTTGTATATGAGTATATACTGGGGGGCTGGCTAATACTTCAGATTCGAGGCGCACGGTAGATGGCGCTGTTAGTCGGCTACAATTTTGGGCTACAGCATATCTCTTATGACGTCAGAGGGTAGCGTCAAATGCGACAATCACTGCGTTATATGGTTTTTGTTGTTTTGGGGATTTGTAACTTTTAGTCTATTATTTACTAAATATCTGCGCTCTGCTCGTTTATAGTTTTTTTCTAAGTTAGGTAAGGTTTCTTGATGTATTTAATTGTTTTTCGTTTTGTTTTCGTATTTTTTGTTTACTGCGAACGATAACAGCTTCTTACTGGCAACATCGTAGCTTATAAATAGGACCCATTTTGCCATGTTTTTCTTTCGTTAATGTGTTTTTGTGCTCTCCATGTGCTTCTTTATTCGAATTCGGCTTTACTTTGTATGATCGCGAAAACCTTTAGATTATCTAGAGGCGCATAAACTAATCAAGAAACCTATAAAAGTAAGAATTGGTTGTTATTAGGTTAGGTTTTTCTGCCAGTAAAAAGTTGCTGGGGGAGAAAAAACCCCATTAAATTCAAGGGGACTGCTCGTGGGGAAGATATCACTGCAGGGAGACCACCCTGCGATGATCCTGAGTTTCAATCAATTGGGGGGGGGGGGGTCTGGGGAGCGCAGCCCCCAGTATATACTCATATACAAAAATATTACGCCGATATTGTTCACATCTGAAGCTACCGTCTGACGTCATAAGAGATATGCTGTAGCCCAAAATTGTAGCCGAATAACAGCGCCATCTACCGTGCGCCCCGAATCTGAAGTGTTACCGGGGGCTGCACCCCCAGACCCCCCCATTGATTGAAACTCAGGATCATCGCAGGGTGGTCCCACTCCAGTGATATCTCCCCCACGAGCAGTCCCTTTGAATTTACTAGGGGGGGGGGGGTTCTCCCCAACACCTTTTTACTGTCAGAAAAACCTAATAACAAACAATTCTTACTTCAATAGGTTTCTTGATTAGTTTATGCGCCTCTAGATAATCTAAAAGTTTTTCGCGATTATACAAACTAAAGCCCAATTCGAATAACAAAGAAGCACATGGAGAGCACGAAAACACAATAACGAAAGAAAAACATTCGCAAAAGGGGTCCTATTTATAAGCTACGATGTTGCTAGTAGGAAGCTGTTATCGTTCGCAGTAAACAAAAAATACGAAAACAAAACAAAAAAACAATAAAAGACATCAAGAAACCTTACCTAACTTAGAAAAAATCTATAAAAGAGCAGAGCGCAGATATTTAGTAAATAATAGACTAAAAGTTACAAATCCCCATAACAACAAAAAAATATAACGCAGTGATTGTCACATCTGACGCTACCGTCTGACGTCATAAGAGATATGCTGTAGCCCAAAATTGTAGCCGACTAACAGCGCCATCTACCGTGCGCCTCGAATCTGAAGTATTACAAAAATAATATAGTTATGATATGAGTAATGAGGCTAGAGTGCGTTTCAAGACATAATAGGTTCCACCATGAAGCCTCACAAATGAGTATCATAGGAACTCTTTAAAGCCTTATAACGGCACTAGAGATAACAAAGACAAGCCAGACGTTTTCACACGTTCAGGGAGACGAGTTACGTTACGCAGGGACCCATCATTCTCTTTTTGAATCCGGTTAACATAAGAACATGAACATAAGAAAAGAAGGAGACTGCAAAAGACCATTCATGGCCTACACTTGGCAGCTCCTGTTCCAGTCAACACACAAAAGATTTCTTACCAGAGAAAAGTCATCAACATTGTCACCCTTAAGGGTGACAATGTTGATGACTTTTCTCTGGTGGCAATTCAATGATCTTAAGATCATTGAATTGCCACGGTTTACCATTATAGAAGAGGAGTAGGTAGATGAATGGAATAGGCTCACTAGACATGTGATAGAAGCCTCCTCCCTGGGTAGTTTTAAGAATAGATTAGATAAATATATGGATGAAGGTGCTAGATGGGACTGACTTTTTATGTACATATGTATATATTTTTCTAAGGAGTGGGGAGATTATATTTTGCGGTTGCATGAATGGACATAATCCTCTGGATGCATTTTATGTATATTGTAGATTAGATCTGACAAACTCCTGTAAAGGGTGACAATGTTGATGACCTTTCTCTGGTAAGAAATCTTTTGTGTGTTGAATGGAACATGAGCTGCCAAGTGTAGGCCATGAATGGTCGTTTTGCAGTCTCCTTCTTTTCTTATGTTCTTATGATTGGATATGTGGTAAAGGGTAATTGTGAAGACTATGGGCAGATCGTAGGCCTAGTTTTTTTTGGCTATTTTGGGCTACTTTCCGGTGTTACTTTTTTAGAGATGAAATCGAAGAATTTTATGGCTATTTTCATTTTTATACTGGGGGGCTGTGCCCCCCAGACCCCCCCCAAAGGATTGAAACTCATGGTCATCGCAGTGTTATCCCCGCGGCGAGCCGTACCCAACAACGAGCCGACGCTCAAAATAATCGTTAATACTTACGCCAGACGGGTGGGTAGAGTTTACCGGCAGCAAGCCAAAATTCGGTAAGATGTTCTTATCCTTCAGATGACAAATTTGTATAGGCTGCCCATCCGTCAGATACGACTGTCGTGCCCGGCAAAATCCACTTTTTTTATCGCTGCGAGGAGGGTTTCTCGATTTCGATTTGCCACCGAAACATTGAAAATTCTTTTTGTTCCACATTCGAACCCTCCCAAAACCCACTGCCCTTCCACTACACGGCCCATGGGCTTCGAGAAACGCAACATATTTCTCGTTGTCGGCTAAAATAGCACCGAAACGTTGAATAGGTAACAAACAAACTTAACATGAAAATGAAATTTTGACAAATGAGCGGGAAAACGGCGTGGGTGGTCGTTTAAATATGAGGCGCGCGGACGGAAAAGTACTTCATTGTTCCCGGAAATTTCGTGACTTTTTTTTTTACTGAAATTGACCATTTTTGTTTCTTGAACTACACATATATAGTAATAAAAACACTAATACTGAACGCATTCATTTGGAACAATAATAAAAATGAAGGTCGTAAAAAACCTGTTAAAAAAATCAAAGAAGAGAAATAAATACGGAACAGAAAAAATGAAAAAGTACTGTTTTCGTCAGAATTAAGACGTGAGACTTCCTTAACAACACCGAAATATTGTTTAAGCGAGCATTAAACAATGGGAAATTAAGTAACAAGTAAATAAAAAGACTAAATAATATCAGGCATAGGGTAGGTAGGATATATAGAAAAGAAATAAGGGGGAAAAACATCTAAAATATAAGAAAAACCAAGTTTTGATCAATATAAAAAGCACAAAAAGCCTTGAAACAAATACAGCTTTCTGAGTGGTCATTTATGAAACTGAATCCAGATCTGTGATTGGCCAGTGCGATAGCAGAAAAACAATCAAAAGTAGCCCAAAAAATAAACTAGAGTCGCATCTGCCCATAGGCTTCACAATTACCAAAATGGGTGCTAGGTTACATTAAGTGGAATGTTAGCTACAAGGGTAAAGAGGTTATCGTTAAACTCTATAATTCGTATATCATACTGCATTTTGAGTACTGTATACAAACATGGTCACTATACTTTAGAATGATATCAACCTGCCAGAGCAGGTAAAAAGAAGAGCAACAAAAATAATACCTTCCCTGAAGCACCTTGGATATGAAGATAGACTGAGGGTGCTAACTATGTTCTCATTTGAAAGGTGTGTAAGGGGAGATATGATTGAGCTTTTCAAAACCTTTTCTGGGATGGATAAGTTGGATTTTAGCAAGTCATTTTGGTTATAAGATAGTAATAGGACCAGTGGTCACCACTTAAAAATTAAATGACAGAGCTGCAGGTTAGATGTTAGAAAATATTTTTAACCAACTGAGTGGTAGATCACTGGAATAGTTTGCCACCTGAGACAGTAGACTGTCCAAACTTTAATGTTTTCAAACACAGATTAGATGATTATATGGGGAGAGAGGGTTAACTTCATTTAACATAAGAAAAGAACATAAGAAAAGAAGGAGACTGCAAAAGACCATTCATGGCCTACACTTGGCAGCTCCTGTTCCATTCAACACACAAAAGATTTCTTACCAGAGAAAAGTCATCAACATTGTCACCCTTTACAGGAGTTCGTCAGATCTAATCTACAATATACATAAAATGCATCCAGAGGATTATGTCCATTCATGCAACCGCAAAATATAATCTCCCCACTCCTTAGAAAAATATATACATATGTACATAAAAAAAGTCAGTCCCATCTAGCAGCTTCATCCATATATTTATCTAATCTATTCTTAAAACGGTAAATATGTAAATTAGCGGCCCGGCCGAAATAAAATTTGTGTGTAAATATTATCGTTCACTTGTTTTAGAATATTCATGCGCGTTTGAGTCCTTTTCGAATTATTATTCTATAAATAATTAGGATTATATACTGGGGGGCTGTGCCCCCCAGACCCCCCTAATTTAATGAAACTCAGGATCATCGTAGTGTAGTCCCCCAATTATGTTTACCCCCACACGAGCCGTCAACTTAAATGTACTCCAAAAACGTGAAACATTTTGGAACACGGATGTAGTACATCCCATCGTTCGCGCCGATAATCTACATATTTTTTCTTAAAACTACCCAGAGAGGAGGCTTTTATCACATGTCTAGTGAGCCTATTCCATTGATCTACCACATAACATAACATAACATAACATAACATAATTTAACGGATGACAAAAGCCACAAGGGCCTATCAAAGGTCATCCGTATCCATCAAATCCCACCCATATAATGCATCCATAGGATTTTGTCAGATCATGCAGCTACAATATACAATTTAACAATCCATAGGAATGTCCAACCATGCATCTACAATATATAATTTAAAGCCTCCATAGGAGTCTGTCAAAAACAAAATCAAAATCCCCCAAAATATACAATAAAAATTACACGGATGACAAAAGCCACAAGGGCCTATCAAAGGTCATCTGCCTCCGTCTAAACCCACCCACAAAAAGCACCATCACCAGAGGAAGACAAAATCAAAGTCCCCCACAATATAATATAACAGATGACAAAAGCCACAAGGGCTCATCATAGGTCATCCGAGTCAAGCGGCCTCTTTTTCAAGGCACCCAAACTCCCAGGAAAACTACATCCAGAGGATTGCATCCAGAAACAAGGGTATCACCAATCAAGGCTTGTCAACAACTAAATCATGCAGCTATAGATATATACAAACAATATTAATATATACAAAACTTAGGAACCATCACAACCTTCCCTTCCCATAAACTCATCCAGCCTACTCTTAAATACATTTAGATTTGGACTACCTACTACCCTCTGCGGCAATTTGTTCCAGAAGTCTACCACTCTATTGGTGAAAAAATATTTTCTTAAATCCAACCTACACCCTTGCTTTTTAATTTTCAAGTGGTGACCTCTAATCCAATTTCCATCATCTAACTCAAAAAACTTGCTAACATCCAATTTATCTATCCCGGAAAAATTTTTAAAGAGCTCAATCATATCCCCTCTCACACACCTCCTTTCGAACGAGAACATATTTAATACCCTCAGTCTATCTTCATATTCAAGGTGCCTCAGGGAAGGAATAATCTTTGTTGCCCTCCGTTGCACTGACTCTAGAAGGTTAATATCGTGTCTAAAATGTGGGGACCATGCCTGTATACAGTACTCTAGATGTGGCCTAACATAAGAGTTATAGAGTTTAAGAATAACCTCCTTACTTTTGTAACTGACATTTCTCTTAATAAAACCCAACACTCTATTTGCCCTATTTCTTGCTTCAATACACTGCTTAGAAAACCTTAATGACTTATCTATTACTACTCCTAGATCTTTCTCATCCTGTACTGAGCTCAGCCAATGCCCATCCATTTCATAGTTAAATTCTCTATTATCTTTTCCCATGTTAATAACTTTGCACTTATCAAGGTTGAAAGTCATTTGCCACTTATGTGCCCAGGATAACAATTTATTTAAGTCCCCCTGCACTTTAAAATTATCATCAATATCTTTAACTACAGCTGCTAATTTGGTATCATCCGCAAAAATTGACACTTTATTATTAACTGCCTCCCCAAGATCGTTTATATAGATGACAAATAATAATGGACCGAGAACTGATCCCTGAGGAACCCCACTGATAACATCCCTCCACTCTGACTTTACACCATTTAGCACTACCCTTTACTTCCTGTCTTTCAGCCACTCAGCTATCCAATTTGAAACACCCCCACATATCCCAATCATTTTTAATTTATGAACTAGTCTCCTGTGTGGTACCTTATCAAATGCTTTACTAAAATCTAAGTAAATTATATCTACATTCTCTCCCTTATCTACTTGATCTGTTACAAACTCCAGAAAGTCTAGTAAGTTAGTCAAACATGATCTACCTGATCTAAACCCATGCTGAGCATCGCTGATTAACCCCTCCCTCTCTAGATGTTGGCAAATCCCTTTTTTAACTATTTTCTCAAGAATTTTACAGAATACAGGAGTTAGGCTAACCGGTCTAAAGTTATTTGGATCCTCTTTACTACCCTTCTTGAAAATGGGGACTACATTAGCTCTCTTCCAATCATCAGGTATTTCTCCATATTCCAATGACCTAGTATATAACTTGTCCAGAGCTATTGAGATACTTTCTACCCCTTCTTTAAGTATCCTAGAATGAATATTATCAGGGCCGGAGGCCTTGGTAGTATCTAAATCACCTATTAGTCCTTTTATCATCCTCCGATCCACACAAATGTTAGTAAACACCTCTTTTCCTGACCTATGAGTCCTATACATAGGACTATTTAGTTTCTCTTTTGTAAATACTGATGCAAAATGACCATTTAGTACCTCAACTATTTCCTCATCAGTTTCTCTCACAAACCCTTCATATTTGATAGGTCCTATTTTAACTCTGCCAGACTTGTTATTAATTTTATAGTAACTAAAGAACTTTCTAGGATCTTTGTTGCTATCCTGAGCTAATTTAATTTCTGACACCCTTTTGTTCTTCTTTATAATCTTATTTAACTCATTCCTAGCCATTCTATAATCACTTAAATTTTGAATATTATTTCTACCTGTAATTTTTTGTATGCCCTTTTCTTCTCTGAAATTTTTCTAGCTATCTCCTGCTTCCACCATAATGGTTTCCTACTTTTGTTCCTAATGGCCTTCATTGGGATACATTGTTCTTGGACTACATTTATTATATGCTTGAAAGTATCCCACATCCCATAAGCATTTTTACCTCTGAATTCTATATCCCAGTCTACCAAATTTAGCAAGCTTCGAAGTTTTACATAATCTTCCTTATGAAAATTTGGAACTTTTTCAGCATTCTCAGTTATTTTACCCTTCTCAATTCCCAAGTTAAAACGAACTATCTGATGGTCACTATTTCCCAATGCTTCCCCAACAGTCAATTCTTGAACTAAATGATCACTGTTAGAAAGTACTAAATCTAATATATTGTCCCCCCCTCGTTGGCTCATTAACAAATTGATTCAAAAAATTATCCTCAAAGCATTCTATGAACCTGCCACTTGTTCTATCCCTACCTATCATATTTTCCCAGTCCACAGAGTTTAAGTTGAAGTCCCCAATAATAACTGCATCTGTTTCACATCCCTTACTTATTTCCCTTATCATTAGTTCATCTATATCATCAGTCTGCCCAGGTGGCCCTTAAAAAGCTCCCAAATGCACCATTCTATTTTTACTGAACCTAATATCTATCCAAAGTGACTCAACTCCATCCTGCTTTATTGAAGTATTTAAACTTGAAACAATGTTGTTTTTTATATAGATAATTATTCCTCCACCAATCCTACCTGTCCTTTGACTAATGTACATATTATAGCCCTGTAAATCAAATTCACTTATAGTGTCACTAAATTCTATTTCATTAACCCATGATTCAGTAACGCATAATATATCTATATCATCATTGCTAATATAACTAAATAGCTCATCCTTCTTGTTTCTAAGACTACGAGCATTTGTATAGAAACAATTTAACCCCCCTATCCCTGAAGCACCTCTTGAAACTTGAATGACCTCACCTCTATCGCCTTGGAACCTATTTCTTTTATCTGCCAAGTCCATTCTACTTTCAGTACTATAATGTCCTCTCATAATTCCCTGACCACTATTAGTATCTAGTTTCCCGCCCGCAAAGACCTAATAACACGATCATACTCCTCCCACAACACATCTACCCCCCTCCTACTCAAATGAAGTCCATCCATCGCATACATTTCTTTCATTCCAACAAACCTATCTCACACATCCACAAACATGACACCTTCCATCTCACACATCCTCCTCACATAATCATTCAGCCCAATTGCACGAGACATCCATTCTAACCCAACATCCATTCTTGGAAGCACACCTGTCACAACACCTTTCATTCTACTTTCTTTCACCTTTTCAATCAACCTCTTGTACCTCTCACGTAACTCACATGCACCCACTTTCTTCACATCATTGACTCCTACATGTGTAATCACAACCGCATCCCTTGCACAGCCAGACACCAGCTCCTCATACCTATCAGACAGATCTCTCACTCCAGCACCCGGCAAACACACCCTCAAACCATTCAGTCTACTTGCATTCAACTTCCTATCTAAATATCTAACTCGCGAATCACCCATCACAAGCACTTCAGTCAGACTCCTATTCTTAACCCCACAGACCTAACTCCATCCCCACTCCTATTCTCATTCAAACTACCAGTCACTCGAACTCCACCCCCACCCCCATCAGTCATATCACTTCCAGTTACTTCCTCTCTTAGGGCACTGAATCTATTAGTCAAGCTAATAGGTTCTGTGTCCCTCTGACTCACACACCTATTCTCCCCCTGGCTAACAACCTCAACAGAGGCAACCCTATTCTCACAAAGAACAGGAGAAGCCTCCCTAGCTTCATGTTTCCTAACCACTTTCCACTGTCCCCCATCCTCACTAGGCGTATTTCTAACTAATCTAAGGGGGCTAACTTCACTATCACTAGAACTATCATATCCTACCTCCTCCACCGGCCCTCTACCTTCACCTGAAACATCTAACTGGCCTACCTCACCACCTAACCTATTCCCAGCTCTAGGCCTAACACTAACTCCCCTCCTGAGCTCAGCAACTAACCCCTCCTGTCTAAAATCCTGCCTCTCATCCCCTCTAAATCTACAATGCATTCACGCAGCCCACATACAACACATGTATACCCCTCACCTAATACACCACAACCAATGCATACATTCCGACACACATACTCACTTTCATCCCCAAACTCCATCACTTATTCAAACAAAGAAAGAACTTAAGTAGTAATAAGAAAAAAAAGAAGAGCAACTTAGCTTTCGCTGAATGTGATGAGAAAAAAAACAAACAAACTGTAGAAAAATCTGAAAAATAGATCAACAGACTGAGAGCTCTATGAAACACGTGCTACCTGTTCGAAGGTCAGTCGAAGACTGACAATCCTATGGATACATTTTATGGTTTGGATTTGACTGATGAGGATGACCTTTGATAGGCCCTTGTGGCTTTTTCATTCGTAAAATTATGTTATTGTATAGTCTAGAAACTGTAATTATTAGTTTTACTATTTTTCCCAACTTCAAAAAAGATTGAGAACCCCTCATTTAAGTTAACAACCGGTTCTCGGGATCAATGAAATTCCAAGAACATGTTCTTACAAGCCTGTGCTAACAGAAATAGGTTCCAAGGCGATAGAGGTGAGGTCATTCAAGTTTCAAGAGGTGCTTCAGGGATAGGGGGGTTAAATTGTTTCTATACAAATGCTCGTAGTCTTAGAAACAAGAAGGATGAGCTATTTAGTTATATTAGCAATGAGGATATAGATATATTATGCATTACTGAATCATGGGTTAATGAAATAGAATTTAGTGACACTATAAGTGAATTTGTTTACAGGGCTATAATATGTACATTAGTCAAAGGACAGGTAGGATTGGTGGAGGAATAATTATCTATATAAAAAACAACATTGTTTCAAGTTTAAATACTTCAATAAAGCAGGATGGAGTTGAGTCACTTTGGATAGATATTAGGTTCAGTAAAAATAGAATGGTGCATTTGGGAGCTTTTTACAGGCCACCTGGGCAGACTGATGATATGGATGAACTAATGATAAGGGAAATAAGTAAGGGATGTGAAACAGATGCAGTTATTATTGGGGACTTCAACTTAAACTCTGTGGACTGGGAAAATATGATAGGTAGGGATAGAACAAGTGGCAGGTTCATAGAATGCTTTGAGGATAATTTTTTGAATCAATTTGTTAATGAGCCAACGAGGGGGGACAATATATTAGATTTAGTACTTTCTAACAGTGATCATTTAGTTCAAGAATTGACTGTTGGGGAAGCATTGGGAAATAGTGACCATCAGATAGTTCGTTTTAACTTGGGAATTGAGAAGGGTAAAATAACTGAGAATGCTGAAAAAGTTCCAAATTTTCATAAGGGAGATTATGTAAAACTTCGAAGCTTGCTAAATTTGGTAGACTGGGATATAGAATTCAGAGTTAAAAATGCTTATGGGATGTGGGATACTTTCAAGCATATAATAAATGTAGTCCAAGAACAATGTATCCCAATGAAGGCCATTAGGAACAAAAGTAGAAACCATTATGGTGGAATCAGGACATAGCTAGAAAAATTTCAGAGAAGAAAAGGGCATACAAAAAATTACAGGTAGAAATAATATTCAAAATTTAAGTGATTATAGAATGGCTAGGAATGAGTTAAATAAGATTATAAAGAAGAACAAAAGGGTGTCAGAAATTAAATTAGCTCAGGATAGCAACAAAGATCCTAGAAAGTTTTTTAGTTACTATAAAATTAATAACAAGTCTGGCAGAGTTAAAATAGGACCTATCAAATATGAAGGGGTTGTGAGAGAAACTGATGAGGAAATAGTTGAGGTACTAAATGGTCATTTTGCATCAGTATTTACAAAGGAGAAACTAAATAGTCCTATGTATAGTACTCATGGGTCAGGAAAAGAGGTGTTTACTAACATTAGTGTGGATCGGAGGATGATAAAAGGACTAATAGGTGATTTAGATACTACCAAGGCCTCCGGCCCTGATAATATTCATTCTAGGATACTTAAAGAAGGGGTAGAAAGTATCTCAATAGCTCTGGACAAGTTATATACTAGGTCATTGAAATATGGAGAAATACCCGATGATTGGAAGAGAGCGAATGTAGTCAAGAAGGGTAGTTAACTTACTAGACTTTCTGTAGTTTGTAACAGATCAAGTAGATAAGGGAGAGAATGTAGATATAATTTACTTAGATTTTAGTAAAGCATTTGATAAGGTACCACACAAGAGAATAGTTCATAATTTAAAAATGATTGGGATATGTGGGGGTGTTTCAAATTGGATAGCTGAGTGGCTGAAAGACAGGAAGCAAAGGGTAGTGCTAAATGGTGTAAAGTCAGAGTGGAGGGATGTTATCAGTGGGGTTCCTCAGGGATCAGTTCTCGGTCCATTATTATTTGTCATCTATATAAACGATCTTGGGGAGGCAGTTAATAATAAAGTGTCAATTTTTGCGGATGATACCAAATTAGCAGCTGTAGTTAAAGATATTGATGATAATTTTAAAGTGCAGGGGGACTTAAATAAATTGTTATCCTGGGCACATAATTGGCAAATGACTTTCAACCTTGATAAGTACAAAGTTATTAACATGGGGAAAGATAATAGAGAATTTAACTATGAAATGGATGGGCATTGGCTGAGCTCAGTAGAGGATGAGAAAGATCTAGGAGTAGTAATAGATAAGTCATTAAGGTTTTCTAATCAGTGTATTGAAGCAAGAAATAGGGCAAATAGAGTGCTGGGTTTTATTAAGAGAAATGTCAGTTACAAAAGTAAGGAGGTTATTCTTAAACTCTATAACTCTTATGTTAGGCCACATCTAGAGTACTGTATACAGGCATGGTCCCCACATTTTAGACACGATATTAACCTTCTTGAGTCAGTGCAACGGAGGGCAACAAAGATTATTCCTTCCCTGAGGCACCTTGAATATGAAGATAAACTGAGGGTATTAAATATGTTCTCGTTCGAAAGGTGTGTGAGAGGGGATATGATTGAGCTCTTTAAAATTTTTTCTGGGATAGATAAATTGGATGTTAGCAAGTTTTTTGAGTTAGATGATGGAAATCAGACTAGAGGTCACCACTTGAAAATTAAAAAGCAAGGGTGTAGGTTGGATTTAAGAAAATATTTTTTCACCAATAGAGTGGTAGACTTCTGGAACAAATTGCCGCAGAGGGTAGTAGGTAGTCCAAATCTAAATGTATTTAAGAGTAGGTTGGATGAGTTTATGGGAAGGGAAGGTTGTGATGGTTCCTAAGTTTTGTATATATTAATATTGATCACAAAGGAGATCGTGACAAAGGAAATTGATAAAATCAAAAGTAGTAAAGCATCCGGTCCTGATGAGGTCTTTCCTAGAATTTTGAAAGAATGTAAGGATGTGTTAAGTGAGCCCCTAGCATGCATCTTTAGAAAATCATTGGAGAGTGGCATTGTGCCAGTGTCATGGAAGAAAGCCAATGTGATACCATACCTATATTTAAGAAAGGGGATAAAACAAATATGTCTAATTACAGACCAGTAAGTTTGACATCAGTGGTAGGGAAAATGATGGAATCTATTATAGCAAGGAATATTAGAGATTACTTGGATAAGCATAAGTTGATAAAAAAATCACAGCATGGCTTTAGTAAGGGTAAATCCTGTCTGACTAATTTGCTGTCTTTTTATAGTAAGGTGTATGAAGCAGCAGATAATGATGAAAACTATGATATTTTATACTTGTACTTTAGTAAGGTGTTTGATCGAGTGCCACACTTACGACTTCTGAGCAAAGTTAAAGCACACGTGATCGATGGCAGTATATTTAGGTGGATTCAGTCATGGCTTGGTGACAGACAGCAAAGAGTTAGTATAGATTAAGTTAAATCTGAGTGGGGGTGTGTTAGCAGTGGAGTTCCTCAAGGATCTGTTTTGGGTCCCTTGCTATTCTTAATTTATATTAATGATCTTGACATAGGTATAAGTAGTGACCTGAGTAAATTTGCTGATGATACTAAGCTAGGTAGGGCCATTAGGGCTGATTCTGATGCTGTTGTAATGCAGGAGGAATTGACCATTCTGTCCAATTGGGCCGAGAAATGGCAAATGAAGTTTAACATAGACAAATGTAGTGTACTTAGTATAGGTAGAAATAATCCATTGAATAGTTATAAATTAAATGGGAGAATTTTAGGGAGGACTGATTGTGAGAGAGACTTGGGTATTTTGGTAAGTTCAGACCTTCGTCCTAGAAAGCAATGTCTAAATGCTAAGAATAAAGCTAATAGGATATTGGGATTCATTAGGAGGAGTGTAAGCAATAAGAGTGCTGAAGTCATTCTAAAACTGTATCTGGCGCTAGTTAGGCCTCATCTAGACTATGTAGTACAATTTTGGTCACCATATTATAGGAAGGATATTGATTTGCTTGAGTCTGTGCAGAGAAGGATGACAAAGATGATTGGTGGGCTAAGGAACTTACCTTATGGTGAAAGGCTCAGAAAACTAAATCTACATACATTGGAAAGGAGAAGAGTCAGAGGGGAATTGATTGAAGTCTTCAAATGGGTAAAAGGATATAATAAAGGGGATCTGGGTAAGGTTCTTATACTTAGTGAACATGACAGAACACGTAGCAATGGGTTTAAGCTTGATAAGTATAGGTTTAGGAAGGAGATTGGGAGGAATTGGTTTACAAATCGTGTGGTAGATGAATGGAATATGCTCACTAGGCATGTGATAGAAGCCTCCTCTCTGGGTAGTTTTAAGAATAGATTAGATAAATATATGGATGAAGCTGCTAGATGGGACTGACTTTTTTTTATGTACATATGTATATATTTTTCTAAGGAGTAGGAAGATTATATTTTGCGGTTGCATGAATGGACATAATCCTCTGGATGCATTTTATGTATATTGTAGATTAGATCTGACGAACTCCTGTAAAGGGTGACAATGTTGATGACTTTTCTCTGGTAAGAAATCTTTTGTGTGTTGAATGGAACAGGAGCTGCCAAGTGTAGGCCATGAATGGTCTTTTGCAGTCTCCTTCTTTTCTTATGTTCTTATGTTCTTATATATTAATATTGTTTGTATATATCTATAGCTGCATGATTTAGTTCTTGACAAGCCTTGATTGGTGATACCCTTGTTTCTGGATGCAATCCTCTCGATGTAGTTTTCCTGGGAGTGTGGGTGCCTTAAAAAAGAGGCCGTTTGACTCGGATGACCTATGATGAGCCCTTGTGGCTTTTGTCATCTGTTATATTATATTGTGGGGGACTTTGATTTTGTCTTCCCCTGGTGATGGTGCTTTTTGTGGGTGGGTTTTGACGGAGGCGGATGACCTTTGATAGGCCCTTGTGGCTTTTGTCATCCGTGTAATTATGTTATGTTATGTTATGTTAACCGGCTGAAACTCATTACTGAGGTTATAGGGAATGGAATTTCTTAAACACATAAAGGTACATTGAAATGAGGTTTGAGACTGCTTAAAAATGGTCAATCTATAATGAACACAGGATGAAGGCAGAGTGAATTGTGTTTGTTTGCGTATTTAATTTTTTTTTCCTCTATATATAAAGCTTCTAATATAACTAGCTGTCTGTGGTTTAGAGCATGTGCTAAAATTTCAGTATTATCTTCAAGTGACTTCCCGTCCAATTGGAAGTCACTTGAGCAACTGTATTTCCTCAGCCAAAAATATGATTTTCTCATCTCAACCAATCTAATTGATGAGAAAATAGAATATAGCAGAAGATAGAAAATAGAATATAGCAGAAGATCAGAGCGAGAAGAAAAGACTAAATTTTTCTTTAGTTCTCTAAAGAGAAAAAAAAAGAAAGGTGTTCTAGAGCAGTGGTTCCCAACCTTTTTTATTTCATGGCCCCCCCTTGGGATCTTTAATATTTTTGTGGCCCCTTGGCATTATTAGCAGAAAAATAGTACTTCAATGTTATAATACCTTCCATAAAAATATCAGTGTCCATTAAATGTACATATATTTTCTTTTATTCTATTTTACTAACAGAAAAAATATTTTGTGGGTTCAACAAAAGAACCATTTAAGGTCATACATTATTTCTCTGATATAGCAGCAATACTAAAAAATTATTATCTTTAGAAGCCTTTAGCAAAATAAAAACAAATATATAATTGGATAAATATATGGATGAAGCTGCTAGATGGGACTGACCTTTTTTATGTACATATGTATATATTTTCCTAAGGAGTGGGGAGATTATATTTTGCGGTTGCATGAATGGACATAATCCTCTGGATGCATTTTATGTATATTGTAGATTAGATCTGATGAACTCCTGCAAAGGGTGACAATGTTGATGACTTTTATCTGGTAAGAAATCTTTTGTGTGTTGACTGGGACAGGAGCTGCCAAGTGTAGGCCATGAATGGTCTTTTGCAGTCTCCTTCTTTTCTTATGTTCTTATATCATATTAGCTTTCTTTGTGAGTTTTTTTTTCAGAGATACTTGTGGCTGATGTAGTTGTGCAAGTTTTTCAATGTCAGGGTCTATGATTGTTAGAGACAGATGAAGATCACCTCTAGTTACAATTTCTAAGCGGTTGCGAGCTTTTGATAAAAGGTGAGAAACTCGGCTAAAACCTGACTCAACTAGGTTAGACGTTGGAAAGGCAATGAAATATAATTTTACCTCCTGCCAAAGCAATAGGAATCTGATGGCAATTTCACTACTTGTCCACAAGTTATTGAGGCCATGTCTAAATTTAGCTTGAGCAGTTTGATTACTCTGCAACTCAATGAGGCTTTCTTGGAGTATGATGTCAACATTAGCGGCATTTGTTTGTCTTAAATGGATCCACCACCCAACTTGGAATGTTCATTTTCAAGAGATCTTTGAACCTAATTTCCAATCATTGTGCAATTTTTTCAAGTGATTAATGTACACTAAAAAATAATCCTGATGCAGCTCCTCTTCATTAGTGGCGAGGGTTGGAATATGTAACAATTTCTTACGCCCAATATTAATCCTAAACAGATTAAATTTTCCAAGGAAAGAGCTTATTGACTCTTTGGAAGTTAAAAGATTTTGTATTTTTACCTGTAGCTGTTTGTTCAGTTTATTTAGCTTGTCAAATATATCTGAAAGGTAGAATAAGCCAAGTGTCTTACCGTTCAAATATCGTACAACACTCTCCCAGAGTTTAACAAAACGACTCAGGCAGTTACCCTTAGAAAGCCATCTCACCTCTGTATGCAAAAGTAAACATTAAATCTCTTCTTCATTGTTTGCACAGAGTTGTCGGAAAAGGTGGTCTTGAAGTGGAATTGATTTGATAAGGTTGGTAGCCTTGATTACACTATCAAGAGCATCTTTAAGACATCCTCCCAAACTTTTTGCAATCAAATGTGGATGATGAGACACGCAGTGTATGCAAAAAACATTAGGCACAGTTTGTTTTTCAATATGCAATGAAGCCCCTGTATCTGCCTACCATAGCAGCGGCACCATCAGTTGCGCAAGCCATAATGTTACCCATTGGAATATTATTTTTCTTGGAAATAGGCCAATACTTCTTGGAAAATTGTTTTCCCTTTAGTATCTAACACGAGACTGCGAGCAAAAAGCATTTCCTCTTTGAGTTCACTAATATAATTCAAAAACCTAACATACGCCATAAGAAGGGCTTGATTATCACTTACAGATGCTTAATCAATTTGTAATGCAAAATTCTTTACTTGTAATAAAAGTGCAACTAGTTGATTTTCTACATCTTTTGCCATTTCATCAATGTGTCTTGATATTAAATTGTTTCTTAACGGGATTACCTCCGTAATTTGTTTGGAATTCTGTTGCATAACAGTAGAAATTACCACATATACTGCAAGCAAAATCAAAACTTCACCAATAGTATGGGGTTTTCCAGTTTTTGCTATTAGCTTGGACATCTCGTAAGATCCAATTAATCCTTTGTCTAATTTAGCTTTTCCTTGGCTAAGCATAGCATCAAAGGTATTACTTCCTTGGAAAGCATCATGAAGCTTCTTAAAATAACCTAAGAGTGCATGACATGAATATGGGCAGCTCTTTGGGCTGCTCTGGGAGACGGTCGAAGGGAACTTAAAGTTGCGTGCTATTGCGCTGCGACTGTTTCCTTGGACCTTCCCCTCAATGCCGCGAAGGCTTTGGGTTGCTTTCTGTCATTTCCGAATTGGACACACTCGCGGGACACACCACCATTTAATGGAGCACTTGCCAGCGCCCTACTGTGAAGACTGCGTTGTCCCCCAGACTGTTTGGCACATTCTTGTTGAATGTCCCAGTCTGGGCAATCTCCGCGCACGTTACTTGTCCCGGTACTGGGATGGGCGGGATCGCTAATGCCTGTCCCTTGTACTCTGGACGAGTTTGTGCACATTGACTGGTGGACTTATGACTTTTGGGGGGAAACCGGCCTTCATCCCCTTTATTTAACTATTTGTTTTTTTTTGTTATTTTAGTAGGTCACACGTTCCTGCACCTTAGTACCTCCCCCGACGCCAGAGCTTGCTTCTTGTATCTGCAGCTGATCTTGACTGTGGCTATACTGCCGAGAGACGCCAGTTATACCCAAGGCCCCTTTTGGTTCTACCCAGGACACCACCCTGGAGGTTACCACCTTTGACTTTGTTGCCACACCTCTGTTCCCAGAGCACACTTCGTATATGGATGGCTCAAACTCCCAAGGGGGTTTTGGTTTCCATGCTGCGTCATTCCTGTTTGAATTCAGCAGTGCTTTGCCAGGCACTGCGTTTGTCTTCACGGCTGAGTTGGTTGCAATACACTGCTAAGTACAGGAGATAATGCCCCCTTCCCGATTTACAAGCGATCTGAGTGCCCTTGGAGCATTGGAATCTGCATCCCCTGGTTCACAAGTAAGTTTGTTAAACATGATCTACCACTTATAAACCCATACTGAGCATCATTTATTAAACTACCTCTCTAGATACTCCAAAATACTTCCTAACAGTTACCTTCTCAAGAATTTTACAAACTAGAGCTGTTAAGCTTACAGGTCTAAAGTTATTTTGGTCCTCTTTACCTCACTACTCTACAGTTGCTATTTTCCAATAATTTGCTATTTCTCCAAACTTCAGTGACCTTGTATATGTATATCTTTTCAAGAGCTACTAACAATGAATCCATATTACTTCTGATGTGGAACAGGCTCCTATCCCCCTAGGCGATGAAGGTTCAAAGTGAACGCTGTTTGGTGTCAAAACATAATGCTCCCTGCCACCTCTCCCCAAAGAGGACTGGCCTCTGGTGCCCTTGGGCTCACCAGCGATTGTTATACTGACCTTTGTCTTTCATTATCCAGTCAGGATAAAGGCAGGTTGTTGAACCACTACCTTAGTACAGTGGCTTTCAACCTTTTTATGATAGTGTCATCCTAATTGCTATTTAGAAGCAGCCGCTGCACCTTAATGTAATATAATTTACATATAAATACTTAATTACTTGGAAAGCACTTCAAAATTAACTACAGTTGACATTTAAGCTAATATAATTGAAATAGGACAAAAATTTGAAAATAAATAAATCTTAGCTTTAAAAGTTTAATGGGAAATTTAAGCTTGATGAGTATCGCATAATTCTTTAATATTGGAATGTAGAGTTGACAAGTCAACTCTCATTTCTTCATTCAATGTCTGCAATCTTTCTCTTTTTGTTGTTTTTATGTTGCATAATGCAGAGAAGCTAGTTTCAAAATACTTTCAAGAATCCTTATATTTTTTAATAAATGTTTGAAATACTTTTTGTTTTCAATTTAGGTATTTTTGCCGATGATACCAAATTAGCAGCTGTAGTTAAAGATATTGATGATAATTTTAAAGTGCAGGGGGATTTAAATAAATTGTTATCCTGGGCACATAAGTGGCAAATGACTTTCAACCTTGATAAGTACAAAGTTATTAACATGGGAAAAGATAATAGAGAATTTAACTATGAAATGGATGGGCATTGGCTGAGCTCAGTACAGGATGAGAAAGATCTAGGAGTAGTAATAGATAAGTCATTAAGGTTTTCTAAGCAGTGTAGTGAAGCAAGAAATAGGGCAAATAGAGTGCTGGGTTTCATTAAGACAAATGTCAGTTACAAAAGTAAGGAGGTTATTCTTAAACTCTATAACTCTTATGTTAGGCCACATCTAGAGTACTGTATACAGGCATGATCCCCGCATTTTAGACACGATATTAACCTTCTCGAGTCAGTGCAACGGAGGGCAATAAAGATTATTCCTTCCCTGAGGCACCTTGAATATATAGATAGACTGAGGGTATTAAATATGTTCTCGTTCGAAAGGAGGTTTTGCGAGAGGGGATATGATTGAGCTTTTTAAAATTTTTTCTGGGATAGATAAATTGGATGTTAGCAAGTTTTTTGAGTTAGATGATGGAAATTGGACTAGAGGTCACCACTTGAAAATTAAAAAGCAAGGGTGTAGGTTGGATTTAAGAAAATATTTTTTCACCAATAGAGTGGTAGACTTCTGGAACAAATTGCCGCAGAGTTTATGGGAAGGGAAGGCTGTGATGGTTCCTAAGTTGTGTATATATTAATATTGTTTGTATATATCTATAGCTGCATGATTTAGTTCTTGACAAGCCTTGATTGGTGATACCCTTGTTTCTGGATGCAATCCTCTGGATGTAGTTTTCCTGGGAGTTTGGGTGCCTTAAAAAAAGAGGCCGTTTCACTCGGATGACCTATGATGAGCCCTTGTGGCTTTTGTCATCTGTTATATTATATTGTGGGGGACTTTGATTTTGTCTTCCCCTGGTGATGGTGCTTTTTGTGGGTGGGTTTTGACGGAAGCGGATGACCTTTGATAGGCCCTTGTGGCTTTTGTCATCCATGTAATTATGTTATGTTATGTTATGTTAGTCACTCCCGCAGCACCCTTGTTGAAAAACACTGCTCTACTATTTCCTTATCAGATTCTTTCTTAACCCCTTCCTATTTAATAGGCCCTATTTTATCTCTGCTAGATTTGTTATTGATTTCATAATAGCTAAAGAATTTTCTTCCTTTTTATTATTATTTTGAGGTAAATTAATTTTTGTCATCCTGTTGCTTTTCTTAATTAGGTATCTTATTTAAGTCATCCTAGTTGACCTATAATGATTTAAGATTTTCAGCAGTAACTTTCCCCTTAATCTTTGATATGCTCTTTTCTTATGAGAAATTTCCCTAACTATGTCATGATTCCACCAATAATGGCTTCCTACATTTCTTCCTAATGGGATACACTATTCTTGGATTAGGTTTAAAATTGTCTTAAAAGTATTTCATATCTCACCAATAACAATATATTCTTATCACTGAATTCTACATCCCCCTAATATTTATCCACAGTGACTCAACTTCTTCCTGCTTTATTGAATTCTTTAGATTTGAAGCAATGCTATTTCTAATATAAATAATTATTCCACCACCATACCTCTCCTTTGACTAATGTACATATCATAACCCTGTAAATCAAATTCACCCAGATTGTCATTGGATCTAATTCGCTAACCCATGATTCTGGTACACATATTATCTCTATATCTTCACCAATAACCTTACTAAATAACTCATTTTTCTTAGTTCTAAGACTTTGGTATAGTGGCAACTCAGCCCTCCTATCCTTGAAGTACCTCTTTTAGCTTGAATACATTCACATTTCTTTCCTTTCCTTACCCTACCCTGTCTACTTTTGATACACTTTTGTCCTCTTATATTTACCTGACTACTATCATTACTTTGTTTCCTACCTGTAAAGACCTAATAACATGATCACACTCCTTCCAAAATGCATCTACCCCATCCTTATTCAAAATATTATTTCATTTGTGGATTCATTTTTTAAATTCAGTCAGGTATTGAAGTAAATAATATGAGCATGACAGATACACTATATTTGGTTAATAATAATGTTTTGGGCCAGTACAACTGCAATCCTTTGTAGACTAGAATCATACAACCCCTGTATGGTTTCTAGTGGAATGTTTTATTCTTCTATCAAAACATCTTCCAATTGCTTCAGTGATGGCAGAGTTGAAAATCTACTTCTCACTCTAATCTGAAACTGCCTATAATGGTTTGATGATGATTAGATTAGGTGACTGTACTGGCCAGGGAAGATGTTTGATTACATTTAAATACTCAGCAAACCAAGACTGAACCAAGGCTGTGTATACAGGTCCATTTTCTTCTTGAAAAATGGCAGTGTCTGAAAACAGTATGTGAGGTCATAGTACAAACTTTGTCATTGAGAATGTCTAGATATTTGTTTGCAGTAACCTGATCATTGATGGGACCAGCTGAATACCAGGATAGGGCCATCCAAACCATTAAGGAGCCACTTCCATGTTTGATAGCTGGAAGCAGTCAGTTTGGAATGTAGGCTTCCTTTGGGGTTCTCCATACACAAACACAGCCATTTATGAGAATGTAAATGATCTTATTGGATCATACTAGATTTCCCCTGTCAGCAAGTGTCCATGATTGGGACACTGTTTCCTCAAAATTTGGCTTGGTTGCAATTCCTAGCAGTTTTAGAATTGCTGCCTTTCCATGAATGTTTGCTTTGTGAAGTTCCCTGCACACAATTCTATGGAAACCGTATCATTCAGATGGCTATTGAGTTCTGCTGTTACCTTAACTGCAGTCATTATGTGTTGTTTTGCCACAATCTTTGTTGTTGATGACCCCTGTCACTTAACTTCAGTTTTCATCCACTGTTGTTCTTTGCCTATGATACCTTACCACCATGTTTGTGTATGCTGTCATAACACTGGACACCTTTGCTCATGACATATTAAACAGTTCAGTTGAAGTTGTTCCTGCTAATTTAGTTCCAATGATTTTCCATCTTTGGAGATCTGATAGGTCACACATTTTTTCCACCAAATGTAACTGTCACTGACAATGTGGTTTGCATTCAAGTACAAGCATTAAAAAGTCACCTTCAAAACAAAGAACATCACAGCATTTTTATGTAGGCAGTGTTGCCAACATGTAAAAATGTATAGAATAGAACATGGTATTTCTTTTATTTTCTCCAATACCTGTAGCTCTAGTTTGAAATCAGTCAAAGCAAAGCGAGGCAAGTATATAGGGAAAGAGCAGTAATGGGAAAATAACTAAAATTAATAATTTCACTTGCTAGACTATAGCATATGTAACAACCTGAAGATAAACCTTTGCATGTCTATCGGGCCAGCCAGCATGATTTGCTGCTAGAGACTGATACTGAGAGAACCTGTTGTTAGTGAGATCTGTAGTGGGAGAACCTGTTCTTAAAATTTGTGAATCCTACTGTGGCGGCAGATTTACAACTCCCGAACCTCTCTTCCCGCCGCCCCAACAAGGTCCGCTCGGTTGTTCAAGGAGAGGGTATTGAGGAGAGAGAGTATTTTCTAAATTTAATTTAGAAACAGTAATTATAGCAAAATAATATATTCCAAAATAATCAACCCCAAATATTATAAAACTCTCAACTTAAACCAAAAATACAATATATATATATATATATATATATATATATATATATATATATATATATATATATATATATATACAACCAAGATATCGTGAATGACAGGTGCACCCTTAACTAACTAATGGAGCGAGACGTGTTGGAGAAAATGTGAGGTGGTTCACTTTCTGCGGGATTCTGAGGAGCCTGGGACTCGGCAAAGCCAAGGATTTTAGGTACCTGGGATGCTTGTTGGTCCCAACGGCTGGGTCACAGTTGGTGAGGCGCTGCTCCAATTACTCCCTGGAGACTGGGAGGTGCTCTCCAAGGTCCACACCTTAGAAAATCACCCCAAAAGGTAGGTGCACTTGCGAGGGTCAGGATTGGTTTCAGCCGTCTCCGAAAGCCAGATGTCGGCGACAATTGGTGCCACAAAACTGGAAAAGAGAAGGCACATTCAGTCACCTATTCACTGCCACACTTAACATCTTTACTCGTAACACATTCAACCCTATCCACTCTCACACAATTTTCACTCACCTATTTTTCCTCCAGGCGGCTCTTCTTTCCTCAGTCACAAACTATTACTAAATACAAAGCTATAGTTACGCTGAAAGAATCTGCCTAAAAAGAAAATAGATGAATGGGGGAGCACAATAGAGATCCATCGAGTCCCCCTACACAAAGCAAGACAGTGATCACACGATCCACACACACATTCTGCAAAAGAAGAAAGAGATTAGACATAGGGGGGAGGCGGACAACTAAACTACTACACTACCACTGCGGGGAAGAGCATATATGAAGAACCTGATTTTGTAGTCTAACTAATACATTCATATAGATATACCTACCAAAATTACCTGTTAAAGACTTTAAAGGATTGTACTATTCATTTTATTCAATGAAATCTCATTAGAATTAATTGATTTGAACTCTTGGAAAGTTTTTTAGGCTAAGCTAATTGAGACTTTTTCTTGATTAGTATACATACACCTTATATGGGTCAGACAAGTGATTCATGTTGAAATATATGTATTTTGTTGCTAAGAGATATTGTAGTTTTTCATTTCACAAACTGAAAATATTTCCTACAAGAATTTTTTGGGTATAATTGGGACCTTTTCCTGGGTGAAATATCAGTCCTTAGTTATGAGCTGTACTTTACACTTGAAGCTAAACTTGAATAAATCATTTCCAGGTACATTTGAAGCTAAACTTGAATAAACCTTTTCCAGGTACACTTGAAGCTAAACTTGAATAAACCTTTTCCAGGGTACTAATATTGATTTCAAATTTAGCAATGAGTGATCTATTTAAAAGGAAAGAAATGTACAAGGGTTCAAAGAGCTCCCCTTCCACTTGGAAAGATGTCTACCGGAAGGTTTGGGCTTTAAAATTTGTCTTAGTTTATAATTTCTAACATTTTCATATATAGGATATGTAAGAATAGTAAAAATCCTTGACAATTATTATTAAGATGTTCTTTTTTATATTGAATTTGTCATATATGTGTGCATATATGTGTGTGTATCCAGAATATGATCATAAATAAACAAGCGAAAATACTCTCAGGAGTGTCTCCATTCCGTGCATCTCTACCAGGTTTTCATCCATTAATGGATCTGAGTGGGTTTGGAGCTGCTCATTAATGCCATTGGGGTCATATTGTTGAAGCCATCTCCTCTTAGTAATTTTTCAGGCTTCACTGTCATGACTACTGCAGAGTGGTGGATTTCATCAAGAAAAACCTACTTATAGTAATCGTAGACCACTTCTGGACAGTTTTTTCCAGTAGGCATTCAAAGTTTCTTCATCTCCTTTATGGCCATCTAAATATTTTGCAGCCATGTTGCAATGGTGTACTCATGCCAGGACTTCAGTGAAGAGTTTTCGTCCAAGTCCATAGCTTTGACCAAGTGCTGCAGGGCGTTTTACATAGGTATACAGTGCCTCAAATGCATGAATTAATGCCTTGATCCATGTGCTTTATCAGAGATGTGGTGTTTGGTTGGAAAAGTCCATTTGCACACCATCACCCAATAAGGGGCGCGGCGATTTGCCATCCTGGCCACCATGCTGATGGGACTCAGCACCCCGTCCGACCCCAGCTTAGCCTCTTCTCCTTCTTTCAGACAGCCTGTATTTCTCCCCTACTTCATCGCTTTTCATGCAACCTCTCCCACAACTTTCTCTGGTCAGCCTCTAATTTCACAGGGTAGATGCTGACCTTCTCAGCCAACTGTCCTGGATGGGGGCTGAGGGGCGAGGGGACAATGTTCCCTAACCCCTGAGCTCCGGCTCGGGATGGGTTTTTTTAACAACCTGCTTCATCCCCACCCATACCTTCCTCACATCCCTTTTCCTTTCCTCTTCACACTCTATCAATTTTACGCTGTGTCCAAGGTGGAGCCACCATCCAGATGGACTGCCAGGCCACCAAGTGGGAAGGGTGGTCCTGTACAGGGTGCCAGGCCTGTACGCACCCCTTGAAGGGCGGGATACTGCGAGGGGTGATGAGCTATTGCATCCCGTAATTAAAAGGTCACCATGCCCAATGATGAGAAAATTCAAAATCTCCCTTTAATTTCTCCTTGTTCATCATTGGAGCCGCCCTCGGGCAGCTCCGCTTGCACAGGGGACCCTCCATATTTCTATAACCGGCGAGGAGGCTTACTCCTCTCCTTCACCTACAGGTGTAGGGGACTCCCCCTCACCCCTTTTTCTGGAGGTCCTTTCAGGCACCTCCCTTTTTCCAGCGGCAGTCCCCCCTTTTCTTTCCAAGGGGACTGCCAAGAAAGCCAGCAGGCAGCTCAAAGCTGACCGCTCCCCAGTGAAGCGGCTCGGTAGGGCAAACCCCCATAGGGGGGGAGGGAAGCCAGGCCCCTCAAAAGACCTGCTGGCACGAATATTGAACCTTGCCGGGGTCAAGGCCTGTGCCTCCCTACACATGATTATTGATGCTGCCAACAGGACCTGCGATGTCCTGGGAGGGAATGGCCAACTGGAGGCCCCTCCTGAGATAAACATGGTCCTTGAGGCAACCCATCCTCAGACGGTAGGGCTTTCCATGGGAGGGAATCTGGGCTTGGCGCCAAGCACCGAACCCGAATCCACCCCTATGTAAGGTCCTCCTCAAACGGCCCGGTTTCCAAGGCAGTACAAGGAGGGGAGGGATCTCCTCCAACCGGTGCCCCTGCGATTACCAGGGCCTTCTCCATCTAGGATAAGGACCTGGCTGAGGCCAGTCCATCTGGCCTAGGGGCTTCTGCCGGCGGAGGGGAGAAGCGAGTTCATTCCCCGCCCTCCTCTTGTATAAAGAAAAAAAAATAAGAAAAAGATTAGGAAGACTCGGGGCTCCTCTCCATCCGCGGGGGCTGCAGGGATGGAGGGATGGGTCTGCTGCCACTTTGGTAAGCGACCAAGACAAGATCGTCACATCCAGCCCCTCTGTTTAGCTGGGTGCGGAGCCCCTGACTATGACTAAGACCAAAAGTGCACAGGGCGGAACCTCAAAACATTGGGGCCCCTCATTCAGAGGTTACATTCTTGTCGAATGTCCCAGTCTGGGTGATCTTCGCACACGTTACCTGTCCCTTGTACTTGGGACGAGTGCGTGCACATTGACTGGTGGACTTGTAGACTTTTTGGGGTAGGGCGGCCTTCTCCCTATTATTTAACCAGGATTTTTTCCCCTTATAGGTCGCACATTTCTGCACCAGGTGACCTCTCCCCCGATGCAGGAGCTTGCTTACTACTCGTTTCCTTTGCCTTTTTAATTTTTGGTGTTGTGTTGCGTTTTTTTTTTTTGTGTTATTGAATTCGATTTTAAAGTAGCCTAGTACTAGGCAAGTTTTTAATACGGCGACTAATGCCCAAGTAGGCAGTCGCCAGATGAGCTCTTAAAAAAAAGAAAATGCACACCATCATATGACAGGTTGAGCGTGTAACCTCCTGCATTATTCATGAGCAGCAGCACTTTGAATTTGAGTCCTTTTTCTGTGAGATAAAGCTTGATCTTGGGGATGAACCACCCACTGGTGGAACCAATGGGATCTGAGAAGTTTCATAATCTAGGACTTAGGGTTGTGCATCCAATATACTGGCAGCAGGTTCTTATTTTTGTTTTTGAAGGACCTAGGGTTTTTCGACTTATAAATAATGCCTTGCTTTATCTCCATGCCAGACAACGCTCTTTAGCTTGAACTGGCGTAAAACTGCCTGGCTTTCTCACGGATAATGTTGTTATCCAGTGGGATATTCTTCTTTCTGCAGTCACTAATCCATTGGCCAATGTTGACTCAATCTTTATAATGGCTTTATTGCTTGAAGTTATCATCCTTTTCGCTGTCTTGTTAAAGGACACTGCTGCTGTTGCCTTTATAATCTTTTCATCATTCTAAATTATAATGGACATTAGGTTATGCATTTCTTGTCTTTCTTAATAGGGTCCTTGTAGTATTTCAAGTGCTGAACCATGGTATTTTGATAAATAGGCCTAATATATGTAGATTTCACTTTGTTTAATTTTTCTAAATCTGTAACAATAATTGATTTACAATTGGGTAGTAATTTTTTTATATATAGAAAATATAACAATAGACACTTAATATTTTAGGTCTTGATAGTCTCTGAGGCTCATTAACACACCATACTATCAGCCACCTACAGTGCTGGTTGAAACAGTACTAGCCTATAATATACAAGGAACTGCAACCATCTATGCTTGATTCTGCACTTGTGTAGACAAGGAGCAACATGTTACAATCTGAACACAAGTTTGGCTAGAGCAGAATTTTCAAATAATTGTTAGCTAATGTCATATCCAAAAATGAAGCAATACAAATGACAAAGACACACCCTGAAGATACATTGTAAAGGAGGAAAGACAAAAGGAAAGGGCCAAATTTGTGTTCAGATTGTAATGCATTCATGTCTGTGACAGCAAAAGAGTAAGTTAAAATAGACCAATTGGAAGTATTTGGGGGGCTGTTAGATTGGTCTCTTGTATACAGCCACTTGTTTGGTGTGGATTAAGTGTCTCCCCAGCATGCTCGATGCTGAATCAATGGGGTGAGAGAATGTTATCATAATCACGTATCCTAACTGTCTAAGTGCAGCTATTTACCTCCCCCCCCCTCCACACACACACATATCATGTACCCCATAGTTCAGTGAAAACAATCCCATGCTGCAAATGGGTTTGTAAATAAATTTGTGTCAAATAGACAAATTGAAAGTCTATTTTTAGGCTCTTAGATTGATTAGTCTATTGGATACAGCCTCTTGCTTGGTGTGGATGAAGAGCATTCCCCAGCATGCTGATGCAGAATCAATTGGGCGAGAAATTGCTATCGTAACTGCAAATTCCTGCACTTATTTTATGATACATTTCTGGACTCCCTGAGGAGACTAATTCCTTTATTGTGTGTAGCTGGAAAAATTTATTGTGTATGGCTGCCAAAATTTAGGATAGAATATTGATTGGGAGAGTGATATTGACTGAGGTGATTGGGAGCTAAGCAAGGAGGTTTGTAATATTGCTTAATTTTTTCTTTAAGAAAAAAAGCATATATGAAGTAATTTAATCAAATTATTGCTACATTTATATAAAAAGGATTTTATGAAAAACTAAGACATTTTCATTGTATGGTTTTCAGAAATGTTTTGAAAGACTCAGAGCCAGAAGAGCAAGTTTAATTGATCAGCTTCGCTTTTCAAATAACCAAAACAAAACACTAATTTCTGAGTCTACTTCACCTTCCAAATTAGTGAATGATGTTATGGAAGTAGAATGGGGTGCTATTCATCAAAGTCGCCGCTTTCCTTCTTTAAGGTAAGATTCATTATCATTTCAGGCATTTGCTACCCACTGTTGAGAGAAACACTCTCATTTTTTCTGAAAATTTGTTAATCTTGTGCAATTTGTTTCCAATTTGGGCATATTTTTTAAGGTCCTTTCTCCATCTTTTTCCTGCATGCCAGATTCTGGTGGATTTGCACAGTTTCCTTAGTCTTGTTTTTGATTGACATCTCACCTGGGAGGCTCATATTCACAGCCTTAGGGTCTCTTGTACCTGTGACATGGACATTATTCGTTCTGTTATGTTCAGCACATGTTGTGCTGATAGGACTACTGCCTTACTTTTCTACTGATCCTTTGTATGTTTGAAGCTTGAATATGTATGCAAATTTTATACATCTATATCTGAGTGTGTATTGCAGGTGGACTCGATCCACCGCAATGTTATCTGCCTGGCATCTGGTGCCTTCCGCATGTCCCCAATTGAGAGTCTACTTGTCAATGCTGGGGAGATGCCACTTACTCTTGCTTTCCTTGTCACCATGCTGATGGGACTCAGCGCGCTGTCCTGCCCCAGCTTATCCTCTTTTCTGACTCCCTGTCTTCTTACCCTGCTTCCTCACTTTTCATACAACCTTTCTTACAACTTTCTCCAGTTGGCCTCTAATTTTACAGGTTAGACGCCGACCAGCTTCCTCTCAGCCAACCACTCCGGATCAGGGCTGATGGAGGATGGGGCAATGCCCCCTCACTAGAGTTGCGACTAAAAAAAAACCAAGGCCAAAACATTTATTTTTTCAGAAAAATAAAAGTAATATAACTCATATTACTTTTATTTTTCTGAAAATAAATGAAATATCTGATAATTGAAAAAAAACTCAGTCATAGCTGGTTGTCATCAATTCATTTTTGCCAGTTAAAACTTTTCACCACACAATCACACAACATATTGCATAATTTGTACCTGGCATCATATAGGAGTCAGGACTGAGAGAAATATCATAACAATGCCCTGTTTGTCAGTAAACCACTGAAGGGAAGAGAATGTAGTAATATTGACAAATATTTTTAGAAGAGAATTGTTGTAATTTAAATATATGTATATATTAGTTGTTTTTATAAGTTTAGACACATTTGTTTACTTGAAATTTTTCTAGTATTAAACTACTAACAGGTAACTGTGCAGCTGTGAGTCTGTGCACCTAAAAAAATAAAATTATTTAAGAATTACAATAGTAACAAAGCAGAATTGATGTACATTAAAATAATTTAGCAACATCACAGCACAGGCAAGACTTTTGAATGGGGAACCAAATATCATTTTCATGCAAAGGGAGGAGGTAGAGGCATGGGCCAATTTTTTTAGCATTTTAGCTGATAATTAAAATAAATTGCCTAAATTTGATGGCTGCACCAGTGAGCAATATAATTATAGGAAACTCAAATAGTACAATTTAGAAACTTATAGAAAAACATTTGGTCCAGGTGCAGAAAGTCACACTGGAGAGTACATTGCAAGTACATTGCAAAAGTAATTGAAGATGTTGGACCCATGAAAGTTCTTGGCATCTGCACATATAATGCAGCAAACATGAAGAAGGCTTGAAAGATTGTTCCGCTTCCTCATATTCAGCCATATGGCTGTATGTCACACACTTTGAACCTGGTCTTTACTGACATAAATAAGATCAAATCAGCTAAGGATATCCAACAAAATTGTACGAAAGTAGTTAAAACTGTCGTGTTCTCAGAGACTCACTGCTCTACTAATCTAGGAACAGAAAAATGCTCACCACAACAGGAACAAATTATTCTGAAGCTTCCTGTCATAACACGGTATGTAAATCTAACTCTTAGGCCCTTAACTCTGTAGTCTATGCTCTTTACAATAAAGGTTATGTAGATTATACTAGTGAGGAATGAAAAACAGGTAAATTAGTCAAATACTACCCACATTATTTTATAATAAGCAATTGTAAATTGCCTTGCAATAGCAGGTTGGCATTGAACTAAGTAATTCTTTTTTTTTTAAATTCAAATACATCTGCTAAATAGTTTCTAAGTTTCTGAGGATTCTCTAATTTTTAAATTTAATGAAATTCTGTCCATACATTCAGATGGGTTCAATCATTCATTGTATGGAGAGCATCATCACCAACAAACATCCTCTACAAATATTGGTAATCAATGAAGAAGCAAAGAAAGCATCATTAGACCAATCTATCCAAAACCTTTTAGTTTCTGAAGTGTTTTGGGACAAATTGCAAGGCTTCTTAGAATTACTGAAACCAGTGTTAGAAGCCATCTTATCTGTTGAAGGCGATGAAAAAAACCTCTATTTTCAGAGCTGCAAAATTATTTCAAAGAGAATATCTCATCCATCCCAGTCTTAAAGAGGAAGAAAACAGACTGTTGGAGATAATTCCTTGGCAGCAGATCTTGATCCTCGTTACAGAGGCAGCCATATATCTCCTGAAGAAACTGTAAATACTATTGTTTTGAAAGATTAATTGTAGAATTAAGTGCCCAATTCTGCTTCTTAAAAATATTTTGCAATTTTAATTGTTGAATGAGGGCCTCAAATCAGTTTCCTAAAAGAAATACCCACATGCCACATTTTTAGAGGCATTTTAAAGTAGGTATATATACCAGAGTTGGCAAAAAACATGTTTCCCCTTAAAAAAAACAAAAAACAAAACAAACCCTCCAATGTTTTAACCCCCCTCCCAAACCAACATTTTTTTTTAATGATTTTAATTGGTTTTAATATTAAATTAATTTATTCTAACTAGTTTAGTCATTTTACATATATTGCACATATATTGGCTAGTTAATATACCTAAAGACTGGTTTTAGATCCCCAAATTGTAAAAATATACAGAATTTTGCAGGTTTAAATTTTAAACATATTTTGAGCAAAAAAATGGTTAAAGGAGCAAATAATACTAAATAGTTAAACAAATTTATATTTTCCATTTATTTATTTATGATTGTATTATATTCCTGTGAATCCTGACTAAAATAAAATAAAAACAATATCACATACAAAGTTCCATATATTGCTATCCTTTGGATTTGAAAAAATGTATCACAGTTCCGTTAATAACAAGTTAACAACACTTAATTAAAAAAATAAGAATAGCTAAATTAACCCGTGAAATCAAACCTAAAAATATGCATTTGATATATTGTTAACAAATGACCTTTACATATTATCTGAATTTAAAGGCATATTTGATTTGAACATTTTATGAATAAATACAAGTTTAGGTGCTTTTTCTGTACCTAATCTGTTTCTTAACTTAGAATGTTCCATATAACATTATCTTTTGAATTTGAAAAAAATGTATCACAGTTCCGTTAATAACAACACTTAAATAAAAAATAAGAATTGCTAAATTAGCTAATAAAATGAAACCTAAAAATGTGCATTTGGCATATTGTTGACAAATGACCTTTACATATTATCTGAATCTAAAGTCGTATTTAAATTGAACATTTTATAAATAAACACAAGTTTAGCTGCTTTTTTCTGTATCTAATCTGTTTCTTAACTTGGAATATATTTATCCAAAAGCAGAAAACACCCTCTCTACACTCGCACTGGATTCAGAAGCTGTTAAAAAGCTCAATATATCCTCTAGATCCTAGATTCCCAAACTGGGGGCCATACAGCAAAGTTTAGGGCGCCACAAGCTGAGGCTATGTACACATAGAAATCCCAAGCCCCAGCACACTAGAACAGCTAGTCAGCAGCTGAGCCAGCCAGAAGAACAGGTGCGTCTGTACTCGGTATAGGTTTTAACAATGCCTTACTGCCTGACGCATGAGTATATCCCTCATTCTTTCTTTATTCAGTGTAATTCCATTTTTATATATGATTTTGTGTTCTCGATAAAATAATTTATTGGGATGCATTTCGATACCAAACAACTTCACTCAATAACTTATTTAATACTTCCTCTGCTATGGTTTCTGTATGAGAAACTGAATCACTGAGGCCTAGCAAGCTTAAATTGCACCTGATAACTACATATTCTCAACATGTTGGCAAGGATCGTTCTTTCATTGGTCAACAGGAATTGAATATGAAGAGACAATGACTTAGTGCCAGCGGTTCCATTCACCAACAGAATGCTGCATTAGTGGAGGCATCCTTTTTCGTATCCCTTGAAATAGCAAAGTTAAAGAAACCTCACACCATTGGGGAGGAGTTAATTTTGCCATGTGCCAAAACTATGGTCAAGCTTGTTTTGTATGAGAAAAGTACTGAAAAGCTGAGTGCTATTTTTCTCTCAAATAACAGTGCAACGCTGAATATCTCTTATGTCAGATGATATCAAAGAACAGGTGATATAGAAAGTTACAGAAGCTGAATTATACAGTATTCAACTTGACGAGTCCACTGACGTCCAGTCCTGCTCACAACTCATGGTTTTTGTTAGGTATGTTCATGGTGAGGAGATGAAGGAGGAATTCTTGTTTTGTGAAACTCTTGAGTACATAATCTACAAAAGGTGAAGATGTAATGCAGAAACTTTAAGAATTCTTTGAAGCAAATGGTCTCGACTGGTGCAATCTCTGTGGGATATGCACAGACGGGGCTCCAGCCATGTTAGGTTCTAAGTCAGGTTTTGTTTCAAGAGTTATAATACAAAAATCACCAAATGCTATACCTCTCCACTGCATGATTCACAGGCAAGCTCTTGCTTCAAAAAACCCTATCCTCAGAATTACAGAACACCCTGAATACCATTATAAAGACACAACTTTGTAAAAGGCAGTGGTCTTAACACACGCCTTTTCAAGAAACTCTGCCATGATATGAATGCCGCTCATGAGATCCTCTTATTTCATAGAGCAGTTCGCTGGCTATCCAAAGGAAATGTAGTTCAGCGTGTATTTGAGCTCAAAGAAAAGATCAGACTCTTCCTTGAGGTACAGGCCAAACAAGATTTGTTGTCAGCATGGTCTGTATATGGATTTGAAATACAGCTAGCCTACCTTGTTGACATATTTAAACAGATGAACACACTCAACCTTGAACTCCAAGGGAAAGGAATTTTGATAATCGATTTTGTGGACAAAACTAAAGCTTTCATTCTTAAGATGAAGAATGAATTGGAGGTGGAAAGTTGGAATGGGAAATTTGGTAATCTTGGAAACCGTGTCAGACATTGCAGAGGAGTGTGATGTTGCTACAAAGAACTTGATTATTCAACATCTTGAAGCCTTAGTGGAGGAATTTAAAAGGTACTTCTTGGATATCCAAAGCCAAACCTCTCGGGTAGTAAGGTTTCCCTTCACTGCTCCAGTGACATGCATACCTGATGATAATGATGATGGCTAGACTGAACTGCTGACACTTCAGTAAGATACAGGAGCCAAAATGAAGTTTGAAACAGAATCTCTCACTGTATTTTGGCCATCAATGGAAGCTTCATACCCAAACTTATGTAACTTAACTTTCTGCCAACTACTACCCTCTGCATCAACTTATTCCTGTGAGGGGTGCATTCTCTCAACTTTTGTATATTAAATCAAAATATCGCAATAGACTTGATGTGAAGCATGACCTACGATGTGCTTTGAGGGAAACAAAGCCAAGAATTAAGATGCTGGTCGATGGCTTTCAACATCACCCTTCACATTAAGTTTAATTGTGGTTTGAACAAACAAACTTGCACATGAAGGTCTTGCTGGGAGAAGAGAATGTGATATTTCCACTAAAGGTCTTGATTTTGTTATTTACGACTCCCTATGATAGGATTTCATTCAGAATGATTAAATTTGTCAGTAAAAAAAACGATAAAATTGCTTTTGATTACACTTTTTTATGCAGTGAAATTTATTTTTTCTACTTTTGTATAATGAGGAAAGGTTTTTGGAAATTATTAGTTTTAATTAGAGATAGGTCTACTCTCAAATTCTAAAAATTATTTTATGTGCATTAAATTACTTCTTTAGTATCATTTTAATGTTTATTTGGGATTTGGCAAAAAGTAAATTGAAAGTTTCCATGATTCAATATTTAAGAAATAAAAAATATAGGGTTGAATGAATAAAATTAGGTATCGCCAGAGTTTTTTCATAATGGACCTAAATAAATGTAGGACTACAGACAGTCACTGTTGTCATGAGATATGGATTGGGAAGGGGGGGCCATGGATAAAGATCATATATGAATAGTGGGTAAAGATCAGAAAAAGTTTGAGAACCACTGCTCTAGATCCTGCTTTTCGACTTTGTTTTCTAGTGATTTCCACCAAGTGTATGGAGTTATTGTAGTTAGGACAGTTTTCAGAAAGAGAGATGACCTATTGAAAGGTGCTGATTTTACTTTAAGTTGCATTATTATTGGAAGAAGATAGTGATATTCTTCTTCAGCTAGTTTCATAGCTCTGTTCTCTTCATCTTCAGTAAGACTGATATCATGGTATCTAGGATCTAATTTTATGGCTAACAAATGAGCATTGGTGATGGCTTGATCATACCTCGTATCTACCTTTGGTAATAAGTTGTCAGGAACAGGAATTTCTTTCACTTTTTGTACCAGTTCCTTCCATAATGCCACGGCATCACTGATTTTGCAGCTGTCACTTTTTAACTTATTTAAATGCAATGGAAATTGGTTTCAATCCTTTGCATAATTGTTCAGCATTATTTTTTATGTTTATATCTTCCACTTTTTGATATATGATGATCAAGTGTTATTAGTGTAAATGTTTTCATTATCATAATAACATTAACTCTATTTAATGTTTAAGCTTAATAGGTATAATAAAATCTTCAAAACTTGACAGTTTTATAATCCAAATCAGAAATTACCTCCCCCTCCCCAACCATGGTTATATACCACTAACTGTATCAGTATATGAGTATGACTTTCCAATACTTAACAACTTATAAGTTTTATTATTTGTATGATTTATAAACATATCGTCTGCATAAATAATTTCATGATTGTGTTACATAGTTTTTTTATCATGTCTGGGAACAATTAAACATAAATACTGAACAGCTACAGAGTCAATATATGCATCAAATAATTATTAAATTTGTTATTAGCATTTATTACATACTTTCATGATTTATCATTGTTTTTTCAGGTGGATGCAATGGAAACAATCCAGAAAATAGGAGCAGCAACTCCAACCGTAGATGATGGCAAGGTTTTGGATGAACAGCAGATTATAGATAAAATGTGAACATATTGGCAAAGCCATTTGTTTTGAAGGCAGCCACACAAACTACTTGCACAAGTTGGTGGAATGGAATTTGCAGATCCACACAACTTTCAAAAGTTGCAGCAAAAATCCTGTCTGCCACCACCAACAAGTGCTGCTGTAGAACACTCATTCAGTTGCCATGCGTGGATTCATTCCAGTAAAAGAAATTGCCTAACTACAGAAGGAGCATTAAAACTTTTGTATATTCCCCATAACCTTGCTTTGAATATCAGTGACTGCAATGATCAATAAAAAATTGAAAAACAGAAGCAAGCCAAAAAGTTGAGAGAAAGCTCTGAATCAAAGGTAGCAATGTCATCAACTAGGGGCAGCAGGATAAAACACATTGAACCTGAAATCACTGATAAATTGTTTTATCTGAAACTGATTCAGACATGGAGCCCTCACTTAGGAATTCAGATTCAGAGGCATCAAACATTGAACTGACAAATGTATAATGTAGAACAGACTAAACTGTCAGTAGTTTTTTAAAAATGGAATGGGCTATTTGATATATCTTGCAATTTGCACAGAGTGATACAATATACTGAAATTATAGTAGCATATTTCTGATTTCTGCATTCCTGCACTACTTTGTGAGTTTCTCATATCCATTATCAAGTCATATTGTTGATATGAATGTCAGATGTTAAATGCATCAGTGGGAAGGTCTAAATACACATTATGTATTTTCCCCTATAAATAAAGCAATCTGTAGTAGCAGGCTAATAATGCCTTTGGAATAGAATAGCAAGCACAGTCTACTACCTAGTGAAAAATGCTTGGTTACTTAGTTACAGCTTAGACATACAAGAAAAGAGCCTCTAGATTTACACTGTGAATTATCTTCTGGAGTAATTACACTCTGTTCTACAAATATATTATATGCCAATGAATAAGATTTTGAAAGGAACATATTAAAACAATGAAATAAAGATAAAATGTTTTCTTTTCATCAAATGTAATTGCATCCCGTAATTAAAAGAGGGTCACCATGCCCAATGATGAAGAAACAAAAAAAATCTCCCCCTAATTTTCCGTTAAATCGTCAGTCTCCCTCAGGCAGCTCCACAGAAAAAATGAGGTCCCCCCCTCCTCTGTGCTTGTGCAGGGGACCCTCCATATTTCTCTAACTGGAGAGGAGGCATACTCCACTTCGCCTACAGGTGTAGGGGACTGCCCCTCACTCCCTTCTCTGGAGGTACTTTTGGGCACCTCCCTTTTTCCAGTGGTAGTCCTCCCTTTTTTTTCAAAGGGGACTGCCAAGAAAACCAGCAGGTAGCTCATAGCCGACCGCTCCCCAGTGAAGCGGCTCGGTAGGGTAAACCCCCTTAGGGGGAGAGAGGGAAGCCAGGCCCCTTCAGGCGCTTCCCTCAAAAGACCTGCTGGCACGAATATTGAACCTTGCCTGGGTCAAGGCCTGTGCCTCCCCACACATGACTAGGGATGCTGCCAATGGGGCCTGCAATGTCCTGGTAGGGGATGGCCAACTGAAGGCCCCTCCTGAGATAGACATGGTCCTTGAGGCAACCAAGCCTCAGATGGTAGGACCTTACATGGGAGAGAATCTGGGCTCGGTGCCAAGCACCGAAACTGAATCCGCCCCTATGCAAGGTCCTCCTCAAACGGCCCTGGTTTCCAAGGCAGTACAAGGAGGGAAGAGATCTCCTCCAACTGCGGCCCCTGTGACTACCAGGACCTTCTCCATCTTGGAGAAGGACCTGGCTGAGGCTGGTCCATCTGGCCTAGGGGCTTCTGCAGGGAGAGGGGAGAAGCAGGTTCATTCCCAGCCCTCCTCTCCTAAAAAGAAAAAAAATAAGAAAAAGACTAAGAAGACTTGGGGCTCCTCTCCATCCACAGTCGCTGGGGGACGGATGGGTCTGCTGCTACTTTGGTTAGCGACCAAGCCAAAATCGGCACATCCAGCCCCTCTGCGCCCCCGGGTGTGGAGCCCCCGACGATGACTAAGATGAAAAGAGTGCAGGGCGTAGCCTCGATAACATCGGGGCACCTCATTCAAAGGTTACCTGTTATTTTCGAGCCGGCTGGCTTCAAACGCTTCCTCGTTATTCGCTCCACTGATGGCAGCATGTTGGCCAAGGGCAATATGATCCATCAGAGGAGAGCATTAGCTAGTGTAATTGGTAGAGAGCCAAAGGTGACCCGTTTCTTAGATGGGAGCCTTCTTGCGAATGTGGCGGATCCCTCCGAGGCAGCCAAGATAAGTGCTCTTTGGACACTTCATGGCACCCCGGTGAGTGTAATGCCGCACTCTACCATGAACTTTGTGAAAGGAGTAGTTTATGCGAGGGAACTCGTTGACTACTCCATTGAGGACATCACCCTAGAGCTGGCTGACCATGGGGTGGTCAAGGTCGAACGTGTGATGAGAAAACATCACGTTCGACTGTAACAAGCTCCCTGAGTCGGTGCGTGCCGGTTGGTACCGCTACCGCGTGAAGGCATTCATGCCACTGCCGCGGCAGTGCTATTACTGTCACCACTTCGGCCATATGAATCGTTCATGTAGATGTGCAAAGTTGGGGTCACCCGAAGTCTGTGTAAATTGCTCCAAGGCTGCACATGATAAGTCTAAATCGTGTGTGGCCAAGTGTGTCAATTGTGGAGAGCCACAACCTGCTTCTTCGAAGCAATGTGGTGCATATCTCCTTGAGAAAGAAATCCTGGCCGTTCAGGCCCAGGATCGACTCTCATTCTGCGAGGCTAAGGACTTGGTCCTGGCACGCCCGTCTCTGCCTGGGACATCTTAGGCCTCAATGGTTAGAAAGGCACCCTCTGCTCCTGGCCCATCCAGGCCAACGATCACGTTTTTTTTCCGCGCCCATTCGGAGCCCTTCTGCGAGTTCTACTAAACGCGGGCGCTCCCCTGGTAAAGCTGTGGGCACAAAGGGTTCACACCCAGCCCTGGCTAAAACCAGGGTCCCCCCCCCTTCCCCCAGCGTGACCGTTTCCGGTCACACCCCTGAAGTTGGTCGCCAGGCCATCTTCTAGGGTTCCTAAAGCTGTCCCCCGAAAGGAGGACAGCAACAAAGGAGCTTCGGCTTCTTCGCCCACGCCTAGTGGTGGAGTGAGTAGTGGAGACGGTGGTTCCTCGAAAAGAGGGCATCCCGCCTAAGGTTTCGAGGCAGAGGGGGAAAAAGACTTGCATGGCGAGCCTAACCTCCCCTAATTAGTCCTCGAAGGCGACAGCGCCTTCAGCGCTATGTCCGGCCAACAGTGCCCAGGGTTCTGCCTCCGGGAAGCATATGGCCATTCCCATGAGGGTCTTCTGTTTGAGAGGGACCCCGCATCTTCCCTGAGCTAGGCGTGGAGGGCATATTCCTTCAATGGAATTTCTGTGGACTCTGGGCCAACTGGGAGGAGCTGCGGAGGCTCGTCTCGTCCCGTTAGCTATTTTTCTGCAGGAGACCATGCTAGGCGCGTGCCCCCTGCCCTCCCTCCCGCGGTATAAGGGTCTTGCGACCCCACCACCACGAGATGGCCGGGCTGGGAGATGCGCGGTTTATACCCGTTCTTCCTTTCACTTTAGATACCTCTTTTCAGGCAGTGGCTGTGCAGCTTCACCTGGATAGGAGGTATACTATCATTTCTGCGTACATTCCACCGTCAGCTCACTTCGATGCAGGAGACTTCCGCCGCGTCGTGGCACGGTTGCTGAGGCCCTTTCTCTTGCTTGGAGATCTGAATGGCAGGCATCCTCTGGGGAGATCACTCAATAAATCCCAGGGGACAAGTCCTTGCCGATCTGATCGAAGAGCTTGAGATAGGTGTCCTAAATGTGGATGAGTTTATGCATCACTGTCTGAGAACCGCTTCATTTTCTTGCCTTGATCTATCTTTGTGCTCTTCAGATGCACAGCCTGATTTTGATTGGGGGGTGGTTGATGACCTCCATGGTAATGATCACTTTCCCATTCAAATATCATTTTCAGGGCAACTGAGCCTTAGAGCCCACCTTGGTGGTGCTTGGCAAGGTGGCCTCCATTTCACGAAATGACTGAATTCTCTATCTCGTCGAGGAGTTTAGGTCGTAGATGAGGCCGTTGAGTTCTCCGGCAACCTCATCGCCGAGGGCTTGACTACTATTCACAAAACGTCTGGCCGTTTTGCACACCGACTACTCCCATGGTGGTCGGCCGAGTTTGAGACGGCCCTCAAACAGAAAAGTTATGCCTACATGCGCTATAAGCGCCGCCCGAACGATTTCACTGTCGCTGAATTTCGTTAGGCTAGGGCTAGGTTCCGGTATATTTCGAAGCACGCCCGCCACTCTTCTTGGCTGGCATTCGTGTCTTCACTTAACGGCAAGACCCCTCTGGCAGAGGTGTGGAAGCGAGTCAAAAGGATTCGGGGCAAGTTCTCGCAGGACCCCCTTCCCGTTCTCCAGTAGAATGGGGCCGCAATCTCGGACCCTGCGACTGTGGCGGAATCCTTCGCGACCGCTTTCTCCGCATTCTCTAGTCGGGATGCTGCTTCACCAGCATTCAATGCACGTCGTGATGTCGAGGAAGGCCGCCGGCTGGACTTTACCTCCAGAGGCGGAGAACCCTTCAATGACAGGTTTACTGTGACTGAGTTGCGCTCCGCTCTTGCTTCATCCGCAGACACCACTCATGGTTCGGACGATGTCCCGTACGCCATGCTTCGACACCTGGGTGAGCGAGGCATGGCCTTTCTGTTAGATTTGTTCAACAGGATCTGGGTGGAGGGTATCCTCCCAGATTCCTGGCGAAATGCTACTGTGCTCGTCTTTCGCAAACCGGGGAGAGATCATTCTCTCCGGCCAGTTTCCGCCCAATCTCTCTAACCTCTTGCATGTGCAAGTTGATGGAGAAATTGGTAAATGTTAAATTAGCCTTTTTCCTGGACAGCGGAGGCCATCTGTCATCTGCACAGTGCAGCTTCCGCAAGTTCCACTCCACGTCAGATGCTCTGCTCCGACTGGAAAATGCTGTCTGCAAGGCCTTCCTTCGTATACAGCACTACGCCCCTTGTTTTTCGATCTGGAGAAGGCCTATGATACCGCATGGCGATACGGTATCATGGAGACTCTCCACACGATGGGGGCGAGGGGACGCCTCCAAATCTTTATATCTGAATTTTTGCGAGATCGTCGATTCCGCGTATGGGTGGGAGGGAGCTCTCTCCGCCCCAAAGGAGCAGAAAAAGGGTGTCCCGCAGGGAAGTGTCCTCAGTGTTACACTCTTTGCCCTGAGCATCTACAGCATCACCTCTGTGCTGCCGAAAGATGTTCTCGCTACGCTCTACGTGGACGACCTTTCGATCTCTTTTGGCCTGGCCCAAATGCCAACTCTGGAGTGTCGACTCCAACAGGCATTGAACCGCGTCTCTCGCTATGCTGAAGCGCACAAGTTTCGGTTTTCTTTGTCCAAGACTAAGGTGGTGCACTTCTGCCGCCACCCATGGCTCCACCCCGACCCAGATTTGTTTCTTAATGGGGTGCGCCTGGAAGTGGTTGAATCGCACCCTTTCCTTGGTCTTGTATTTGACCGACGCCTCACCTGGGAGGCTCATATTCGCAGCCTTAGGGGCTCTTGTACCCACGGCATTGGATATTCTCTGTTCCGTGACGTTCAGCGCTTGGGGTGCTGATAAGGCTAGTGCCTTACTTTTTTATCGATCCTTTGTTCGTTCGAAGATCTCCTACGGATGCGAGTTTTATGCATCCGCAGCCGAGCGTTTATTGTGGAAGGTGGACTCGATCCACCACACCGGCCTTCGTCTTGCGACCGGTGCCTTCTGCACTTCCCCCATTGAGAGCGTGTTGGTCGATTCTGGGGAGATGCCACTCGCTCTACGCCGCGTGCAGTGCATCACTCGCCTGCACGCGCAAGCCTGGTGCCTCCCTCAGTCGCCAACAGCTCTCACTGCATCCGCAGCTGATCTCGACGGTGCCTATTTTTCCCAGAGACGCCAGTCATACCCTAAGCCCTTTGGGTTTAGGGCCAGGAAACTCCTTCGAGAGCTAGGTATAGCTCTCGGGCCGGTGGCGCCTCTAGTTCTGCCCAGGACGCCACCCTGGAGGGTACCACATTTGGCTATTTGTGGCCACGCCTCTGCTCCCAAAGCTTGTACAGCGCCGGGGGTATTGCATTCGACCTTTTTGGAGCACACTTCGCACACTTCGTGGATCCCTGCAGCAGGAAGATGGTGTCCCACAGGGCAGGGACCTGTCTTCAGTGTCACACTCTTTGCCCCGATCATCAACGGCATCACTTCTGTGCTGCCGGAAGATTTTCTTGCTATGCATTGGGTGGACTTCCTTTCGGTCTCTTTTGATGCGGCCCAGATGCCAATTCTGGAGCATCAACTCGAACACGTATTGAACCGCCTCTCTCGCTATGCCAAAACACTCAGGCTTTGGTTTTTCTTGGCCAAGACTAAGATGGTGCACTTCTGCTGCCATCCACGTCTCAACTCTGACCCAGTTTTGTTTCTTATTGGGGTGCGCCTGGATGTGGTTGAATCGCACTGTTTCCTTGGTCATGTATTTGACCGACGCCTCACCTGGGAGGCTCATATTCGCAGCCTTAGGGTCTCTTGTACCGGCGGCATGCATATTCTCCGTTCCGTGACGTTCAGCGCTGATAGGGCTACTGCCCTACTTTTTTATTGATCCTTTGTTCATTCAAAGCTCAACTATGGATGTGAGTTTCAGGCATCCGCAGCCGAGCGTATATTGCGGTAGGTGGACTCGATCCACCACATCGGCCTTCACCTGGCTACCGGTGCCTTCCGCACATCCCCCATTGCGAGCCTACTTGTCGATATTGGGGAGATGTTACTTGCACAGTGCATTATTTGTTTGTTCGCGCTAGCCCGGTGCCTCCCTTAGTCGCTATCATTACTGATATCCGTGCTGCCTCGGATTTGGTAAACCGGGCGGATCTCAAGATTATCTTTGTCTGGTTCCTGGACCTGTAAGAATTGCGGGGAATAAGCGCGCCGATGATGGCGCCAAAGAATCTGCGAGGACTTGGCGAACAGACCAGCGTTTTGCTCTTCCTCACACCGATTACATGGCAGTAATCCGGAAACTCTCCAGGCTGCTTGGCAAAGAGGATGGGAGCCATTTGAGGGAAACTTGAAGTTGCGTACCATTGCACCGTGACTTTTCCCATGGACCTATCCCTCATTGCCGCGAAGGCTCCAGGTTTGCTTTCTGTCATCTCCACTTTGTTGAAATGAACACATTCCATGGATGCACCCAATTTTGTTGAAGCGCTTGCCTGTTCCTTTATCCTTTATTGTGACAACTGCCTTGCCCCCCAGACTGTAATTCACATTCTTGTTGAATGTCCCATTCTGGGTGATCTTCACGCACGTTACCTACGGGATGGGATGAGTCGAGTTGAGTCGAGTCGCTACCGCTTGTCCCTTGTACTCAGACTGTTTCGTGCATACAGACTTGCGGACCATATGATTTTTTTGAGGAGGCTGGAATCCTCTATTTATTTGAATTTTTGTTGTATGTCGCATTAGGGTGCCCCCCCCCTAATGCCTGTATTTGATGCAGTTATGTCAAATACAACTGAAACTAACGTTCCGTTAGTTTCAGTTGATGCTTAAACAAGTATATTTTCAGGACACATGTAGTCTTAGCCATCCGGCGTACATGATGAGTCGCTCCTGGGGCTCTTAATGTAACTTCTGTCTTATCAATGCCCCCAAGAAAGATGAGACTGAGTCGCAGCAATTCTTCATAATCGTCACGCAACTGACAAGATTTCAAAGCTTTCTGAAAATATGGGACTATTTCTCCTCGAAGATTATGCATTACCGGATTGACGAATAAACTGCTATCCGCCTCTAAAAAAGAATCCTTTTTAAGTGACTACCATTGTTCTTTAAAACGTTCAAAGAGACTCCTCTTTGGACCACTTGTAGGCCCAAGTAAAATTTTGCAAGCACGTGACAACATAATTTCGAAAATATGATGGGGGCACGCAATCCAAACAACCTCCCTTCCTAATACTTTCTCAATTATGGTACAGGCTCCTTTTTGTAGGCCTGTATTTGATGCAGTTGTGTCAAATACAAGGCCTTGAACTTGTCACGAAGATTCCAGTCATTAATTGATGAAATGCATGCTATAGCCTGTTCTTCTCCTGTTGCTCGTGTTATTTTTGGCATACCAAGAAGTTTTTCCATTCCATTTACAGAAACTATTATACTGTTTCCTTTGCCCCATCAATAGCAGGTAGTAGTTTTCCATCCCAGTGAAGAAGGATCGGTCCTTCAACAGACAACGAAGCTTTGTCTTCATTGTATGTTGCCTCTCTTACTTTCTTTCTTGAACATCATATAGAACTCCTGGAAAGTGTCATAGCTGCAATATCCTGACCCAAGGCTTGTGCTATTGATCCAGCAACCATTGTTGCTTTTCTATCTGTAATATTTGCACGATCAAGAACAGCAGCCACCCCTCAAGTTGTAAAGATATTTTTTGAATTTGAAGGACTACATTGTGCATTCTTTTTTCTAGTTGAAGAAGGTGGACAAAACTCTTTGTCTGCTGCAATTAACCTTAAATAATAATAAAAAAAAAAAATTGCTGCAATTAAACTTTCTCCTTCAGATGATGATGACTCGAAATCTGCATGAGCAGCAGCCTCTGCTTGATTTTTAGAAGTATATACTTTTTCTTTGTATTGTAAAGCCTTCTCATGTCGATATCTTTTGCGGGATTCCTTGGCTGAAGTATTCTTATCATGGCACAACATACTGCAGGAGAAAATGTTCTCTCTCTGCATCAACAGAAATTGGCGGTCTTCTACATTTTTTACCATATTTAAAGCATTTTTTGAGGCTATGTCAAAAAGTTTTGAAAGAGTAGATTCAAAACTACACTCATTCATTCTACATGAGTACAGTTCGGTTTTACGGTTCTTCTTCAAAGAAAGGTATTCTTCATACAACCTTGAGAGTTTCCTAATGCAAGAGTCTATTCGCTGTGTGGGAATTCGGGCTCTTTCCCATACTTTTATGACTTTTTGCAAGCGAGGTTGTAACTTTGTGTCAGTCATTGACTCCACTTGATGGTGGTACTGAATAACACGAAGCACATCACCACATGCTGATAGTCTTGCATATGAAAGCTCACTAGTAGGATATCCTAAAAGCCAGACTGCCGCAGACAAACGAGTACTTCCAGCCATAATCTGAAACAACAGAAATAAAAATTTATTGTAACTGAGTGAGCTCACGGTTCCCATCCATTTAGTTATACTTAGAAGATTTTTTTTTATACTCTAAAATTTCTAAATATTCAATATTCATGAAAGAATAAGCTTTCATTTGACATAAATAAATAGGCTCCTGTTTTTTGTAAATGATTATGGCAGTCATGCTTAATTAAAAAATATATAATTATATATATATATATATATATATATATATATATATATATATATATATATATATATATTGTGAATTAAAATATGAACATAAAGTGTGTTAACATATAATTTTAATATTCTTTAAGTAAGTCTGATATTGATAAAAAACTGCAAATTATCTGTACACTGAATAAACAAAGTATATTACTTACCTAAATAATTATATATATACTTGCATAAACCAGCACTTGTTTTCACTTCTATTACATCAACTGTTAAACTTCAAACTACAAATGAACAATTAATCAATCCTCGCTGACTTATATAGGAAATGGTGCGATTGCATCACTATTTGAAACGAGGAGGCGTTATTGCGTCATCACTTTACAAATGGGCTCAGAAATCAACAAGCTGAAGCAACAATTATTGCATTGTACGCTGAGTATGTGAATGTCATTCCACTTTTCAGATAATGCAATATCTTGATTTTTTTGGTGAATTATGTAATTCATAAGGAATGAGTTATCAATGACAAATATATGATAGTATATAAGTAACAACCAATAAATGCCTACTATTAAAAAGTTCCAATATTTTGACTGAAATTTAAAAATATGGAGACACATAATGATCTCTAAATATTCACCAATTTAGTCAATATTTTACATCAGCTCTTTTAACATCTTATAGCATAATTTTAGCCATGTGGAGAACATTTCCAACTAATTTCAATTTTTGCATATATTTTTGGACCACCCTAATGTCGCATATTCCTACAGCAGGGAGAGGTGAGCTTACCCAATATTCTAGCGGCCATGAATCTACCCTAAACTCCCAATCAATCCAGCCCACTTCCTACACTAAATTGGCTGTGAAAACCTGAGGGAGAATGAAACTATTGGATATGCAGTCCTGTATTCACAAAAAATTACAATACTATTTACAAGAGAGATGGGGTAAATAAATTTGAGATCTCATTACTTAAAAAAAAAAATCCTATCATTAAACAATATTTTATACAATAGACAAGATGAAATAATACAAAATTGCACAATATGAAATCGCACCAAGGAGGCCTATCAACCACACAGGTTGATAGTAACAAAAGAAAAGGCCTCATGTCCTACCTTTGGGGTGAAGTCCTGCTGGCTGCCACTCGAGTGTTCACAATTGTTGCCTAGGTCTTACCAAAAAAAGGCTGGTGCCTCTGAACTCGGTATAATAATGCGATCCGGTTGCGCTTTTGAGGCTATAAAAAGCCCTCCCTTCAAATGGGACTTACAATAACTTCAATCAATTTACTGCCAACTTTCGATCCTAGCCACTCTTTACAAAAGGCAGTAATAATAGAGTGGCTTTTGGACAAAAGAATTATATCAAAGAAACTTTTCATTAAATTTACTTAAAACAAAATATTAGCTATAAAAAAAAATCTCTCCATTCACCCACACATTCTTACAGAGGAAGGGAGAGGGTATTGGGGAAAGGAGTGGGAGAATGGCCCTTCACACACACTCACATTCACTCCACAATGTAACCCCATTCCTTTAAGGAGGAGCGGCCGTGGAGTTGATTCCCCAATCCCTATACCAAAGGTTGTCACAGACCATCCCTGAAGACTTCTTGTATAGATGAGGGAACCCCTGCCCCTAAAGTCAACAGAACGGCCACAAGGCTTTTGAAGCAGGAGAGCAAGTTTCCTGCAATGAGCCAAACTGTCTTGTAAGTCTTCTAAAGCAACAGAGTATTCTGCGGCCCATATCCCTTTGAACTCTGTCCCAAAGAAGGTATTGCGCTTCCTGTTAGGGTCTTCAACTCAAAGAGGGCCCCTAAATTTCCTTGGAGTTACGCCTGGAAAGCATTTTCTTTCAATAGACTTGTTGAGGACTCTGGACCAATTGGGAGTAGCTGAGGAGGCTTGTCTCTTCTTTCTCTCCTTTAGCTATTTGCCTTCAAGAGACAATGATGGATGAGGGCCTCCTACTGACCATCTTCGAGTATAAGGCCTTTTCAACCCCACCACCACAGGATAGGGGCCTTTAGATGTATCTGAGATTTAGACCCAACAAGCATCCATTCTCTCTTTTGCCTTAAATATTTCCTTTCGCACAATGGCAGTGCAGTTAGACCTGGATATGAGGTATATGCTTATTTCAGCGTATATTCTATTAAAAGCTGATACTTTGATGAGGTTAAATTCCTTAATTCATTCTCTCTCTCTCTCTTATATATATATATATATATATATATATATATATATATATATATATATATATATATATATATATATATATATATATATATATTTTCAGGGTCTTTATTAAAAAATTAACTTTGGAAGTTCGTAGACTTCCCTCTTCAGTTTGACAATGCTATTTGGAGTTCTAGTGAGACACCTTAAATAGTTACAATCTGAACACAAGTTTGGTTAGAGCAGAATCTTCAAATGATTTGTTTTAATAATTAGCTAATGTTCATATACAAAAAAGAAGCAATACAAATGACAAAGACACACCCTGAAGATACATTGTAAAGGAGGAAAGACAAAAGGAAAGGGCCAAATTTGTGTTCAGATTGTAATGAATTCATGTCTGTGACAGCAAAAGAGTAAGTTAAAATAGACCAATTGAAAGTATTTGGGGGTGCTGTTAGATTGGTCTCTTGTATACAGCCACTTGTTTGGTGTGGATTAAGTGTCTCCCCAGCATGCTCGATGCTGAATCAATGGGGTGAGAGATTGCTATCATAATCACGTATCCTAACTGTCTAAGTGCAGCTATTTAACAAACTAACAATCCTGCCGGCATTGATGCTTGCCACTGTCCAATCCTGATGCATTGATTCTTTCCGCCTGTCGAATCCTGATGCATTGATTCTTTCCCCCTGTCCAAAACTTCCACATTGATGCCTGCCTCTGTCTAATTCTGCCAGCATTGATACTTAGCCATGTCCATTCCTGCCAGCATTGATGTTTGCCCCCTGTCCAATCCTGCCGGCATGGATGCCTGTCACTGTCCAATCCTACCAGCTTTGATGCTTGCTCCTGTCCAATCCTGCCAGCATTGATGCCTACCCCTGTCCAATCCTGCCACATTGATGCTTGCCTCTGTCTAATTCTGCCAGCATTGATGCTTGTCCCTGTCTAATCCTATCTGCATTATTCCTTGCCCCTGTCCAGTCCTGGAGTATGACACCTATGAAAATAGACCTATTAAGAGAAAGGAGAGCTGCTGCCTAGAATATAGGTTTAGTTACTTATTGTTCTTGTTTTTTTAGTTTGTCATCGCCAGACACTTCAAAAGCCTCGGAGGAAGATGAGACATTATATATCCTTGAACAAATACAGAAGGAGTTGCAGAGTGAGGGTGGGTATCATATATGTAGGCTTAGTTTACAGCCTAGTTCAAAGTCTTGGCAAACAAAGATTGTTTTAGTTTCTAAGATTTAGTTCTGATTATTTTGCAATACAGGGTGTGCCAGGTATTTGTGACCACAACTCTCCCAGTGCTAGGGTATGATAATAATAGGTGATTGCATACCCTACTCCTTAGTGGAGCTGCCTATCTCCATTCTTCTTTTTTACATACACTTGTCTACCCTTTTCCAACTTTTGCCCTTACTATCCAGAGAGGTTTGGGTAGCTTGGGGCACTTTTGTCCTCTTTTCATAACCCTACTGTTCGGCAGGTTACACCATGGAATCGCTACATGCTGTGCGACTGAAAACTTCCAGCTAGGGGAGGTTCTAGGTAAAGCAGCTATTATTAGTGCCTGGTTTAGGTATCACCACACTACTATCAATTTTGTGAAAGTACAGATGTGAGGGAACTCATAGACTATTATTCCTTAGAAGATGTGATATCTTCCAAGGAATAGTTCATGAACAGTCAAGGACGAACATGTGATGAGAAAACAGGGAGGAGCCTCGAGACTCACCCCTACACAGTTTGTTACATTCGTAATGCAGGGCAGTGTTATGGTGAGCTTCTTACCCTGCTTTGTCGAAGCAATGTTGCTTATACCTTCTGGAGAAAGGTTTTGCTCATCCAGGCTGCGGACTGAATCTCTTTTTGATAGGTGAAGGATTTAGTCTTGTCACAACCTGGAACTTCCTTTGCCTCTCACGTTAAGAAAGTTCCTGTCCACTCCAGGTCAATGAGCACGATTACCCCCGGGCTCCACGAGGAAACCTTCTGCATCCTACTCTTCCCCTCCATCCAGGTGCTTCCCTGGTAGAGCTGGCAATTTCACAGGGGGCGGTTTTCATGCAGTACCCCCTCTATTTTAAGTCAGCAGGGATCTGCCAGGTGATGCATCTGTCTTCACAGGCAGCACGTGTTTTGTAGAGCTCTCAGAATATTTTGATTATTTGCTATACTTTGGTGTTTGATAGAAGTTTTTACACAAAATAGTATTACGTATAGTCTAGTGACATAGTAAACATAAATATTAAGTTATTAGATTGTATATTTGGTTAATATAACAAAGTTGTTTAGCATTGTTAATTTTTCGGCCAGGTTCTTTTGATTACCTTATTTTGCACGGGAAAGTACTAGTAGCTAAATTAAATTAGTGTTTTGAAACCTCGTTTCTAGGTGGATGGTTTAATTAGCGACTGATTTGGACTGTGTTGTGCCTTAAATCTTATTTCGGTCTGTTGAAATATTTTTTGGATTTTTATAGTGTTTTTTTCAGACCACAGAATCAGCGAAAGCTAAGTTGCTTTTTTTTTTTCCTTATTAATACTTAAGTCTTTCTTTGTTTGAATAAGTGATGGAGTTCAGGGATGAAAGTGAGCACGAGTGTCGGAATGTATGCATTGGTTGTGGTGTAGTTGGTGAGGGGTATACATGTGTTGTATGTGGGCTGCGTGAATGCATTGTAGATTTAGAGGGGATGAGAATTCAGGATTTAGACAGGATATGTAGGCTGGAGGGGTTAGTTGCTGAGCTCAGGAGGGAACTTAGTGTTAGGTGTAGAGCTGGGAATAGGTTAGGTGGTGAGGTAGGCCAGTTAGATGTTTCAGGTGAAGGTAGAGGGCCGGTGGAGGAGGTAGGATATGATAGTTCTAGTGATAGTGAAGTTAGCCCCCTTAGATTAGTTAGAAATACGCCTAGTGAGGATGGGGGACAGTGGAGAGTGGTTAGGAAACATGAAGCTAGGGAGGCTTCTCCTGTTCTTTGTCAGAATAAGGTTGCCTCTGTTGAGGTGGTTAGCCAGGGGGAAAATAGGTGTGTGAGTCAGAGGGACACAGAACCTATTAGCTTGACTAATACATTCAGTGCCCTAAGAGAGGAAGTAACTGGAAGTGATATGACTGATGGGAGTGGAGGTGGAGGTAGAGTGACTGGTAGTTTGAATGAGAATCGGAGTGGGGATGGAGTTAGGTCTGTGGGGATTAGGAATAGGAGTCTGACTGAAGTGCTTGTGATGGGTGATTCGTGAGTTAGATATTTAGATAGGAAGTTGAATGCAAGTAGACTGAATGGTTTGAGGGTGTGTTTGCCGGGTGCTGGAGTGAGAGATCTGTCTGATAGGTATGAGGAGCTGGTGTCTGGCTGTGCAAGGGATGCGGTTGTGATTACACATGTAGGAGTCAATGATGTGAAGAAAGTGGGTGCATGTGAGTTATGTGAGAGGTACAAGAGGTTGATTGGAAAGGTGAAAGAAAGTAGAATGAAAGGTGTTGTGACAGGTGTGCTTCCAAGAATGGATGTTGGGGTAGAATGGATGTCTCGTGCGATTGGGCTGAATGATTATGTGAGGAGGATGTGTGAGATGGAAGGTGTCATGTTTGTGGATTTGTGGTATAGGTTTGTTGGAATGAAAGAAATTTATGCGATGGATGGACTGCATTTGAATAGGAGGGGGGTAGATGTGTTGTGGGAGGAGTATGATCGTGTTATTAGGTCTTTGCGGGCGGGAAACTAGATACTAATAGTGGTCAGGGAATTATGAGAGGACATTATAGTACTGAAAGTAGAATGGACTTGGCAGATAACAGAAATAGGTTCCAAGGCGATAGAGGTGAGGTCATTCAGGTTTCAAGAGGTGCTTCAGGGATAGGGGGGTTAAATTGTTTCTATACAAATGCTCATAGTCTTAGAAACAAGAAGGATGAGCTATTTAGTTATATTAGCAATGAGGATATAGATATATTATGCGTTACTGAATCATGAGTTAATGAAATAGAATTTAGTGACCCTATAAGTTAATTTGATTTACAGGGCTATAATATGTACATTAGTCAAAGGACAGGTAGGATTGGTGGATGAATAATTATCTATATAAAAAACAACATTGTTTCAAGTTTAAATACTTCAATAAAGCAGGATGGAGTTGAGTCACTTTGGATAGATATTAGGTTCAGTAAAAATAGAATGGTGCATTGGGAGCTTTTTACAGGCCACCTGGGCAGACTGATGATATGGATGAACAAATGATAAGGGAAATAAGTAAGGGATGTGAAACAGATGCAGTTATTATTGGGGACTTCAACTTAAACTCTGTGGACTGGGAAAATATGATAGGTAGGGATAGAACAAGTGGCAGGTTCATAGAATGCTTTGAAGATAATTTTTTGAATCAATTTGTTAATGAGCCAACGAGGGGGGACAATATATTAGATTTAGTACTTTCTAACAGTGATCATTTAGTTCAAGAATTGACTGTTGGGGAAGCATTGGGAAATAGTGACCATCAGATAGTTTGTTTTAACTTGGGAATTAAGAAGGGTAAAATAACTGAGAATGCTGTAAAAGTTCCAAATTTTCATAATAGAGAGTTTATGTAAAACTTCGAAGCTTTTTAAATTTTTTAGACTGGGATGTAGAATTCAGATGTAAAAATGCTTATGGGATGTGGGATACTTTCAAGCATATAATAAATGTAGTCCAAGAGCATTGTATCCCAATGAAGGCTATTCAGAACAAAAGTAGGAAACCTTTATGGTGGAATCAGGAGATAGCTAGAAAAATTTCAGAGAAGAAAAGGGCATATAAAAAATTACAGGTAGAAAATAATATTCAAAATTTAAGTGATTATAGAATGGCTAGGAATGAGTTAAATAAGATTATAAAGAAGAACAAAAGGGTGTCAGAAATTAAATTAGCTCAAGATAGAAACAAAGATCCTAGAAAGTTCTTTAATTACTATACCAAGTCTGGCAGAGTTCAAATAGGACCTATCAAATATGAAGGGGTTGTGAGAGAAACTGATGAGGAAATAGTTGAGGTACTAAATGGTCATTTTGCATCAGTATTTACAAAGGAGAAACTAAATAGTCTTATGTATAGTACTCATGGGTCAGGGAAAGAGGTGTTTACTACCATTAGTGTGGATTGGAGGAAGATAAAAGGACTAATAGGTGAGTTAGATGCTATCAAGGCCTCCGGCCCTGATAATATTCATTCTAGGATACTTAAAGAAGGGGTAGAAAGTATCTCAATAGCTCTGGAGAAGTTGTATACTAGGTCACTGGAATATGGAGAAATACCCGATGATTGGAAGAGAGCGGATGTAGTCCCCATTTTCAAGAAGGGTAGTAAAGAGGTAACTTTACATCGTTTAGCCTAACTCCTGTAGTCTGTAAAATTCTTGAGAAAATAGTTAAAAAAGGGATTTTCCAACATCTAGAGAAGGAGGGGTTAATCAGCGATGCTCATCATGGGTTTAGATCAGGTAGATCATGTTTGACTAATTTACTAGACTTTCTGGAGTTTGTAACAAATCAAGTAGATAAGAGAGAGAATGTAGATGTAATTTACTTGGATTTTAGTAAAGCATTTGATAAGATACCACACAGGAGACTAGTTCATAAATTAAAAATGATTGGGATATGTGGGGGTGTTTCAAATTGGATAGCTGAGTGGCTGAAAGACAGGAAGCAAAGGGTAGTGCTAAGTGGTGTAAAGTCAGAGTGGTGGGATGTTATCAGTGGGGTTCCTCAGGGATCAGTTCTCGGTCCATTATTATTTGTCATCTATATAAATGATCTTGGGGAGGCAGTTAATAATAAAGTGTCAATTTTTGCGGATGATACCAAATTAGCAGCTGTAGTTAAAGATATTGATGATAATTTTAAAGTGCAGGGGGACTTAAATAAATTGTTATCCTGGGCACATAAGTGGCAAATGACTTTCAACCTTGATAAGTACAAAGTTATTAACATGGGGAAAGATAATAGAGAATTTAACTATGAAATGGATGGGCATTGGCTGAGCTCAGTAGAGGATGAGAAAGATCTAGGAGTAGTAATAGATAAGTCATTAAGGTTTTCTAAGCAGTGTATTGAAGCAAGAAATAGGGCAAATAGAGTGCTGGGTTTTATTAAGAGAAATGTCAGTTACAAAAGTAAGGAGGTTATTCTTAAACTCTATAACTCTTATGTTAGGCCACATCTAGAGTACTGTATACAGGCATGGTCCCCACATTTTAGACACGATATTAACCTTCTTGAGTCAGTGCAACGGAGGGCAACAAAGATTATTCCTTCCCTGAGGCACCTTGAATATGAAGATAAACTGAGGGTATTAAATATGTTCTCGTTCGAAAGGAGGTGTGTGAGAGGGGATATGATTGAGCTCTTTAAAAATTTTTCTGGGATAGATAAATTGGATGTTAGCAAGTTTTTTGAGTTAGATGATGGAAATCGGACTAGAGGTCACCACTTGAAAATTAAAAAGCAAGGGTGTAGGTTGGATTTAAGAAAATATTTTTTTACCAATAGAGTGGTAGACTTCTGGAACAAATTGCCGCGGAGGGTAGTAGGTAGTCCAAATTTAAATATATTTAAGAGTAGGTGGGATGAGTTTATGGGGAGGGAAGGTTGTGATGGTTCCTAAGTTTTGTATATATTAATATTGTTTGTATATATCTATAGCTGCATGATTTAGTTCTTGCAAGCCTTGATTGGTGATACCCTTGTTTCTGGATGCAATCCTCTGGATGTAGTTTTTTTTGGAGTTTGGGTGCCTTAAAAAACAGTCCGTTTGACTTGGATGACCTATGATGGGCCCTTGTGGCTTTTCTCATCTGTTATATTATATGGTGGGGGACTTTGATTTTGTCTTTCCCTGGCGATGTTGCTTTTCGTGGGTGGGTTTTGACGGATGCGGATGACCTTTGATAGACCCTTGTGGCTTTTGTCATCCGTGAAATATTGTTATGTATGTTATGTTAAATACACCGCTTGGTATGGGAGGTAACGCGGCATGCCCAGTTCGGAGACCGGATTGATGATTTATAGCGACTCACAAAGCATCCTGAGTGCTCTTGAGGCATTGGAATCTCTGCATCCCCTGGTTCGAGATATCTGTGACACCACGGTTTTGGCGAGTCGGGCGGATGTCAAGATTATCTACTGCTGGGTTCCTGGGTATGTGGGAATTGTGGGGAATGAGGGTGCTAAAGAGTCTGCGATGATTTGGTGATCAGACCAGAGTTTCACTTTCCTCAAACCGATTACATGGCAGGAATACAGGCAGCCCTCCAGGCTGTTTGGCAAAGAAGATGGGAGATGGTCGAGGGGAACCTAAAGTTATGTTTCAGGTAGCTTTCTGTCCTCTCCGAAATGGCGAATTGGACACATTCGCGGGACGCACCCATTTTGATGAAGCGCTCGCCTGCACCTTATTGTGACGACTGCCTTGTCCCCCAGACTGTTCGTCACATTCTTGTTGAAGGTCTCATTCTGGGTGATCTCCATGCACGTTAACTCCGGGATGAGTGGGGTCGCTATAGCTTGTCCCTTGTTCCCGGGACTGGTTCTTGCACACAGACTTTCGGACTATATGATTGTTTGATTATTTGTTGTAGGTTGCTTGTTTCCTGAGCTGGGCAAGGTGGGCCTACCCCCGATGCCAGAGTGCACTTCCTTGTTGCCTTTTTGCTGATCTTGTGTTTTTGTTTTATTTTTTTATTTGTTGTTTTTTTAGCTTTTGTTCCTTTTCTATCTTTGTTATTTACATATTTTTATTTATTTTTAATCTAGCCTAGTATTAGGCTGTAATTTGAGTACAGCGACTTTTGCCTTAGTAGGCAGTTCCACCAGGGTTGGCCAAAACCCCTTAATTTTGAAAAAGCCCAATAAAACCTGGGTTTTATTCTGGGTTTTTCAAATCTTAGGTTTTTCAAAAAACAAATGCTACAAACACTAGAATAACATAGAAAAATAATAGCTATCTCTATTTTTATATATTAATAATTACTTAGTTTAATAATTATATTATAGTAAGAAAAGATCACAGTAACAGATCACTGATCGAGAATTGTAGGTACCAATGATAGCCATAACCCATAGGAGAGATGAATTATTATGAGTCAGTATCAGAGAAATAACCTTAATTTGATATATATTTGCTGAAATTATAAACAAATATGAATTTTGAATAAAATAATGATAAGTAGCATTCATTTCTTGAAAAAAAAGTAATTTTGAAAAAAAAAACAAACCCGGGTTTTATTCTGGGTTTTTCAAATCTTGGGTTTTTTCAAAAAACAAATGCTACAAGCACTAGAATAACATAGAAAAAGAATAGCTATCTCTATTTTTATATAATAATAATTACTTAATTTAATAAATATATTATAGTAAGAACAGATCACTGATCGAGAATTGTAGGTACCAATGATAGCCATAACCCATAGGAGAGATGAATTATTATGAGTCAGTATCAGAGAAATAACCTTAATTTGATATATATTTGCTGAAATTATAAACAAATATGAATTTTGAATAAAATAATGATAAGTAGCATTCATTTCTTGAAAAAAAAAGAGTAATTTTGAAAAAAAAACCCCAAACCCGGGTTTTTTCAAATTTGACTTGAAAAAGCTCCCCAAAACCTGTTTTTTTTTTTAGGGCTGGATTTTTTTGATTTGCCCACCCTGAGTTCCACGGGCTCAGATCTGGCTAAAACAAGGGCTCACTTCCCCCTCTGCCCAATGTGACCCTTTCCCTTAAGGCGAAGGGGCTGTGTTGTCGATCTGCCCCACCTCCATACCAAAGGTTGTCGCCAGACCATCCCCGAAGACTTCTAAGACTATCCTCTCAAAGGAAGGCAGCAACAAGGAATCCTAGGTTCACTAATCCTTCTCCAAGGCTGGACTTGAAGCTAGTAAGTCCTCGAAGGCAGCCTCACCTTCGTCGCACAAGAATGCCCCCCGAGTACTGCCTTCAGGAAGACTAGGGCCATCCTCATGATGGGTCTTCTAAAAAGAGATCCTTCTGTGGTGGAGCGAATGTGAGTGTGTGAAGGGGCCATTCTCCCACCCTTTTTCCCAATACACTCGCCCTCCTTCTGTAAGAATGTGTGTGTGAGTGGGAATGGGTTTTTTTATTATATTTTCTTTTGTACATATGTATTTGATTTCATGTTGTATGTATAAGGTTATTTAACATCTCATGTTTTTTTTATTAGCTACTAAATGTTAAAGATTTTATGAGACAGCGTTAAAGTACCAGAAAAGAAAAAAAAAAGAAGAAAAAAAACAAACAAAAACATTGCCTGCATTTTTGCAAGAGCGACTGTAACGAAAAATATTTTGAAGATATTTAAAGAAGTCTTCTAAGAGTACTTGACTAGATCTTAAAAACAACTGAGCTCCGAGGTGGCAGGCACCATAAGCCCCGCACACCCAATTTTGTCACAAGAGTGACTACCGACAAGATTTTCCCCCGGGGAAGCCGGCAAATCATAAACCGTGGTACTACGTAAGAAAACTCCTCTTTTGTTGTCTCTTGTTTTGGTTGTCCCCTTTTGTATATGCACTCTTAGTATTAATATATATTTTTTTGATTGATTTGGTTCCAAGATAGAATTGTTTTAGTATATATATATATATATATATATATATATATATATATATATATATATATATAGATATATAGATATATAGATATATAGATATATAGATATATAGATATATAGATATATAGATATATAGAGATATAGAGATATAGAGATATAGAGATATAGAGATAGATATAGATATAGATATAGATAGATATAGATATAGATATAGATATAGATATAGATATAGATATAGATATAGATATATATAGATATATATAGATATAGATATATATAGATATAGATATAGATATAGATATAGATATAGATAGATATAGATATAGATATAGATATAGATAGATATAGATATAGATATATATAGATATATATAGATATAGATATATATAGATATAGATATAGATAGATATAGATAGATATAGATATATATAGATATAGATATATATAGATATAGATAGATATAGATAGATATAGATATAGATATATATAGATATAGATATATATAGATATAGATATATATAGATATAGATATATATAGATATAGATATATATAGATATATATATATATATATATATGCTCATTGGGTGCATATTTACCCATATTTTTGTAAATATTGTATTTTTTTCTTGTTAGTAAAGGACTGTACATACAATCCGTTTCATTCTCCTTCAATTTCTCACGTCCGGATTAGTGTAGGAAGCGGGTTGGATCGATTGGGGTTAGTCTAAATTTTTCGACCCGCTACACTTCGAGTTAGACCTAGAATGCATTTGCCTTCAATCATATTGCACCCACTTGAGAGGACTACGCGATCTATTCCATGGTTCACATCCTTGCCGACCTGATTGCATAGCTTGAGATAGGTCTCCTGAATGTGGATGACTATACACATCACTGTCATAGAATCGTTTCATTTTCTTGTCTCGATCTGTTTCTATGCTCTTGTGACACACAACCTGATTTGGGGTGGCAGGTAGTCGATGACCTTCATTGATTTCTCCGGCAATCTCATCGGCGTGGCTGTGACTTCTATTCTTAGAACCTCTGGCTGTTTTGCATACTATCCGTGGATGGTGCTCTGCTATAATTTTTTGCACGTCGTTTGCTCGCACAAGGCTGCCGACTGGTCTTACAAAGTAGGAGACTAATTCAATAACTTTTTACGCTAATTCATTTGCATTCCACTCGCTTCATGGAAGATACCTCTCCTGGTACCTACAAGATCCTATATGCCTGGCTTCAACACAAATGAGCGAGGCATAGCCATTGTTAGATTTGTTAACAGGATCTGGATGGAGGGTATCTTCCTAAACTCCTGGTAAATGGCTACTATGTTCCCTTTTCGGGAGCCAGAGAGAGACCACTCCACCCAAGCTGTTTTCTGCCAAATTTTCTAACTTCCTGCATGTACAAGTTGACGGGGGAAATTGGTTAACCTTAAATTAGCTTTTTTTCTTGACAGTGAGGCCTCCTGTCATGTGCACAGTTTCACTCCACGTCAGATGCTCTGCTCCGGCCTATAAAATGCTATTTGCGAGACCTTCTTTCATATACAGCACTATGTCAGTGTTTTTTTATCTGGAGGAAGTCTATGATACCGCATGGCAATACAGTATCATGAGGGCACTCTACACGATGGAGGTGAGGGGATGCGTCCCAATCATTATTTCTGAGTTTCTGCGAGATCGTCGATTCCGCATACTGGTGGGGGGAATCCTCTCTGCCCACTGGAGCAGGAAGATGGCATCCTGCATGGAAGTGTCCTCAGTGCGCGCTCTCTGCCCCGAGCATCAATGGCATCACCTCGGTACTGTCAGAAAATGATCTCGCTACGCTCTACGTAGATGACCTATCGATCTCTTTTGGGGCGGCCCAGATGCAAACTTGGAGCATCGACTCCAACAGGCATTGAACTGTCTCTCACGCTATGTTGAAGCGCACAGGTTTTGGTTTTCCTTGGTCAAGACTAAAGTGGTTCACTTCTGTTCTCATTCACGGCTCCATCCCGACCTGGATTTATTCCTAAACAGGGTTCGCCTGGAAGTAATGGATTCACACCGTTTCTATAGTATTATTTCCGACTGATGCTTCGCCTGGGAAGCTCATATTCCCATCAGGGTCTCCTGTACCCACGCCATGGACATTTTTCATTCCGTGACGTTCAGCACTTGGGGTGCTTTTCAAAACTCTATTACGGATGCTTTAATACATCTGCTGCCTCGCTGTAATTGAGGAAGGTGGAATCAATCCATCACCCTGGATATCATTTCACAATTGGCACCTTTCACAGGTCTGTCATTGAGAGTCTACTTGTTGATGCTGGCGAGATGCCACTCGCTCTGCGCCGTGCACAAGGCATTATGCGCTTGTATTCGCGGACCCAACATCTCCCTAAGTCTCTAACGGCTCTCACTGCATCCGCGCCCGATCTCGATCGTGCCTATGCTACCGAGAGACGTCAGTCATACCCTAAGCCCTTTGGGTTTTGGGCTAGGAAACTCCTTCGAGTGTTCGGTGTAGCTCTAGGGCCTGTGGCGCCACTGGTTTTTCCTAGGATGCCACCCTGGAGGGTAACACCTTTGACTATTTCTCGCTACATCTCTGCGCACAAAGCCTCGACAGCACCTGGAGTATTGCATTCGAATTTCTTGTTGCATAGATCCTGGCACACTGAGGCCGTGCCACTCTACCCAGATCACTCCAAATCTGAAGAAGGCTTTGTCTTTTCCCTCTTTTTTTTCCCAGTTTGAAGTCAACAAAGCTCTTCCAGCATTGTGTTGGTCTTCACTGCCAAACTGGTTGCAATACACCGCTCCCTATGTGAGCTTATACGTTGTGCCTGGTTCGGTATAAAGGCAAAACGAGGAACTAAGTTCTCTCGGCCCCAAAAACAAGAAATAAAGAGGTCCACAGGAAAGTGCTTAGATATTTGTGAGGGTATAATAATAAAATGAATGATTCAAATGTATTGAATAAATACAGTGCACAAAAGAGAACATTAAATAAAATTTGTTAAATAAATACGTGTCACATCAAATTCAAACATATCAAATGAATATAGTGCATTAAATATGTCACAGGATTAAACCACCAATGACAACATGTCATTACAAAATAAGCACTGCTACTCCGGACAATCGGTACAGGAATGGAATATATCCCCCCGTCTTACGTCCTTTATAAATAGCTGTAGGTCTCGACTACGAGAACCTAAGAATGGGGTGTAAGATGAAAAGAAATATTCCAAAGACCTGTCACGGAAGTCGTGAGGCAATACACAGATGGCGGTTGTCTTGGAAACGGGGAGAGTCGTACGAGCCCAAGCATATTCCGACTTCCTGGTGAGAGCGAGAGAGACGAGTAAATCGCGAGCTTGCAATCCGTGCAGCGGCAGATGCTAGCAGGGGTCTGTAGGTATCAGCGGGTCCGCGCTCTACTTCTTTAGAGTCAGGGGGTCCCTATTTTATACCCGTCACCATGAGCGTCTACATGATGAAATTCAACCTGCTTTCAGTTCGTCGACCCGCTCTCCAGTCGCTATGGCATAAACTAGGTAGTAAATTATCGAACTGCGCTTCCCAGGAGTTACGACGTAAGTTATAAAATGGGTCGTAAGCCATGTAGTAGGTTATCCTTAGAGCTCATGCTAAGCGAGTGGATACAGCGTTGGCCTCCCAATGTCACGGTACTGGGTTCGATTCCGAATCCCGGCATGAGCGGACACAAACATTAGCGCCCGTAGAGATCTGGCTACCAATTGGTGGACGCGCTGTGCTCACCCCATTTTCGGGTGGGTAGATCTTACACCTCTCACCTCACACATAGCCAATCACAACACTGCTTTCTTTCCTCTCCCGCCTTAACAGCACAACACAGATACACTCTCTGTTTCAAGGAATCCTGCCGATGGGTATCTATATCCACGTACCTCTGATGCGGAATAGGTCCCTCTTCCCCAAGGTGACGAAGGCTTCCACCTGAACGCTGTTTGGTGTCAAAACATAATACTTCCTTTCACCTCTCCCCAAAAAGAGGACCGGCTCCTGGGGCTCTCGGCCCGACCAGCGATTGTCATACTGACATTATATAAAAATTTCATTATCCTGTCGGAGCTCCTCCCAGTATCATGGAAGGATTGGCGTGACTAACTAACTAACTAGGTTATTCTTACATTCGGAGACCGGATTTTGTTCTTTTGAGGCTTTTGAATCTCTGCACCCATTGGCTCACCATATTAGTGCAGCCACATCTGTCACGAAGCGGGAGGGTGTTGACTTTGTCTTAGGCTGTGGACTTCCACGTGTCGGGATTACAGGAAGTCAGCGCGATGAGAGGAAGAAACGCTTTGCAAGGACCCTGCGAACAGACCTGAATTTGCCTCTTCCCTACTCTGACTACATGGCAGCTATCAGGTTAACCCTCCGATGACCTGGCAAAGAAGCGGGGAGACTGCCCAGGGAAACCTAAAGTCTCGCACCATTGCCCTACGACTGTTCCCGCAGACTTACTCCCCGATGCCTCTGTGGCTTCAGCTCGCTTTCTGACGGCTTCCAAACGAGCTTTTGGGTGTACATTCGGGCCCTTAATTGAAGTATAGCCACCCTCGGGGGCTATAGCATTCCCTTTCCTCTATTTTTGTTGGTGTGTTTTGTTTGTGGGATTATTGGTTTGTTGTTTCTTATTATTGTTCGTTTTTTATGGTGCCTAAGATGTGGTTAAACTTTAATTTCGTTGGTCATTTATGTGATCACAGTCTCGAGTAAAAGACCCCCTTAAATTGAGAAAAAAAAGTTCTTCCCTGTCACCTTTATTAAAAAGGCCACCATAAGCGTTGAAATCTCTTACTTTCCTTTAACCATGGTGTTAATGGACTGGCTAGTAGGTGGGTAAGATATTGACCCCCAGTCCAGTCATAATATAAGATTGTATCTGGTGGTTTGCATCTAGAGCAGGGGAAGAAATTTTAGTGATGAACAAGCATAGGTACCCGGCATTGCCTGGGATAAAAAGGCCTGTCACTACTAATTACAGATACATATTTTTTAAAATACTTATATTTTTGCACAAAAATATCTTTACTTGCTAATTATTATTATTATTTGTGGGGCGAAGGCATATTATATACTTACATTGAGTAAATGTTTCACCACACTTGCCCAGCAGTTTATGATCATGCACGAATGAGCCTTTGTTATGAGCAAACAACGTTGTGGCTGCCGGAAGAGATCATGTCTTAAAGATACAGATGTTGGCAAAATTATTGACTGCATGGTACATAGTTTGCTTGATTAATATTTTGCAGCACTAATTTTTATTATCGTCTCTACTGCTAATCATATACAGTATATTGCTATCAAACAGACTTTTTTTTTCTAGATTTGCCAAGAGCTAGTGAAGTCTTGTAGTTTTTTTAATTGTGTTTCAAGCATTCTTGTACAGAGAATAAATTTAACCTACATGCTCTTCTATTTCTTTTGTATAGTCTGTTTATTTTTCAGTTTGGTCTTTTTGTTTGTTAGAAAGTTACAAAATTAGGTGTTGAAGCTTAGTTTCTTATTTTACCGCCATTTACTTCTTTTGTTGACAGATGAAATGATGATGAACGAGTTCTTCCTTTTTGAGTCCAAAGAGTTGAGTTCCAAAATTGAGATGTTCCAAAGGGAAGAAGTCATCTGCCCACTCTGTAAAGTAGGTTGAGGGAATTAGGGTTTTATGTTCCATTATATCTTTGCCCTATCTGATTTGTTGATAATTTGTATGTACATTATATCCTTGGTTTTTAGACAAATGGCCCCGGAAGGGGTACCCCATCCATATTGTTTCATTTGATACATGGAGGAGGGGCACATCCTCATGGCCTGAGTCCAAATTGGTTAACTTGAACTCTTTGACAAGGACTGGGAAAGTTACTGTTTCCCCCTTTTCCTTATGGCACCCACTTTTATCTATGACTCACCTGCAGGGTGGGCCTGTGGAGCTGCACATCCTCCCGGCCTGAGTGCAGGTTAAGGAAGCCCTGTCTTCACTGGGTTGATGTGAACGCATTGAGGGAGCCTGGGAAAGTTGTTGCTACACTTCCTCTCAGCATTCCTTTTTCTCTATGACCACCCCCTCAGCCTTCTGTCTAGGCTTAAGGACCTGACCAACTACCACATGCCATGTCAGAAAAGAAGCATTGGAACCTCTATAAACAATGCCCCCGTAAGGAGCGCGGCTATTTGCCTTCCTTGTCGCCGTGCTGACGGGACTTTGGGCCCCGTCCAGCCCCAGCTTAGCCTCTTCTCCTTTCTGACAGCCTGTGTTTTTACCCTACTTACTCAGTTTCCCTACGACCTCTCCCACAACTTTCTCTGGTTGGCTTCTAACTTCACAGGGTAGACGCCGACCAACTTCCTCTCACCCAAATGCTCCGGCTTGGGGTGGTGGGTTTTTAACAACTTGCTTCATCCTGCCCACACCTTCCTCACATACACTTTCTTCCTCCTTTCTCTATGAATTTGACGCCGTGCCCAAGGTTGAGCCACCATGATGATGGACTGTTAGGTCACTAGGCGGGAGGAGTGGTCCCAAATGGTGGCAGCTGGTTCTGCCGGTCCCGTGTTCACCCCTCGCAGACTGGGCTACTTCGTGGAGTGATGAGCATTTGCCTCCTGTGACAATTACAGGGTCACCATTTCCAATGATGATTTAAATAAAAAAACTAATACCTCCCCTTTATCTTCCCCTCGACCATCACCGGAGCCGCCTTTGGGCAGCTCCTGTCCCAGGCCTACGGGTGTGGGGGATTCTCCCTCATCCTCTTCTCTGGAGGCGCTCAAGTCTCTCTTTCCAGCGGCAGTCCCTCCTTTTCTTTCACAAGAGACTGCCAAGAAAGCACGCAGGCGGCTGAATGTTGGAGCGCGTCGATAGGGCCAACCACCTTAAGGGGTGGTAGCGCCTGTTGGTCCTTGCCCACTAACATCCTGCACTCGTGTACTAAGAGACTACAGGAAGTCACTGTACTTGCTCCCCCCCCTCTTCCTCGATGGATGCCGGTTTGCTGGCATTAGGTGAAAAGGATCCTCGAGATAGACATGGTCCCTGAGGTGACGAATCGCTCCTGTTGACGTGCAAAGTCTGGGTTACCCGACGTCTGTGTAAGTTTCTCCAAGGCTGCACACGATAAATCCAAATCGTGTGTGGCCAAGTGTGTCAATTGCGGAAAGCCGGCCACCCCCTTTCTTCGAAGCAATGCGGTGCGTATTTCCTTGAGAAGGAAATCCTGGCCGTTCAGGCCCAGGATCTTATCTCATTTCGCCAGGCTAAGCACTTGGTCCTGGGTGCCTGTCGCTGCCCGGGAAGTCCTATGCCTCAATGTTAAGAAAGACACCCTCTGCTCCTGGCCCCTCGAGGCCTACGAGCACGGCCCTTTCCTCGCCCATTCGGAACCCTTCTGCGAGTTCTACCCACCCCGGGCGCTCCCATGATAAAGCTGGCGGCACAAAGGGTTCACATCCAGACCCGGCTAAAAACAGGACTCGCCTCCCTCTCCCCAACGTCACCGTTTACGGTAAGGCGAAACGGCTGCGCGCCTCCATCGAGTCGTTAGACTCAAGAGGCAACACCCCTGAAGTTGGTCGTGAGCCCATCTTCCTAAAGCTGCCCCCCGAAAGGAGGACAGCACTAAAGGATCTGCTCTTTCTCCCACATCTAGTGGTAGGTTTGGTAGCTCGGAGAAGGGTGTATCCAAAAGAGGGCCCTCCACATCCGAATCCCCCCCGTTCGCCTAAGGTTTCGAGGCGGAGGGAGGAAAAGACTCGCATGACGAGCCGAACCTCTTCTGATAACTCCTCGAAGGCGACAGCGCATTGACCGCCAACAACGCACAGAGTTCTGTCTTAGGGAAGCGTAGGGCCATTTCCGTGACGTTCTTCTGTTCGAAGAGGGCTCCCGCATCTCCTCCGAGCTAGGCCTGGAGGGCATATTCCTTCAATGGAATTGCCGCAAACTCCGTCCGGCTGGGAGGAGCTGCGGAGGCTCGTCTCTTCCCGCTCTCTGTTAGCCATCTTTTTGCACAAGACCATGCTCGGCGCGTGACCCCTGCCCACCCTTCCGAGGTATAAGGGTTTTATAACCCTATCACCACGGGATGGGGGCTGGGCAGGAGGATAAGCAATTTGCCAACGCCATGATGTCTACATTCTTCTCTTCGTTTTACATACCTCCTTTCAGGCAGTAGCTTTGCAGCTGCACCTGGATAGGAAGTATACTGTTATTTCCTCGTACATTCCACCGTCAGCCGATTTCGACGCAGGGGACTTCCGCCGCGTCATGGCACGGTTGCCGATGCCTTTTCTCTTGTTCGGAGATCTGAACGGTAGACACTCCCTCTTGGAAGACTACTCGATTAATCCCAGGGGTCAAGTGCTTGCCGACCTGATCGACGAGCTGGAGATAGGTGTCCTAAATTTCGATGAGTTTACGCATTACTGCTCTAGAACCGCTTCATTTACCTGTCTCGATCTATCTTTGTCTTCTCCGGATGCACAGCCTGATTTTGGGTGGAGGTAGTAGATGACCTCTATGGTAGTGATTACTTTCCCATCCAAATATTTTCTGGGCCGCTGCCACCCGAGAGCCCGCCCCGGTGGTTCTTCGCGCGGGCACAGGGATCCGCATTTCAGGAAATGACTGCTTTCTCTGTCTCACTCGAGGAGTTTGGGTCGATAGATGAGGCCGTTGAGTTCTCTGGCAACCTAATCGCCGTGGGCCTAACTATTATTCCTAGAACGTCTGGCCGTTTTGCACGCCGACCGCTCCTGAGATGGTCAGCCGAGTGTGAGACGGCCCTCAAACAGAAGCGTTCTACCTACATACGCTATAAGCACCGCCCGAACGACATCACTGTTGGTAAATTTCGTCTAGCTAGGGCTAGGTTCCAGTATATTTCGAAGCACGTCCACAGCTCTTCTTGGCGGGCATACGTGTCTTCACTTAACGGGAAGACCCCTCTAGCAGAGGTGTGGAAGCGAGTCGAGGGATTCGGGGCAATTTTTCGCACGCCCCTTTCCCCCCCTCACGTTGTCCAGGAGAATGGGACCGCTATCTCGGACCCCGCGTTCGTGGCGGAATCCTTCGCGACCGCTTTCTTGGCATTCTCTAGCCGGGATGATGCTCCGCCAGCATTCAATGCGCGTTGTGATGTCGCGGAAGGCCGCCGACTGGACTTCACTTCCAGAGGCGGAGAACCCTTCAACGACAGGTTTACTGTGAGTGAGTTGCGTTCCCCTCTCGCTTCGTGCCCGGACACCGCCCATGGTCCAAACGATGTCCCGTATGCCATGCTTTGACACCTGAGTGGGCGAGGCATGCCCTTTCTGTTAGATTTGTTCAACAGGATCTGGGTAGAGGGTATCTTCCCAGATTCCTGGCGAATCGTTACTGTTCTCGCTTTTCACAAACCAAGGAGAGATCAGTGTACCCTTGCCGGTTTCCGCCCAATCTCTCTAACCTCATGCGTGTGCAAGTTGATGGAGAAACTGGTAAATGTTAGATTTACCTTCTTTCTTGACAACGGAGGCCATCTCTCTTCTGCACAGTGCCGTTTCCGCAAGTTCCACTCCACGTCAGATGCTCTGCTCCGATTGGAATATGCCTTCTGCAAGGCCTTCCTTCCTAGACAGCACTACACCGCGATGTTTTTTTTTTATCTGGATAAGGCCTATGATACCGCATGCCTATACGGTATCGTTGAGAATCTTCACACGATGGGGGCAAGGGGACGCCTTCCAATCTTCATATCTGAATTTTTTTGGCGAAATCGTCAATTCCGTGTACGGGTGGGCTTAGCCCTCTCCAGCCCAATGGAGCAGGAAGTGTTTTCCGCAAGGAACTGTCCTCAGTGTCACACTCTTTGTCCTGAGCATTAATGGCATCACCTCGGTGCTGCCGTAAGATGTTCTCGCTACGCCCTACGTGGACGACCTTTCGATCTCTTTTGGCGCGGCTCAGATGCCAACTGGTTTGTTGACTCCAATAGGAATTGAACCGTGTCTCCCGCTATGCCGAAGCGCACAGGCTTCGGTTTTCCGTGGCCAAGATTAAAGTGGTGCACTTCTGCCGCCATGCGTGGCTTCATCCTGACATAGATTTGTTTCTAAAAGTGATTCGCCTGCAAGTGTTAGACTCGCACCGTTTCCTTAGTCTTGAAATTGACCGACGCCTCACCTAGGAGGCTCATATTCGCAACCTTAGGTTCTTTTGTACCCGGCCTTCGTCTGGCGACAGGTGCCTTCCGCACTTCCTCCATTGAGAGCCTACTTGTCGATGCTGGGGAGATGCCACTGGCTCTGCACCGTGTAGAGTGCATAATTCGCCTGTACGCGCCAGCCCCGCGCCTCCCTCAGTCGCTGACAGCTCTCACTGCATTCTCAGCTGATCTCGACGGTGCCTATGCCGCCAAGAGACCCCAGACCTACCCTAAGCTCCCTGGATTTAGGGCTAGGAAACTCCCGCGGCGTCCTTGGTTCTGTCCAGGACGCCACCCTGGAGGGTACCACCTCTGAATATTTGTCGCCACGCCTTTGCTCCCAAAGCTTGTACAGTGCCGGGAGTTTTCGTTTGGCCTTTTTGGAGCACACTTCGTGTCGCGCTGTAACCGTGCCAGTATATACGGATGGCTCCAAGTCCCAAGAGGGGATCTGTCTTCACGCCCTAGCTGGTTTGAATACACTGCTCGGCACTGTAGATAATGCGACGTGCACAGTTCGGAGACCGGATTGTGATCTATAGCGACTCACAAAGCGCCCTGAGTGCTCTCAGGGTATTTGAATCTCCGCATCCACTGGTTCGCGATATCCGTGACGCTACGGTTTTGGCGAGCCGGGTGGATATCGAGATTATCTTCAGCTAGTTTCCTAGACATGTAAGAATTGCGGGGAATGAGGGCGCCAAAGAGTCCGCGAAAACCTGGGTGACCAGACCAGCGTTTCACTCTTCCTCACCTCGATTACATGACAGGAATACGGGCTGCTTGGCAAAGAAGATGAGAGACGGTCGAAGGGAACTTAAAGTTACGTATCATAGCGCCGCGACTGTTCCCATGGACCTACCCCCCAATGCTGCGCCTGCTTCAGGTTGCTTTCTGTCGTCTCCGAATTGGACGCACTCGCGGGACGCACCGCCATTTGATCGAGGGCTCGCCTGCGTCATACTGTGAAGACTGCGTTGTCCCCCAAACTGTTTGACACGATTCTTGTTGAATTTCCCAGTCTGGGTGATCTTCGCACACGTTACCTCAGGGCCGCTATCCCTCGTCCCTTGTACTCTGGACTGGTCTGTCCACAGATTGTGGACTATATGACTTTTTGGAGGAGGCTGGACTCCTCCTCCTTTATTTAAGTTTTTTTTCTAGGTCGCTTGTTCCTGCGCCGGTGGGAGGCAGAGCTATCCCCGACCCCGGAGCGAACTTCCTTTTTGTTCTCTTTTTTGTAATTTTGTTTATCCTTTGTACTTTTTATCGTTGTTATTTACATATTCTTATATGCCTTTCTTTAATATATCCCAGTAATAGGCTCTTGTGTGAGTACGGCGACTTCTGCCCTAGTAGGCAGTCGCTAGATGGGCTCCTAAAAAAAAAGAACACCTGGGTAAGGACCGATCACTGGGTAGCTTCTGGTCAGTGTGGGTCACCGTCCAGAACACCACCATTCTGTAACCCCCTCGGTGTAGAGACCTGAAAAGTCCCCAAACCATAACAGGAGCCGCTGGACACGGGATATAGCCCCATCCCCTCCTCCAGCACCCCCCTTCATTTTTATTTTGTGGTCACAAGGTGTTGGCGGCAAAAGCCTTTGAGAGTTTGAATAAGTTTCTCCATCATATCCGACCACATCTCTCTCTCAATCCTCACCCGACCTTGATGTTGGGGCCATGTTTATATTTGACCCTGTGTCTTAATTGTACATTAGCTGTTTATAATCTCATAACAACATATGGCCCCTTTGGCCACTTATAACAACAGGTTGGGAAAAAATGTGAGAGTGATTTTTCTACCATAGAGTCGTAATTCAGGTTGCTTTCACAGTGGCTGCCATAAACTGTAGATACCCATGGTTCGGATATCGCATTAATCAGTAGCTCCCCGCAAGAAATAAAAGGTTTTTTTAAATGAGTTACTGGACATGCCGTTCCCCCCTCCTCCCCCGCCATATGGCTTAGGACACTATTTATGTGCTGATTTGTCTGTGCTTGTTGTGCTCAATTCGAAGTGAGTGTAGGCACTTGTTCGTGGCCATATCTCATGGAATGTTACTGATTTTTTGAGTAGTGTTGTGCCAGGGCATTTGTCGGGTGGTGAAATCAGCCCTATTTGTGCCTGACTAAATGGCGTCATATCTTTCTTGTGCACCTCCGTTTGAATTGGCAAGACAAAGACTAATAATTTTCCTGAATTTTTTACGGTCAGATGTGTCGTTTTAAAGTGTCGAGGAAAGCTTGACAGTGTACCCGTTTGATGTTGCATTAGTGTTTGGATGTTTCCTCTTGTTCTTAATGTCAGTTGTGTTTTTGGTTCGTAGTTGTTGTCATAGACTGCCTCTGGTTTTTGTGAGCCTTCTGATTTCTTGGGTTATGGTGTCTGAGTATATTTGTTACTGGCTGTTGAAGGATGTTGGCAAAGAGTGTATAGGTAGGCCTTGTTTATGGCACTGAACCGATTGACTGAGTAGCCTTGGAATTTTTGTTCAGTTGAGGAAGAAGTCCCAGTCCCTTTTGTTGAAGTTAATGTAAGTGCCTGTGGTTCGTGGAGGCATAAGCTTCTCAAGGGCTATTTGTATGGTGATCGAAAAGTGGTCAGAAGATAAGGTTAGCGGGTTGTTTTGGTGGCTAGGTCAGGTAACCAGAAGGTGTCTTCTTGGGGGTAGATGTTGAAGGGTATGGGTGAAAGTGTCGTCGTTTGGGATGAATAAGTTGATTTAGTGTTCTTTGATTGTGTACCCATTTGTCTCTCTGTCTGAGGTTTCTGCTGGGGAGGGGGGGGGGAGTTCATTGACATTGATGTGCCTTCTAGTGAGTGAAGGCATCAGGGATGAGTGAGTTGGACCGCTTTACATTTAGAGAATGTTCCTTTTTTCTTCACACTGAGTGAAGGACGACTTTTTACGCCAATGTTGTTCCTGCCCGAAGCGCGTTCCTATCCCCTGCCAATGTGCACCCCGAGAGCTGCCCATCTGGATGGGCCTTCCAGCATGCTTTCCTTACACACCTCTGTATTACCGCATGTACAAGTGTTGATTATTAGCATAAATACTTTTTATATCCACATAGAATTGACAAAACGATTAAATGTTTAAAAAGAACAACAAACAAAAAGTGTTTCATCTATGGGAAACAGGCCAGCAGCCATTCCCCTGGTGGATGTGGCATGACGACCATCCTACCTGCATGCAATCATGGAGTGGGACCACCCCACTTGGATGTATCGCGAGTGAGGTTGTTACAAAAGAACTTCCTAGGTGTTGCATGGACAACTACCATAGGGGGGCGTTATAAAATACCCACAACATGCAACAGCCTCCCTCCACTCTAACCTGGTCCCTCAGGGCAGCCGCACTTAATTGGGGGTGGCGTTGCCTGGGTGCTACGGCACAGGAGGCTGTAGATCCAAACAGTTTTCTCCATTGACCCCTCAAGGGAGCAGAGATGTTGTATGCTATAAATAACAACAGCCCTTTAAAATGAATAAACTTTGGATTAAGATCCACCCTGCATTGTTCGCCTTAACTTAGTTATGGTGGTTGAGGTAATCAACTGCACCCAACTCAAACCACCTCTGTTTTGATAATTTATTTGACTCCCTTATAGCTCCCCACCCTCACCCTCCCTGCCTTCCATGTCGGGGAGAAAAAGACCTGCCTTCATTGTCAAATGTGGGTGTGTGTTGTCTCCTCTCGGTCCTTACCACCATGTTTATTTTCACTTGCTATACTTCTGTAACTCATTTTCACTTATCCCAACTTTACCACTCCTTGTTTCTAAAGTTTTTGGGTGGAGATGCAGCCATTGGCTGTGCCTTATATAAATAGTAATAAAAAAAAATGTATTCGTCGATTAATTTTTCCGAAGGAGTATTCATACTAGTTTTTTCCAATAGGTTCCTCCTCCCCCTCGGTTATTTGACATAGACTGTGGCTCTCGCTCGTCGAGTGGATGAGGCGTTGGATTTCCACCATTTACGTCGCACGCGCAGGTTTGGTCCCAGTGAGTGTGGATGCGAGCTGGGTGACCATTAGCGGATACACTGATGCTTACCCCCGATGGGGTAAGTAGCTCCACACACATCATCACAACCCCGCTATCATTGCCTTCCACCCTTCACAACACAGCATACCAACCCTCCTCTAGTCCTACTGGTGGAGTACCTACTTGTGCCCCCCATGAAGGGTTCTATGTTGCTGATTGGTGTCAACCCCCCCCCCCTCCCCCATGAGATTTGGCCCTTGGTGCCTTCAGACTTACGGTGCTTGTCATTCTGATTGTTATTTACATTTTACTATACATACATGATGCGATGGAGCGAATGATACTTCCTACTTTGCAATGAGTTATTCCAGCGATTTACTTCGTTAAGGTCAGAGTCCATACCTACGTGCCAGATGGGGCTCTCCCAAAGATCCAACACCCTGTAGATATTTTGTCTTGGGTGTTGAGCTGTGTCTGGAAGCTGGAGGTGCAGATGTGTGGAGAAGTCGGGTGTTTGTTGTCGGTGACAGTGTCGTGCCCCTTCCGAGGACGGGCGATGTACGTATTATATGGGTTTGATGCCCCATGGCATATGGGGAGATGGTTTAGGCTTTTAAATTGGAGGGATTGCTGTTTTATGTGCGTTAGTTGGTTTGTGTGTATGTGTGTGATGGGGTCCTTGTTACAGGGTGGTAGAATTCCTTATAGAATCACAATGTAGTGTAGTGGCAATGGATGGACCCCGGTCTCATTAATTGCAGTGAGATTGCCTTCTGCGGACCTTCTGGTAGACTTTTATGGGCAACGTATTTATTTCCAAGTGAATGTATTTGACTCTGGTCAACTTCAAATGCTACTGGTGGCCAGTTAAAGTGCTTTTTTTTTTGTCTTTTGTTTTGTGTTGTAGTGAGCGGATGCAAATTTGGGTGCCCATGTCATATGTAGCATATGTTTAGTGTTGGGCAGATGTAGTGTCCATATTCTGTCATCATGTATCAAAGCTCTTATGATCTTGATAAGCAACACTATCTTTTCTCAGTTAAGAGCAGAATAACTTTCATCTAAATGGGTGTTTTCTGTTGCAGATTCGCTGCCTTAAAGAGCGCATGGTTCCTACTGACACCCCAGGCAGCAGTTTCCAGACTCCTGTGAAATATTCCACTTCTTCTATGGTTAATATGGTGAAGTGTGAGTGTGGCTTGTCTCTTTCTGGTCAAGACCTAAGTCTCACAAAGGTGTGTGCAGGGGTAATTGTTTTTAACTTTATTTGAAGCCTTTCATCACCTTTGTTCATAAAATTGCACAAAATTCATTTATAATATTTTCACTTACTGCTTCTCATCTATTTCGACCTCTAAAAATTCTCCGCTATTTACTAAATACCCTCTTGGATTATCTACCTCCTCCATTTTAGGTTATGGTATCTAGTCATCGCCCCGTCCGGCCCCAGCTTGGCATCCTTTTTCTCTTGCTAACCCCTACTTCGTCTTCTGTACCAATTCCCTTGCCCGTAAGCGGCGCGGTGATTTGCCTTCCTGGCCGCCGTGCTGACGGGACTCAGTGCCCCGTCCGGCCACAGCCTCTGCTCCTTTATCACGGGACGCCCTGTTCTCAACAGCCGTGCTGCCCTAACTGGTGGAGAACACCCTGCAACATCACAGCAATGCACTTTCTCTATGAGAGAGAAGTCATTGCCATTAGAAACAAGAACAGGGTCAGTTTTAAAGAGGCCAGAAGAAGAGTAAAGGAGATGTATGTCCAACCTGGTGTGAGCTTTTCTGATACTCCTCGTTCTACCGGGCCAAAGAAAGGGAGAAGCCAGAGACCTCCCACTGGTTCTCCTGTGCCTGACCAGGTAAAAAGTCGTCCCCGTCCTAAACGTACATCTCCTCGTGATGAACACTCCTGGTCAGCACCTAACATTGCTTCTGAGGTTACCAACAAGAAGAGGATCCTTCCATCCTCTCCTGGTACCCCAGGGGTGGTTAAGAACCTTGCTACCGTTCCAGAACATGTGGATGTTGATAATGTTGGTCCTCAGGTGGTATCCATTCCACCTCTGGACATTCACCCTGCCCCTAAAGGACCAAGCTCTTCTTCAGCTCAAAAGCCAGTTATCACTCCAGTTCCCCATATTGATACTGCTTTGGAATTCCTTCGATCCTTGAATGAGAAGGAACCAACCTTTGCTCCTTCCCAGGACCCAGCTGTTTTGGAGGTTACCCTTTCACCTGAGGAGGACTCTCAAAAACTGACTCCACAGCCTTCTCTATCAGCATCGAATTCACAACTTTTGTCGATGTCCTCGCCACCATCATCGCCTTGTGGTGGAGCGAATGTGAGTGTGTGTGTGAAGGGCCATTCTCCCACCCTTTTCCCAATACCCTATCCCTCCCTCTGTAAGAATGTGTGTGTGAATGGGAATGGGTTTTTTTTTTGTACAGTAATATAAATTGATTTTCATGTTTGTCTAAAATCTTTTTTTTCTCTCTCCCCCAGCTATTTAAATTTGATATTTAAATTTGCCAGGCCACTCCAAGACGTTGTTTTGATATATCATTATATTTAAAACAAAGTGCCATATTCTGGAAAGCTAGAAAAACCTTGTAAATTACCCCTGTAATAGAAGCTAACTATTTATTATTGTTAACTACCAAAGGCCACCAGTATTTGACAAAGGTTCAAGGCCGTATTCTGTCTGACTTGGTTGAGTGTAAATAGTATAGCTTTAATGAAAGAGGGCTTATAAAATCCACGCAACCGTGACAAGGTCAGTTATCTTACACCAAGCTCAGAAGTGCTAGTTTTTTTTGTATACAAAGATTTTGTTGTACAATGTGAGGCCTTCTTTTGTTGTTTATTGACTGTTGAAGTCCAAATTTTATTTGGGTTCGATTTTTTGTCTAGAATTGTTTCTTAGGATCGATTGTTAGTATTTATAAGTAGGATATATTTTTTTGTGTATAGGAAAATTAGCTGTATATTTTTTGTGTGAATAGTAACGAGATCTCCAATTTAATCACCCCTCTCTATTGTAAATATTATTGTACTTTTTTGTAAGTAAAGGGAAATAGGGCAAAGGAAGATCCTAAAAGTTTTTATCAATTTTACAAAACTAAGGTTAGAGATAAAATAGGCCCACTTATAGATTCCAATGGAGAATTAGTGAGTGATAGAGACTCAATGGCTGGAATGCTAAATGACTTTTTTCTCTCAGTATTTACACAGGAGGATACTCTAAATATACCCGAGGTGTCAATGATCTTTCAGGGTAATGATGAAGAGAAATTAAAGGATATCTTGATCACAAAGGAGATAGTGACAAAGGAAATTGATAAAATCAAAAGTAGTAAAGCACCCGGTCCTGATGAGGTCTTTCCTAGAATTTTGAAAGAATGTAAGGATGTGTTAAGTGAGCCCCTAGCATGCATCTTTAGAAAATCATTGGAGAGTGGCATTGTGCCAGTGGCATGGAAGAAAGCCAATGTGATACCTATATTTAAGAAAGGGGATAAAACAAATATGTCTAATTACAGACCAGTAAGTTTGACATCAGTGGTAGGGAAAATGATGGAATCTATTATAGCAAGGAATATTAGAGATCACTTGGATAAGCATAAGTTGATAAAAGAATCACAGCATGGCTTTAGTAAGGGTAAATCCTGTCTCACTAATTTGCTGTCTTTTTATAGTAAGGTGTATGAAGCAGCAGATAATGATGAAAACTATGATATTTTATACTTGAACTTTAGTAAGGCTTTTGATCGAGTGCCACACATACGGCTTCTGAGCAAAGTTAAAGCACACAGGATCGATGGCAATATATTTAGGTGGATTCAGTCATGGCTTGGTGACAGACAGCAAAGAGTTAGTATAGATGGAGTTAAATCTGAGTGGGTGTGTGTTAGCAGTGGAGTTCCGCAAGGATCTGTTTTGGGTCCCTTACTATTCTTAATTTATATTAATGATATTGACATAGGTATAAGTAGTGACCTGAGTAAATTTGCTGATGATACTAAGCTAGGTAGGGCCATTAGGGCTGATTCTGATGCTGTTTTAATGCAGGAGGAATTGACCATTCTGTCCAATTGGGCCGAGAAATAGCAAATGAAGTTTAACATAGACAAATGTAGTGTACTTAGTATAGGTAGAAATAATCCATTGAATAGTTATAAATTAAATGGGAGAATTTTAGGGAGGACCGATTGTGAGAGGGACTTGGGTATTTTGGTAAGTTCAGACCTTCATCCTAGAAAGCAATGCCTAAATGCTAAGAATAAAGCTAATAGGATATTGGGATTCATTAGGAGTAGTGTAAGCAATAAGAGTGCTGAAGTCATTCTAAAACTGTATCTTGCGCTAGTTAGGCCTCATCTAGACTATGCAGTACAATTTTGATCACCATATTATAGGAAGGATATTGATTTGCTTGAGTCTGTGCAGAGAAGGATGACAAAGATGATTGGTGGGCTAAGGAACTTACCTTATGGTGAAAGGCTCAGGAAACTAAATCTACATACATTGGAAAGGAGAAGAGTCAGAGGGGAATTGATTGAAGTCTTCAAATGGGTAAAAGGATATAATAAAGGGGATCTGGGTAAGGTTCTTATACTTAGTGAACATGACAGGACACGTAGCAATGGGTTTAAGCTTGATAAGTATAGGTTTAGGAAGGAGATTGGGAGGAATTGGTTTACAAATCGTGTGGTAGATGAATGGAATAGGCTCACTAGACATGTGATAGAAGCCTCCTCTCTGGGTAATTTTAAGAATAGATTAGATAAATATATGGATGAAGCTGCTAGATGGGACTGACTTTTTTTATGTACATATGTATATATTTTTCTAAGGAGTGGGGAGATTATATTTTGCGGTTGCATGAATGGACATAATCCTCTGGATGCATTTTATGTATATTGTAGATTAGATCTGACAAACTCCTGTAAAGGGTGACAATGTTGACTTTTCTTTGGTAAGAAATCTGTTGTGTGTTGACTGGAACAGGAGCTGCCAAGTGTAGGCCATGAATGGTCTTTTACAGTCTCCTTCTTTTCTTATGTTCTTATGTATATACAATCCGTTTCATTCTCCTTCGATTACTCACGTCCGAATTAGTGTAGGAAGCTGGTTGGATCGATTGGGGTTAGTCTAGATTTTCGGCCCGCTACATTTGGCGCCCGAATAGGGACTCGAAACCGGGAGCGTGACGGTATTGGATTGCAGTCCACACCTAATTAGAGTGACAGGTAGTTGATTGTTTTTCACCTTTTCCTATCTTTTTACTAACCTGAGAGGATGGCTTCTGTGGAACAGGGCCTCCATGATGAGATCTTGAGGTTGGAGTTGAGGCAGAAAGAGGAGGAATGTATGATGTTGAGCTTGATTGAGAGATTGAAGAGTGATATGATGAGCATGGATAAGAAGACAGACTGGATGAGGAAAGAAATGGTCAAGAGACTGAAGCAAGTCTACCAACAAATGAAGGACTTGTATGACATGATGAAGGGGTCGAGACCGGCCCCAGGACCCTCGACCCTGACCCCTGCTCCGACCGAAGGGGATAAGACTAATGGGAGTGTGTGTGAGTCTAGAGAGGATAGGGTGATTGTGAGTGATAGGAAGGATGGAGAATAGAAGAGAGTTGAACGCAAGAGAAGAAGGAAGACTGGGTCAAAGGGGAAGGATAGGAACATGAGAGAGAAGAGTGTGGACTCATTATACTCGGATGAAGGAAAAAAGTGATGGTATGATTGGTATGAGTGAGAGTGAGGACAGCTCAAATAAGAGTGAAGTGAATGTGGGCAAGGGTATTTTGATAAGGGAAGTGCTAAAGGTAGATAAGTTTAGGTTGCATGGTGGGAAAAGTGTGGAAGAATTCTTCAGGGAATTTGAGTGATATTGCAAGCTCAAGTACCCAGAGAATAAGGGATACTCGATGAATGTTTTGGGGGAATGTTTGGAGGGAAAAGTATTGGAGTTTTTCCGTGTGATTGCAAGTGTGGGGGAACTGAGGTATGATGTGGTGAAGGAGAGATTAATTGGGCAGGTGAAACGAATGAAAGTGTGAATGAATTTGAGAAGGCTCGAATGGGGAAGAGTGAACATGCAGGCACATAGGCTTGAGAGTATGGCGAGAAAGAGGTATGGGGATGATGATGTGAATGAATGTAAACAATTGATGAGAAAATTCCTGGATACGGTCCCGCGAAAGGTAAGTGAATGGTTGAATGGGAAAAGAAAGGAGCGAATGAGGCTGACAAGTGAATATGTGGTGTGGGAGGATGTGTTGGAACTGTTGGAGGATGGGCGATTTGATGAGGAAAGTGATTTAGATGAGGATGGATGGTATAGTGTAAATGTTGGGGGTAAGAAGCCCAGGAGCTTTCCTCCACCCCAGCAGTTCGTCATCTATCGGGATGCCTTGAGGGTTGCGCCAGCTGGGGTGATGTTGAGCTTCCTGGGCCGGCAGGCTGGATGGGTGAATGGAGGATGGACAAATGGAAGGGGCCAAATGAGTGGTAAGTGCATGAATTGGTATATTAGGGAGAAACCGAGGTATGTCCCAGCAAATGAGACCAAATTGGGTGAGAAAGATTGTGGAATGTCGTAGGTGTGGAAGGAAGGGACATATGTTGGCAGAATGTAGGTGGACATCTGGTGCATGTTTTGGGTGTGGTAAGAAGGGGCATATCATAAAGGATTGCCAGGAAAGTGTGAAAGAGTGCTTCAAATTCTAAAGAGAGAGGCCATTTGAAGAAAGATTGTCCAAAATTGAATGGTGGAGCCACTGCTGGGGAAAGTATGAAGTATGCTTGTGGTAATTGTGGAAAGGCTGGTCATTATGCGAGGATGTGTTGTGACCAGAGGAATGTATGAAGCTATTGTGCGATGGAAGGACATTCAAGTGAAAAGTGTTGGATTAGACTGAGAGCGCAAGGTGTGAATGGAAAGTCTGAAGCGGGAAACTGAATTGTAAGAGGGTACCTGGTGAGGTATCCTCTGGGTGCATGAGTGTGAGTAATGTGTTGGTAAGTCTGTCTAGTGTGAAAGTGCTGTCTGGTAGGAAGTATGAGTGTCTGAGTGTAAAGGTAGAATTGAATGGGATTGAGTGTTTGGCTTTAATAGATTCTGGATGCAAGACGAGCTTGGTGTATAAAGATGTGTATGACAAGCTGAGTGATAAAGCCCTCCTCTCTGAGTGTAAGGGTAGTTTGGTAAGTATTGGTAGTCGGAGAGTGCCTGTGATTGGAATGATAAGGTCAGCTGTTCGAATGCATGGTATGTTGATGAATGAGTGCGAATTCTCTGTCATTGATAAGGTGAGTAGTGAGTATGGTATGATTTTGGGGTATGATTTTATGAAAGTGAACCGTATGGTTGTGCATCCTGCAAGTGATCAGATTGAGAGAAAGATTGGTAAAAATAGGGTGTAAAGTTGTATGAAGGGAAAGATGGTAGTGTTTTGAGGAATGTGTTTACTGGTATTGAGGTGATTGCTATGGAGAGTGGAAGGTTTATGAAGGGTGAAAATGTGTCTGTTAGAGTAAGTTGGAGTAAGGATGTTAGTTTGGATGTGGGTGAGAACACGGATATTGGATGGAAAGGATGCGTGTTATAAGGTAAGGCGTGTTGCTTGTGTATTTGATTGCTTGATGAGAATGAATGATCCTTTTGTATGTGTGCAGGCGGACCCCAGTGTGAAAGGGCAGGTGAGGGGGATCCAAGTCGGAGATATACTGGGTCAGCTCTTCACTGTCAATGAGGTAGGTATGGATGATAGCATGGATGTCAGGGTAAATGTTGCAAATGAAAAGACATGTGAATGGACATCTAATGAAGTGGAAAGGATGTTGGAATTGGATGAATGTTTGACTAAGTATGAAAGGGATGTGTATCGAATGCTGTTTGAACAAAGGGGGGTCCTCAGAAAGGGTGATCTGGATTTTGAAGTTGTGAAGCTTCCGGAATTCAAGATTCTCCTGAAGGAGGACACCCCAATCTATCAGTAGCCGAGACATTTCCCTCATCCGGTTGCTGATGAGATTGAGGAGCAGTGTGTGGAATTAGAGCGATTGGGGGTGATTGAATAAAGTGAGAGTGCATGGAATAGTCCAATTGTGCCTGTATGTAAGCCAGATGGAAGATTGCGTCTGTGTGTGGATTATTGAAAGGTGAATGAAAGGACTGTGAAAGAAAGGTTTCCGATGTGTGCGTATAGTATGCATGTGATGGAGTGGTTTACAAAGCTGGATCTGGTACGGGGGTATTACCAGATGTCCATTGCTGAGGAGAGTCAGCCGGTGACTGCCTTCTCTTCCACGAAGTCTTGTTGAATGTCCCAGTCTGGGAGATCTTCGCGCACGATACCTGTCCCGGTACCTGGATGGGTGGGGTCGCTACCGCCTCTCCCTTGTACTCAGGACGGATTTGTGCACATTGACTTGTGGACTTGTTGACTTTTGGGGGGAGGCCGGGCTTCTTCCCTTTATTTAAGGTTCTTTTTTGTTTGCCTGGCATACCTGGATTATAGTGTGAATGCTAAAATGCTTGAATTGTATATGGATGCGAGTGGGTATTGTATGGGTGATTTTCTGATGCAAGAACAGCGTTTGAATGGAGAAAATGTCAGGCGAATAATTGGCTATGTATCCAAGTCTATGAATTGACAGAGCCAAAGTATTCGACTGTGGAGCGAGAGTTAGCTGCGATAAGGTATTGTTTGAAAGTGTTGCATCTGTTCTTGTATGGTGTGAGGTTTGTGATTAAGACTGACCACCAACCTCTTGTGTATCTTCAGCGTATGAAGTGGGCTGATAGTAGAATTGCAAGGACTTTGGAAGATTTGACTGACTTTGACTATGTGATTGAGTATGTGCCTGGTGAATGGAATGGAGTTGCTGATTTGATGTCTAGGTATCCTGGTACGAATGATGAAAATGTGTGTGCAGTGAGTGATCCTGAGTATTTGCCGAAAAGGATTGTGAATGGAAAGGAGAGTAAGGGTGGTGGTGATTCCTTGTTTGAGAGAGTATGGAATGGTTTGCAAGATTTGAAGAGTGATGGAGTAGATGTGAGGGTGCCCGATTGTGTGGATGACTTAAGGAAGGAGGTAATGAGTGAAGTATGTAGGAAGCCTGAAAGTATTGGTATGGCGAGGGTGTAGAACTTCATGAAAGGTTTGAGAGCGATGTGTATGCAAGGGGTCCCGCCATTTCAGGAAATGTTGATTGTAGTGAGTCGTTTGCATGGATTAATTTTTTATGTGCACTTTGGTGGTGAGAGGCCGATTGTGTACAAAGATGAGAAGATGAAGGGTTTGAATGCTAATATGGTGCATCTGCAGTGTTTGAGTGTTGTTCACTACAATTGGGTGATTTAAAAGTGTTCATATATGAGAAAAGAATGATTGTCTGGATGAAGATGAGTGTGTGTTGAGTGATGATGTCAGTGTAGATGTTGGTGTGGTTCCTTCTGTGTATTGTGCGCATGGTGGACCAGATATGATGGAAGCCAAGGGAAAAGTTGGTGAAAGATTCTTCTGTGGTTTGATTGATACTGGAGCGCAAGTGTCTTTAGTGAATCAAAGGATTCTGAGTATGATGAGTTTAGATGTTGTGAGCATAAACCTGTGAAGTTACGATAAGGAGATTAGGGAATGGCATGATAGTGGCATGGGAACAGGTTAGTCTGAAAGTGAGTTTGGGTAATGGTGTGAATGTAAAGCATGACTTTGTGATTCTGAAAGATGAGCAAATGCTATGTTGTTTTCTGCTTGGTTTGGACTTTATGAGATTGAATGATTTTTCTTTGGATGCTGATAAGGATTGTCTTATGAAAGGCAAATGTGAGGTGATGAGGTTGAATGAGTGTGCGGATAATGTTGTCAAGTTTTGTGGCATGATTGAGTTGGTTATGGATGATGAAAATGAGGTTTTAAGTGATGATGATATTCTGGAGATGCAAGACATGTGTCCTTTTATAAGTGAGTTGAAGAGGTTTGTGATGATGCGTGTTGATTTGAATGAATGGCATGAGTATGCTAAAGATTTTGTTGTTTGTATGGATGTTGTATATTTTGTGAGGCATATGAAGTGTGGTGATGATATGTATGTACCTGTGATGTCCTTGGTTGGTATGATTGGTCTGGTGAAAGTTGTGCATGATAATTATGGGCATGTGGTTAAGTTTAAGCTGTGAGAGTGTATGAAGGAGCGTGTGTTCCATCCGTTTCTGAGAACTGTTGTGAATGATGTTGCGACTGTGTGAAAGGTGTCAGAAGAGAAAGGTGCAAGAGAAACCATCGATGTTGAAAGTTGATGCGAAAGAACTGTTTGAATTGGTAGTGATTGATTATGTGTCTTTACCACGTACAAGTGCTGGGAATGTTGGTATGGTTGTTATGGTTGATCATAAAAGTAAGTTTGTGTATGCAGCGCCTGTGAGAGATAAAAGGAGTGTGACTCTTGTGTGTGTGGTTGAACAGTTGTTTTTCCTTATATGTATATGGAAGCCTAGAAGATGTCTGAGTGATAATGGGCCTGAGTTTGCGAGTGCAGTGTTTGAGCGAATGTTGAGAGAGAATGGTGTGGAGCATGTGAGGATGACTCCGTATGTACCGTCTTCGAATGGGTTGGCTGAACGTACAATAAGAAGCTTGTGTGAGAGTTGAGAATGAAGAGTATGACTTTGAATGGTTGGGTAGTGTGTTATGGGCGTATAATTCGGCGGTGCATAGTGCAACTGGGGTGTCCTTGTGTCAGTTTGTTATGAATTTTGAAAGGCGAGTGAAAGATAAGTTTTGTTTGAGTGAAAGTGAGCTGAGTGTATGGCGTGAGGCACATGAAAATTTCCGTTCATTTGAATTAGGTGCAAAAGTATTGAAGGTATCGCGACTTTCCTGTTTAATTTTTAAGAATTTTGAAATTGGTCACTGAGAACAATTTGAACAAGAAATTGCGAGAAGAATAATTAAATTAGATTTTAAATGAAAAATAATGGCTGTAATATAAACTTAGTAAAAGAATAAATCTCAACTTACTTGCTCTAATATAAGGTGGTTATTAAATATCCCATTCACAGTGTCTAAGTATAATATGCCTAAAGGATCCTAATAGGTAGCTATTATTAATAAATGACAGCTAAATATATCCTTAGCCTGTGAAATGGTGATTAATCTTGATCTTGAAGCAAGATAATGGCTTATTTATCCATTAATATTTATGAAACTTAATCAAAATAGCTAAATTATTATCATACGTCTTTGCACGCCGTATGAACCAAAACTTAATAACTTGCGGAATCTTTAGTAGATATTTAACAGGGTCTGTATTTACGTATTGACACTGAGTCATAGTAGCGGAGAAGCTAACTGCTTCTCGGTACACCAGGAGCTGTGCTAGGTGGCAACTCAAAACAATACACTTTCGCAAAATGCAACGACGACCACCAATTAAAAGTTAATTAACCCAAGTCAATATTACTACTACTCCCAACTTACTTTAATATAACCAGGAAACTAAATTAAAATGAATATCTATGTACAATTTCCACTTTCGTTTCCGGGAGTAAAAAATATTTATGACAGAAGGTGAAAGAAGTGAAGGGTAGGTTGAATGTGTCGAAGATGAGTGAAAATTTTGATGGACCATTTGACCTTTGATAGGCCCTTGTGGCTTTTGTCATCCATGAAATTATGTTATGTTATGAGTTGTGAGAGTTTGGGAAAATGGGGCTGACATATGTTTTGGAGAGTTTGAATGACAGTATGACTGAGAGAGTGAGGGCTCATCAGAGTCAGTTAATGAGATGGAGAGAACCTCCTGGCTACCTGGTGAGTCATCCAGTGTATGAACTGTGCAGAGAGAGAGAGAGGTAAAGTGCATGATGATGAGATTGAATGTGATAGTATGGGATTCTTCTATAGTTTTCATTCTTTTGACATTTATATCATCACCGGATGATATTTTTCTCTTTTCTCCCCTAAGTACCGTTAATTTCGGTATCTGTCTGGGAAATCGCTTGGCTTGGTCTTGAGGAGTAGAAAGCGTACAAAGAAGAATGAAAGTAAGTGAGCAGAGTCTTTCTGGTATGGGGGAGCTTGAGAGAGAGATTGAGTGTTTGCATAAGCAGGTGAGTGATCTGGATGGTGTAAGGAGACGAGTGGGTGAGCTGCCTGTGGCTTATTTTTCTGGTTTTGGGAACAGTATGAATGATAGTATGTTTGTCCAGAGTGAACCTAGTGTGGCTGATTTTTCAGGTTTTATGAATGGTAATAGTAGGGGTGAGTTTGATTTAGTGAATGATGAAGTGGCTGATTTTTCAGGTTTCTGGTGGGAATCAGTTGAAGGGGTTTCTGGTATGTCTGTTGAGAATAGAGGGGATGTGAGTGACCTGTCTGTTTCGCAAGAGTGTGCTTTGAGTTTGATGAGGGCTGTGAGTGAGGAGATGATGAATGGAGGTATGAAGAGTGATGGTTCTGAACTAAAAAGTATGAAAGAGTTCTGTCGATTAATGAGCGAGTTAGTAATGAAAGCAAAGAGTACAGTGGATGACATGATTGATAGTGACGAGGAGATGGAGACTGACAAGACAACTGACGAATGACCCCGACCGATTGCTACGTGTAGCCAGGCCAGGGACCAGTAGAAGAGTGTGAATGGGTGCAGAAGGGTGTGATTGAGTATAAAAGGTACCATGAGTAAGGATTGAGTGTGTATTGTGAGTGACTGTGGTTGAATGGCCTAACATAAAATAACATAAGGAGGGGTGTGTTGGAGCGAATGTGAGTGTGTGTGTGAAGGGCCATTCTCTCACCCCTTTCCCAATACCCTCTCGCTCCCTCTGTAAGAATGTGTGTGTGAATGGGAATGGGTTTGTTGTGTTTTTTTTACAGTAATATAAATTGATTTTCATGTTTTTCTAAAAAAAAAAATTTCTCTCCCCCAGCTATTTAAATTTGATATTGAAATTTGCCAGACCGCTCTAAGACGTTGTTTCGATATATCATTATATTTAAAACAAAGCGCCATATTCTGGAAAGATGGAAAACCTTGTAAATTACTCCTGTAATAGAAGCTAACTATTTATTATTGTTAAATACCAAAGGCCACTAGTATTTGACAAAGGTTCAAGGCCGTATTCTGTCTGACTTGGTTGAGTGTAAATAGTATAGCTTTAATGAAAGAGTGCTTATAATAGCCACGCAACCGTGACAAGGTCAGTTATCTTACACCAAGCTCGGAATCGCTAGTTTGTTTTGTATACAAAGATTTTGTTGTACTACATGACGCCTTCTTTTGTTGTTTATTGACTGTTGTAGTCCAAATTTTATTTGGGTTCGATTTTTTGTATAGAATTGTTTCTTAGGATCGATTGTTAGTATTTATTACTAGGATATATTTTTTGTGTATAGGAAAATTAGCTGTATATTTTTTGTGTGAATAGTAACGAGATCTCCAATTTAATCACCCCTCTCTATTGTAAATATTATTGTACTTTTTTTGTAAGTAAAGGAACTGTATATACAATCCGTTTCATTCTCCTTCGATTACTCACGTCCGAATTAGTGTAGGAAGCTGGTTGGATCGATTGGAGTTAGTCTAGATTTTCGGCCTGCTACAGCCTCTAGCATTCCAACTGATACCACCAGCTGTGTCAACATCGTCTGTTGCCTCGACACCTGAACTGACTCCTGGAGTTGCTTCCATTTCTGCTTCTCCATTGAAGACAGTTCTCTCTTACAGCCACTGATCAAAATCTGATGTACCTCCTCTTAAAGAAAAACCAAAGGCAAAACTCAATCTCCCGATGCCTCCTTTGTCATACTCCAAGCCTAAGGCTAGTATGAACTACTTCCGCTGGTAGTTCAAATCCAAAATTTCCTACTCTTAAGGGTAGGAAGAAATCTACCGTTATGCTTAAACGGTAACAATGTTTCCAATTATTCATTGGAACCTCCAAGATCTCTTCCTTAAATGGGAAGAGTTCAAGCTCCTGCTTAAGGATTACAATCCCAATTGTATTACTTTACAGGAGACTTGCTTGGGTACTCGCAGAGTACCCAACATTTTCGGTTTTATGGGATATTATAAGAACCCTGGAGAAGCTATTATGTTTCTGCTGTCTTTGTTAACAACAGGGTTCCCCACAACCAGCTCTCTTAACACAGACCTGTAGGCAGTTGCTGTCCGCCTGTTTTTCAGTTGCCATTATTCGGTCTGTTCGCTGTATCTTCCTCCTGGCGAGGAAAGAGATACAGCTGTTTTAGCTACAAAGTTAGCTAATTTAATTTCTCAACTCTCTCCTCCCTTTTTATTGATTGGTGACTTTAATGCTCAACACCCCCATGATAACAACCCTAGAGGAAATATGATTGAGAGATTTCTGGGCACTAATGATGTCTGCTTTTTTAACGATAGCAGCCACACATCAATTTACATCCAGACGAACAGCTTTACATGTGTGGACTTGTCTCTCTGTTCACCAAGCTGTAGAGCTGATTTTGACTGGGCAGTGGATCCTGACCTGCGAGGCAGTGATCACTTCCCCATTGTAATAACACCATATACAGGTGGTCCTCCTCCACCACCTAGCAAAAGATGGAATACAAAAAAAGAAAAATAGCCTAAATTCAGGCAACTCTCGAGCCATGATGGGTCCTTCCCTCATGAAGATATTCAAGTGGCTATTGATGATCTTCTAGCCCACGTCAATCATGCAGCTAATTCCTCCATTCCGCTCTCCGGCTCAATTGCTCGTGGACCACAATTGCCCTGGTGGTCTGCTGAATGTTCGAGAGTTGTCACTGAATGTAAACAGGCTTGCCGACGTTACCATCGGTGCCCCACGATGGTAAAGAAACTTGCTCATAACTCAGCAAGGGCAGCACTGCGACGCACCCTTCGATGAGCTCGAAAGATCTCGTTGGATGGTTACATCACATTGATATGTTGGCAGACCCCTGTAGACAAAATCTGTTAGAGAGTCAAAAAGCTATTGGGGAAATCCAATGGCTTTACAGCTCCCAACATTGTTCAGGCCGGAGAACTGTTGGGAGACTTGTCGAATACTTCCAATGTTTTGGCCAGATCGTTTGCTAATATTTCAAGCCCAGACAACTATTCCATCTAATTCCAGCGCTTTAGGCTCGAACATGAGCAACATCCTATCAACTTTATGGAGCCTAACATGGATAATGAGCCTTATATCCAGCTCTTTTTCTATCCATGAGCTCCATAATGCACTGAAGCACTGTGGATCCACTGCACCTGGATCGGATGGCATTTTCTATGAGATGATTAGGAATATGCATCCATCCCTCCTCTCACATTTGCTGGACATCTATAACTTCATCTGAATTAGGGGCTGCTTCCCTTCTATGTGGAGGGAGGCTGTGGTTTTACCTTTCCAAAAACCAGGAAAGGATGGGATGGAACCCAACCATTACCGCCCCATTGTCCTTACTAGTTGTCCATGTAAATTGTTTGAGAGGATGATAAATACAAGATTCGTCTGGTTTTTGGAAACAAACCATCTTATATCTCCCTCTCCATCAGGGTTCAGAAAAAAACAGAATACTATCGACCTGCTTGTTAGAATGCAGTCTTATATAATAGATGATTTTTCAAAAAGGCAGCATTCTGTTGCTGTTTTCTTTGATATTGAGAAAGCATATGATACCACTTGGAGGTGTGGTATCCTTAAGCAACTCCATGATTGGGGCCTGCGGGGCTTTCTTGCCAGGTTTGTTGAGCAATTCCTCATGTGGCGCACACTGCGTGTAAAAGTTGGAAATGCCCTATCAGAGCCAGTAGAGCAAGTTGAGAGTGTACCACAGGGAAGTGTCCTCAGTGTCACCTGCTTCTCTGTGGCCATCAATAGCATTATCGCAAATCTCCCAACTGAGATTTCCTCAACTCTATATGTGGATGACTTAGCGCTTATCTGTTCATTGCCTAGACTTACATTTGCCATACGTAAGCTACAGCGGTTTATAAATACCGTAGCTGATAATGCTTCTTCTAAGGGCTTCAAGGCTGTCCACTTTTACAATCATAGATCAGTGACATGGGACCCTCCCCATTTGTCACTCTATGGTATCCCTGCCCTTACCGCAGCTCAGGTTCGATGCCTAGAAGAGGCGCCGCCCACTGACGTGTCAGAATCTCCTGGTAACCAAGCGGACATTCCGGCATCATCTGAGGCTAAGCTAGCTGAGGCGAGAGAAAAAGAGAAAAAGAAGAAAGGAGAAATGAAGAAAAAAAAAAGAAAAATAATGAAGTTGGAACAAAAGTAGAACCAAAAATAGAAGAAAAACAGATAAACAAGAAGAAAAAGAAAGATAAGAAAGTGGAGAGTAAAGAGGAAAAGGGGAGGCCTCTTCCACAAGGAAAGACCCCGTCTTCAGAGAGCAAGTGTCCGAAGGTCACCCTTATTGGTGACTCGAAACACGAGATCTGCAGCCGCTGCTAGCGGCCCGCCTTCGCACTAGCGTGAAGGTAAGCTGCCTGTCAGGACGGGGTAACCACAACATCAAAGTAGAGGCAGAGAAAGCTAAGATTTCTGAGAATTCAGTTGCTGCTCTGATGGTGAGCGGCAACGACCTCTACCCCAGAGGGGGTAAGGTTGGCCTCAGTGGTAAGACCATCCAAACGGTGATGGGAGCCGTGGATGACATAGGGCTTAAAACCCGCAAACGTGTGGTGGTTGGGATGCTTCCGAGAAGAGGTCCATCCCGAACCGCTCACGAAAGAAACATCGCAGTGAACAGAAGGTTGGCGGATCTCTGCACGGCAGAAGGAGTCTTCTTCGTGGACCCCTATCGTACCTTTATCGGTAGAGACGACCTGTACCAAAGGGACGGGGTACATCTCTCCTTTAAAGGGAAGGCCTTTCTCGCCAACCTAATTCAAGATGTCGTGGAACGCACCCAAAGGAGCGTTCGAAACAGAGCGGAAGCGGACGTGCGCCAGCACGCCCGTGTCACTCCTGGAACGACCTCGGAGATCGTCAAAAAGGGTGTGACCACAAAAACAGAGAAGCCGGGAAACGGAAGAGTATAGGGGGTCCTACACTAGGGGACTCCCTCAAAGTTCTTCTGTTTAATGCGAGGTCAATCAGGAATAAGTTTCTTGAGCTCTGTGGCCTCGTAGTAACAGAGGAACCTGAGATGGTAGCTATAACGGAGTCGTGGATAAAAACCTCCAGCCGAAAATTTTGAAGGTGAATTCACGATTCCCGGTTACCAGCTCTTCCTGAAAGATAGGCCAGACAGAGAGGGTGGCGGTGTGATGTTGTATGTCAAGGATATCGACGGATAACAACATCGTATCCGACCATGAACTACTAGGTGTTGACCTAGAGATAAGTCCTGCCAAATACAGGACCCTGGTGCTTTATAGACCTCCTGCCCAACTCGTTGAAAAGGACAGAGATCTGTATCAGCTACTAGGAGAACTTGTCGAAGACAGAGTGTGCATCGTCATGGGCGATTTCAACACACAAGTTGACTGGGAAACCAGAGAACGCACTACTCCTGGAGTTCGCGAACAACGAGTTCCTCACTCAATGGGTGAGAGAGCCAACGAGAGGAGACAATATCCTCGACTTGGTTTTCACCTCTGAGGATGACATCGTTGAGGACCTCTCTGTTGGCGAAGAGGTCGGTGGCAGTGACCACCGACTAATTAGATTTGTAGTCAAAGTCCCGAAGGCAGGGCCTGCAACTAGTAAATCGAGGAAACTCGATTTGAAAAGAGCAGACTTTACAGGTCTTCGTGCTGGACTGACTGACGCGAGGCTAGAAGTGTGCGATGTTGTTGAAGACTCGTGGAACAGTTTCAAAAATAAGTTCATGAGTCTTCAATCACGTTTCATCCCTCTGAAATGTCCCCGTCGGTCTTCTGTTCAACCAAAGTGGTTTAATCGAGAAATCGGCCAACTGCTTAGGGAGAAGAGAACTGTGTACCGGCAATCAAAGACCTCGGGTGCCTTTGACGAATACCAGAGGCTAGCCAGGAGAGGGAAGTTTAGCATAAGGGCGGCTAAGCGGTCTGAGGAACTCCGGGTGGCGAGACTCTGTAAAGAGAATCCCAAGGAGTTTTTTGGATATGTGAACAGCCGTAAACCAATCCGTCGAACGATTGGCCCTTTGAGAAATGAGGAGGGGGCATTAAAGCACTTAGATGCAGAAAATGCTAACCTCCTCAACGACTACTTCTCTTCAGTGTTTACTGAAGAGTGTGGTCCCATCCCCCAGCCAATGGATTCCTACTCGGGAGGAAAAGCTGGAGGATATGGACTTCACCGAAGGGGAAATAAAAAAGATCACTGACCTAATGACGATCAAGTCACCTGGCCCGGATAGGTTTATACCTAAAGTGTTGAAAGAAGTGCGCGACCAAGTGTCACGACACCTGAGCGCAATCTTCAACATGTCAATCCGGACCGAATGCGTTCCTAGAGACTGGCGTGAAGCAGAGGTGACTCCTATCTTCAAGAAAGGAGACTGAAGCCAACCGTCAAACTACCGACCTATCAGTCTGACTTCGATAGTCGGTAAACTCATGGAAAGCATGATGGTGGACAAAATGACGTCGTATTTAGAGTCAACCTGCTACTGAGGAGTTCCCAGCACGGCTTCTGAAGGCAACGGTCATGCCTGACGAACCTTGTGGAATTCTTCCACTTCGTGTTCAGTGAGCACGATCGGGACAAGGCGGTGGATGTGGTGTACTTAGACTTTCAGAAAGCCTTTGATAAGGTACCACACCGCCGCCTTCTCCGGAAAGTGCGAGCGCTGGGCATAGAAGGAAAAGTAGCCGGCTGGATCGAGAACTGGCTAAGTGGCAGACGGCAACGGGTGGTGGTGAATGGACAGGCTTCTGAGTGGGTGCCTCAAGGTTCTGTCCTGGGACCACTACTATTCATCATCTACGTCAACGACATGGACGGTGACATGGTTGCCAAGATTTCCAAATTTGCCGACGATACCAAGCTTGGTATGAACGTTGCAAAGGATGGAAATACTGCCCGCCTACAGGAAGATCTTGGGAAGATTGGGGAATGGTCGGACACGTGGCAAATGCCTTTTAACGTGAACAAATGCAAATTAATGCATATCGGCCACAGAAACCCCAAATCTCATTATATCCTTAAGGGCACTGCTCTTGAATCGAGTGACACTGAGAAGGACTTGGGTGTTACTATCACTAGTGACCTCAAGTTCTCGAAACAGTGCATCGAGGCAGAGAAGAAAGCCCAAAGGATGTTAGGCTACATAAAGCGCCAGTTTGGATACCGTAACAAGGAGATAGTACTACAACTCCCTCGTTCGGCCGCACCTGGAGTATGCCGTACAATTTTGGAGTCCTTCGTTTCGAAAGGATATCGCAAGGTTGGAACGCGTACAAGCCAGGGCAACCAAACTGATTCCCTCTATCCGACATAAAAGTTATGAAGATAGACTAAGGGAATTAGATCTGTTCTCGCTGGAAACCCGTAGACTGCGTGGTCAGCTCATCGAAGTTTTCCAAATACTTTGAGGGTTCAACAATGTTGACTACTGGGATATTTTCACACTGAGTGAGAACAGAACGCGCAATCACGGCTTCAAACTTGAACTGAAGCGTTACAACCGCAATCTGTGTGGAAATTTGTTCACTTACAGTATCTGCGGTAAGTGGAACGCACTTCCAGTGGAAGTTGTCAACAGTGAATCTGTTGACCAGTTCAAGTCAAGACTAGACAAAGTCTTGAAAAGTGGCCATTTAGGGACGCCAAACAATTGAGCAGCCATGTGCCCGCTCGATTCCTAGTCCAAAGGTACCCTCTTTGAATGGACCGTAAGGTCTCCTAGGGTACTTCCTTTCCTTGTTACTCCTTGTTACCTTTGAGCCCCATTTCAGATTTCTAGCGGTGATCTTTGATTTGAGGCTTATCTTGGATGCCTCATTTGGACGCTTTGAAAAGGTCTTGTCTGAAGAGAATGGACATAATGAAATTACTGTCACACACTTCTTGGGGAAGTGATCGACGCACCTTGTGGCTTCTGTATTCAGCATTGGTCCAGTCAAAGCTGGACTATGGGTCACAGGTGTACTCCTCTGCCTCGACGTCCATCCTTTAAAAAATTAAATACTGTGCGTAATCAGGGTGTGCGCCTGGCTTCTGGAGCCATCAAGTCCTCCCCTGTGTGGAGTCTATGCAGAGAAGGGGGCTCTTCCTCTTCCTTTTCACAGGCTCAAGTCTAACCTCAAATATCTTTTTAGACTTGAGCAATTACCATGTTCGCCAGTATATGAGTGCACATTCAATTTGCGAACAGTGGCCTCATATGATAGATTTCCATCCCTGGCTCGCCCCTTTGCTCTGCGCATGGCCGAGCACACAGGACGTCTAAGGGAGTTTTCTGTTATTCCATTTTCATTACCATGGCTCATACCACCTGTAGTGGTATGCAAGGGGCTTACTGGTAGGCCCAAGGATCAGGTCTTGCCTGTAGCCTTGAGAACCATGTATGATCAACACTCCTCCCACCATCGGGTCCAAGTCATCAGACAGAGTTGGAGCTGCTGGTGTCTTCCCATCTCATACCGCATTGGTTCGCCTACCAAGTGCAGCTTCTGTTTTCACAGCAGAACTTGTTGCCATTCTTGCTGCACTCTTTGTTATTGCTCCTATGCCATCTGGTTCTCTTACGATTTTCTCTGACTTCCTTAGTTCTCTGGAGGCACTGAGTGCTTTTGGTCCTAGCCATCCGCTGGTTTCCATGATCCAGCGGTGGCTTTTTTATCTTTCTTCCTATTCATAAGATTTCTTTTTGCTGGGTGCCCAGTCACGTGGGCATCCCAGGTAATGAAAGGGCGGATGCTATAGCCAAGGAGGCGGCATCATTGGGGACACCCTCATCAGCCCCAGTCTCACTTTGTGATGTCTATCCCCTCATCACCGAATCTGTAGTAGGCTTATTGCAGAAGATGTGGGATGAGCTTCCTCCCACCAAGCTCCATTCCATAAAACCTTCAGTCCTCCCATGGCCACGTACCATGAGACCACGTAGACTGGAGGTTATCTTGTGCCGCCTCACTCATGGGCACTTGATGAATGGGCAGTCCCCCCCTTTGTGCATCCTGTGCAGGGTTTAGCTGTCCATCCTTCACATCTTTGCCGAGTGTTCCCTTTTGAGAAATCTTGGGAGGAGGGTCTTCCCTTTCTTTACTGGGCAGATGGCCCCCAACAGGTTCTGCAGGACATCTTGTCTGAGACTCGTGTCTCTTTTAGTGTGAATAGAATTTTAAAATTTTTAGCAGAATCTAATCTTTTAGACAAAATTTAATATATTGTTTCATGATTTTATATTCTCTATTCTTGTATCTATTGTTGATCCATCTATAGTCTATGTTTTTATCCTTTGTTGAGTTCTCAATAGTTTAATTTTTATATCCTTTTACACCCCTTAATGGTTTTAAATTCCTATACTTCCATCCTATTGACCTTAATTTCATAACTATATTTTTGTATATTTCCCAGATGTCTATATTTTTATTTAGAACACTCATGCAAATTACCCATCCTTGAATTTGGCTGCAGGCTAGTCCGTTTGGGCTTTGCAGCATTTATTTTCGGCACTATTCATTTATTCATGGTATCTAGTCATGCTGGGGGACAGGTGCTGTTTCTCAGCCTTCCAGATGAAAATTTCACCTATGTGGAATGGAATATGTGACACAAAAGGTTGAAGGTTAAGTGGACAAAATGCTGACAGTCAAACTAATTCCAAGTCTAAATTTATATCACTAAAAAGGGCAACTAAGCCTTGAAAATAACAAAGGAAAATTTCTATAAAAAAAGTATGCATTTTGTTTTAAACTATTCCTTTGCTATTTTCAAGCCTTAGGTGCCATTTTTAGTGATATTGGTATATTATAATATAAATGCAGCATTGTTGGCTCTTGGGCTGCATATTCTAGGTTCTTTTATGTCTCAACCCAGGCCTAATTATGTATGTAAAGGGTAAAATAAGTTGAAGGGTTATGAACTGTCTTGGCTCCGAAGCAAGTTGATGGATGAGCACCCACCCTACTCCTTAGTTGACCTGCCTATCTCTATGCTTCTTTATTACTTTATCTACCCCTTTCCAACTTTTGCTCTCAATATCCAAAGAGGTTCTGGTGCACTTTCCTCCTCTTACCATAACTTGGCAAAGTGTCAAGTTATACTATGAGGTCCCTACCCAATGCGAGGCCCGAACGTCCACTGGCTTGGTTGCCCACTTTTTTTCACCACTTCCAGGACGCATATGAGTTGGCTAAACCGGCACCATCCTTTATTATTCAAAGCCTCGGAACAAAGTCGCCATTACAGCGGGTCGGTTGTGTTGTCAAGGCCAATCTTAGCTCAAACCTGTGGGCCCAGGATGTGTAAATGATCACATTCAGGATGTTTTTGATTCTATGATAACTTTTGTCTCAACCTCCAAATGCCTTGGGAGGTCTTGTATCTACCGCCTTGTTTTCTCTTTTTCATATAGTGGGAAAGTGCTGGGAGATCCGCCTCTAAACGCGGCCTCGCCCTCCCTATGTGTCAGCCGGGATGGGTTTGTGTATGATTTGCGAACTATCTATAAATTTTTTGAGGAGGCTTTCCTCCTCCTCCTCCATTCTATTTGACTCTTTGTTGTAAGTCGCATTGTGGTGGAGCGAATGTGAGTGTGTTTATAGGGCCATTCTCCCACCCCTTTTCCAATACCCTCTCCCTCCCTCTGTGTGAGCGTGTGTGTAAATAACTGGCATTTAAATTTTGTTTATTTTATTTTAATTTGTTATTGATGTTTGCTGCTGTTTGTTCAAAATAATCTTTTATCAAAAAGCCACTCTATTATTCTATAAAAATTTACTTTGATAATATTCCTTTTGTAAGAGTGGCTGGGATAACAAAATTTTGAAGTAAATGGAATTGATAAAAGTCCATAGTAGTTCGTTGGCTTTAATAGCCTCAAGACGCAATCAATTATTATTATATGAGCTCGGAAGGCAAGACCTTTAAAAACATGTGCAATATTTTTGTCCACAACGAGTGTCAGTCGGCAGGACTTCCCCCGGGAGACCCTAAGACAAAGCATGGTACCACGTAAGATAAAGGCCTTCTTGTTTGTTTGTATTTTTTGGAAATATTTTTTGTTGTTTGGTTTTGAATAAGAGAATTTTTTTTTTATTGGTAGTATCCGCCCGGATTGTTTTTTTTATTTATATATACAGAGGGTGCAATAAATTTCCGATACATGGCCAAAAGTTTATTTACCATAGTTACACAACAGCAAAGTAATCGAAAATTGAACATCTTATGTATTTTGTACATTGAATACAAATTCGGTATTAGAATACACAAATAGTAAAGCATTGATATTATATCGAAAAAAGTGTTAGATTATCGCCTCAAAAGTATCCGACACACCCACAAAATTAGTTTTAAAGCGATAATAAATAGTTCTCGAACATTCCAAAGTGGTTTATGTGACAGGAATGCTGTAGAACTTTCAAGAAAAATAATCTACTTCATCCACGTGAAACAGCGTACCTCAGTCAGTGTCTGAGAGCTGCATGAGAAGGAGGTCATCGTTCAACATATTCTAATATGATGAAGACTAAAGAATTGCCAAAAAGGAGCAGAGAACTAATTGTTCAGTTACATAAAAGTGGTTTGGGCTATAGAAAAATTTCATCTATGCTAAAAATACCAATCTCAACCATTTGTGACACGATTCGCCGGTTCACGTCATATCAGTCCACTGCAAGTCTACCACATTCAGGGTGTCCATTTAAAATTCCAAATTGTGCGGCTAAACATATAGTCCATAAATTAAAGAAGAATCCTCAAGTGACTCAATCAGAACTTCAGAGAGATTTGGAAGCAGCTGGAACAAATATATGCAAAAATAGAATTAGAGCAGTTCTTAGTAATGAGGGATTCCATTCTCACACACCAAGAAAGACACCTTTGTCAAAACCAATTCATGTCAGAAATCATCTGAATTTTGCCAAGGAACATTTAGAGAAGCCTGCAAGTTTTGGGGATGGCATAGTGTTAGTCACATTTGGAGGCAGAAAAACTGAGCGCATGATTCTAAAAATACAATACCAACAGTTAAGTTTGGAGGAGGCAGCATAATGGTATCGGGCTGCTTCTCCTCTGTAGGTCCTGGAAGACTCCATATTATTGAGGGGAAAATGAATGCTCAAATGTATCGCAGGATTCTGGATGATAATCTCTTACAGTCTGCAGACGACTTAAAGTTGCCAAGAGGATGGACATTCCAGCAGGACAACGATCCAAAACATACAGTCAAGGGCACTGCAGCGTGGTTTCAGCAGAAGAAAATAAAGGTTATGGGATGGCCAAGTCAGTCGCCAGACCTAAAACTAAATATTCAGAAAAGGGACCCAAGAAATTAACAGATTTAAAAAGAATAATATGCCAAGATACCTACAAATATTTTAAGAGCCTCATAAGTAAATATCTCAAACTGTTGTAAGTTGTACTATCGATGAAGAGTCATATCACCAAATACTAATTGTTTTCATAGATGTATCGGATACTTTTTGAAACGTTTGTTTGATATTTTTGCCGTAATCATAGCAATGTTTTACTATTTTTGCAATATGATACCAATTTGTATTAAGCATACAAAATACATAAGATGTTCAATTTTAGATTACTTTGCTGTTGCGTAACTATGGTAAATAAACTTTTGACCATGTATCGGATATTTATTGCACCCACTGTATATAGCCATATTTGTATAAATAAAGGACTGTATATACAGTCCGTTTCATTTCTCCCGCGATTTCTCACATCCGACTTAGTGTAGGGAGTGGGTTGGATAGATTGGGGTTAGAGTGTAGGTTCGGTGCCCGCTACAGCATGTTCCTGTGCTGGGGAGAGGCGGGCCTGCCTCCGACACCGGAGCGAGTTTTCTTGCTTATTTTTTTGTTGTTTTTTTGCTAGTTTCTTTGCTCCTGTATGTTTTTTGTTTGTTGATCTAGCCTAGTGTTAGGTGGAAGCGTGATTACGGCGAATTATGCCCTAGTTGGCAGTCGCCATAAAGGGTCCTTAAAAAAAATCCTTAGGTGTCGGGTAGATTGAAGAAAATTGAAGCACTCCTTGAACTGCTGGAGAGACTTCCCTTACCATCATCATGCCGCAAAGGGGGTTCTCCTTTGCCATCTTTGAAGCCGCTCTCAGGCAACCACACCTCTGAAAAGGAGGTGGTCCATCCGCCCTATGCTTTCTCATGGGCCCTTCGAACCCTCTTTTAACGGAGAGGTTTACTCCTCTCCTAGGCCTACCGGTGCGGTGGCTTCCTCCTACATCCTTCTTTAGAGGCGCCCTGTGGCGACTCCATCTCACTACTAGCGTTAGTGCCTCCTTTCCTATCGCCGGGGAAGGAAGAGAGTAGGTAAGCGGCCCAAAATTGACCTCGATAAGGCCAAACCCCTTAGGGAGTCTTGACCCATGCCCCCTATAGTCCTGCATTTCAAGCTTGCAGGGGAAGACAAAACACAAGAGAGTCATTGATTGGGATCCGTGACTCCTCTGGAAGACGGGAGGCACCTACATGGAGGACCTCCTTGAGATGGACATAGTCCCTGAAGTGACCCAACCCAAGATGGAGGTATTTTCCTTGTGGTCAAACTCGTGCTGGTGCTCGAACTCTCGAGGACTTGCAAGGAAAGGCGGGACCTCCTCCCCCAAGATCAAAGTGGCAAGTCCGCTGAGCGGAGCCTCGATTATGTCGGGGCCACTCATTGAAAGACTAACTCGCGTTTTCGAGCTTCAAACACTTTCTAGTTATTCACTCCACTGATTCTAGCATATTGGCCAAGGGCATCATAAAGAGCATTAGATAGCTTGCTTGATTGGTAGAGAGCGGAAGTTGACCCGTTTCTCGGAGTGGTTACGCGAGGGAACTCGTGCACTACATATGACATCACCTTAGAGCTCTCCGACCATCGGGCAGTCAAGGTCGAACGTGTGCTGAGAAAACAGGGAGTGACCTCGAGACCCACCCGTACACTTTTCTTCACGTTCGACCGTCACAACCTCCCTCAGTCGGTGCGTGTCGGTTGGTATAGTTACAGCGTGGTCATTCGTGCCACTGCTGTGGAGGAGCTACTAATGCCACAGTTTTGGCCATACGAATGACTCATGTGGACGTACAAAGTCGGATTTACGCGTAGTCTGTGTATGACCAAGTGTGTCAATTGCGGAGAGCCGGACCCCACTTTTTCGAAGCAATATGGTCATATCCTTGAGAGGCTAAGGTCTTGGTCCCTTCGTTCCCGGCGCTGCCTGGGACTTCATATACCTCACTTTTAAAAAAGACATCCACAGCTTCTGGCCCTTCCAGGCCTACAAGCATGATTGTTTCCGCTTCCTTCGGAACCTTTCTGCGTGTTCAAATCACCCCGGGTGCTCCCCTAGTAGAGCTGGCCGTACAAAGAGTTCACACCCAGCTTCAACTAAAACCAGTGTTCCTCCTTCCCCCAGCATGATCTCTTTCCGTAAGGCGAAACGGTCGCGCGCCTACACCGAGTCGTTAGACTCGCAAGAGGCAACAGCTCTGAAGGGTGTAGCGAGGCCTTCTTCCTGGGTTCCTAAAACCATCCTCCCCCCCCCCCCCCCTAAAGGATAACATCGCTAAAGGAGCTTCGACTACACCTCACCGCCTAAGGCTGGACTGATTGACTCGGAGACGGTGAATCCCCGAAGCAGGGACCCCCGCCAAAGGTTTCGAGGCGGAGGGAGTAAAAGACTGGTATAGAGAATCCAACCTCCTCCCACAAGTCCTCGAAGGTGACTGCTACCGCGCCTTGTTGAGCCAACAGTGCCCGAATTTCTGCTAGGCCTGAGGGGCATATACCTTCAATGGAATTGCTGCAGACTCCAGGCCACCTGGGAGGAGCTGCGGAGGCTCGTCTCCCGTTCCCCGTTAGCAATCTTTTGCAGAAAACCTTGCTTGGGGGCCGCCACCTGCTCGCCATCCCGGGGTATAAGGGTTTTGTGACCCCACCACCACGGCATGGGGTCCGATCTGATCGACAAGCTGGAGATGTGTCCTAAATGTGAATAAGTTTATGCATCACTTCCCGAGAACCACTTCATTTTCCTGCGTCGATCTATCCCAGTGCTCTCTGGATGTAGTCTGATTTTGGATGGGGGGGGTAGTCTATGACCTCAATGGTAGTGATCACTTTCACACTCATAATTTTCTGGGCCGCTGCCGCCTGAGAGCCCGTCCCGGTGGTGCTTCCCGCGGACGCGGTTGTCCGCATTTCATGAAATGGCTGATTTCCCTGTATCAGTTGAAGATTTAAGTCGGTACATGAGTCCGTTTAGTTCTCCGGCAACCTCATCGCCGTGGGCCTAACTACCATTCTTAGAACGTCTGGCCGCTTTGGACGCCCACCACTCCTGTCGGTGAATTTTGTTGAGCTAGCCCTAGGTTTCAGTCCGTTTCGAAGCGCACCCGCCCCTCTTCCGGTGGGCATACGTGCCTTCACCTAACTGGAAGACCTCCACCAGAGTTGTGGAAGCCGGTCAACAGGATTCAGGGCTTGCAGGACTCCATCTCCCGTTCTCCAGAAGAATGGGACCGCAATCTCGGATCCCGGATCCGTGGCGGAATCGAGTTTGGTTCTCGCTTACAGGCAGGCATAGCCTGCCTGTTAGATTTGTTAAGCAGGATCTGGATAGAGGGTATCCTCCCAGACTCATGGCGAATCGCTACTCTGCTCGCTTTTTTCAAACCGGGTTGAGATCACTGTACCCTTGCCCATTTCCGCCCAATCTCTCTAACCTTCTGCTTGTGCAAATTGATGGAGAAATTGGTTAGTGTTAGATTAGCCTTCTCTGGACAGCGGAGGCCATCTGTCTTCTGCCCTGTGCCGCTTCTGCAAGTTCCACTCCACTTTAGATGCTCCGACTGGAAAATGCCGTCTGCGAGGTCTTCTTTCGTAGAAAGCACTACACTGCGGTGTTTTTCGATCTGGCGAAGGCCTATGATACCGCATGACGATACTGTATCATGGAGACTCTTCACACGATGGGGGCGAGGGAACGCCTCCCAATCTTTATATCTGAATTTTTGCGAGATTGTCGATTCCGCGTACGTGCGGGGGGACTCATCTCCGGCCCAATGGAGCAGGAAAGTGTCCTCAGTGTCACATTCTTTGCCCTGAGCATGAACGGCATCACCTCGGTGCCACCGGAAGATGTTCTCGCTACTCTCTACGTGGACGACCTTTCGATGTCTTGGTGCGGCCCAGATGCCGACTCTGGAGCGTCGACTACAAAAGACATTTAACCACATCCCTCGCTATGCCAAAGCTCTCAGGTTTCGGTTTTCATTGGCCAAGAGTAAGGTGGTGCAATTCTGCTGCCATCCACGGTTCCACCCCGACCTAAATGTCTCTCCTGTATGTGGTATAGTCGCACCGGTCAGACCCATATTCTCTTTCTTAGGGTCTATTATACCTGCATCATGGACATTTTTTGCTCCTTACATTCAGCACATGGAGTGTTGATTGCACTATCACTTTATTCTTATACCCTTCATTATTCTCCCGATTCTTAAGCATCTGCACACGAGCGTGAATTGCGGATTGTGGACGCGATTCACCACACCAGTGACTGTTTAGCAAACTGTGCCTTTCGCACGACCCCCATTGAGAGGCTACTTCTCGATCCTGGGGAGATGCTGCTCACTGTGCCGTGCACACTGCATTATGCCCTTGTATGTACGAGTTTGGTAATCCCTCACTTGCCAACAGCTCTCATATCATCCTCGGCTGATCTCGACAGTGCCTATGCCGCGCTAGGCAACTCCCAAAGCTTCTTCAGTAATTGAGTATTGTGTGTAAACCTTTTGGAGCACACGCTTGATCCGTGCTAGTGTACAAGGATGTTTGAAGTCGACAAGGCCTTACCGAACGCTGCGTGTCTTCACTATGAGCTCCGTTTGGAGCTCATATTATGGCCTAGGGCGACTCACAGAACGCCCTAATTGCTCTCTAGGCATTGAAATCCCAGTTTACGCCCTAATAACGCCTTCCTTCCGTGTAATGGGTGAGGTCTTTGCCGGCCTGGCTACGGACCGACTCTCCTTTCGCGAGGCTAAGGACGGGAAAGAAAGCTTCTAAGATGGTTAAAAGGACGGGAAAGGAAGTTTTTAGAATAGTTAAAACGCTTGTATTCAGTTCTTAATAACGACCAACGACGGTATTGATTAAAAATGTTGCTGATTATGATTTCGTAAGTTCGTTTAAGTATTATTATGTTACTGTAGCCCCCTGTGTAACCTTTTTATTAGGCTCTCTGCCTCTGTACCTTCTTCACATTTTCTCTTCACCCAGCATAATCACTTTCTCTATATGAAATTCTATCTTCATTCAACCCCTCCCCCCAATCATTGTTTTCCGCCTTTTTCCCCCCGACACCTGCTCCAAATATTTGCCTGCTTGACTTATTTTTCACACCCTTCATTATCTATGTATTCCATTATTACCTCTGCTTTTTTATAGGTTCGGAATGCTTTGCAAGCCGCCATCAGAGACCATGAAAACACCTGCCTCTCTCCTCTACATTTTACCTCCACCCAAGACTCGACGGGACCCAACATCTTGATTACCTGTGGAGTTTGTGAATGGATGACCTTTTTACTTTGATTACATTAAATCCTGCTTTATTCAGAACCTTCGTTCGCTTCCTTATAATTATGTAGTCCCTTCCTACACTTGAATCTAGCCTCAGAAGAAAAGCCCCAGCCCCAAATAATATTTATTAGCAGAGTAATTTATAAAGGACATCTAAATTTATTAACACCCAAATTACATAAATTTTGGCTACGTCTTTCTGTCTTACCCCAGCTAGCTCCACTGGGGTGTCTCGCGGGGCGTCCCCCTTCACGAGAGTGGTAGTGTTTGTGGCAACGGTTTTCCTACAGTTCCTGAGAAAGAGGTCTTCGGCAACTCTCTCTTCCTCAGTTCAGGAAGTTGAAGATGGGAAGGGTGTACAAAAGAGAAGGGACTCCAAGGATCACTTACGGCAGTCCCAGGGGCACAAAAGAAAACTCCACACAAGAACTTTGCCCACTCCCCAATGCCATACAAAAATGTGATACCCAGGTTCCATCCAATCAAAAAATTACGAGCCACTCACCCCTTGTGGTGGTTCGCAATATCTTCCGTCTGTTAGCCTTTAAATATTGGCAGATCAGGCCATCATAAAAATTTGAAATATTACAAAAAAAACAAAACAAACGTTTTATTTGTAACGAGTATATAATGATATATCCTAACTTCGTCTGTAAAAGTGAATTTAAAATTGAAACAACACAGAACGTAAATATAAATATATGAAATTAACCTTATAATTTAACCTATCCCAGACTAAGGCAAAGTGGTGAAAATCCATAGTGTTTAAAATAGAGAGAATGGCTCACACACAAACACACACATCAACCACACACAATCACCTTTCACCACAATACGATTCCCTATTTAACCATAAAGAACTCCACCACAGTCAGAAAAATATCCTAAAATCTCAGGCTGGATGTATCGAATTTTCAACTAAAACACTCCTCTTCTGTCCAATGTATCAGAACCCGAAGAAAAAAAAGTTAAACAAAATTGAAAATCCATTGAGCTCTTCCTGAAAGCCTATTGAACCCTTCCCAAACGCACATTAAGCCCTTCCTGAACACCCTTCAGGAACACCCATTAAAAACTTCCTGAACACCAATTGAACCTTTCCTGTCCCCTTAAAGGGCGCGGCGATTTGCCTTCCCCGCCGCCGTACTGACGGGCCAAGCTTAGCCTTTTAGCCTTTTTCTGACGCTGTGTTTTTACCCTACTTCCTGACTTTCCCTACCACCTCTGCCACAACTTTCACTGGTCGGCCTCTAATTTCACAAGGTAGACGCCGACCAGCTTCCTCTCACCCTACTATTCCGGGTCGGGGCTGAGGGGAGAGGGGATAACGTTCCATCTTTCCTGAGTTCCGGCCCGGGGTGGTGGGTTTTAACACCCTGCTTCATCCCCACCTACACCTTCCTCACACCCCTTTCATTCTCCCTTTTATCTCTTATCAATTTTTACGCCGTGCCCAAGGTGGAGCGGCCATACTGATGGGCTGCCAGGTTACTAGGCTGGAGGAGAGGCCTCAAATGGCGGTAACCGGTTCTGCCGGCCCTATGTTCACCCCTCGCAGAGCGGGCTACTGTGTGATGCTGATTGGCGTTTGTATCCCGTGCTATAAAAGGGGGTCACCATGCCCAATTATGATTTGAAAAAAAATAATACTTCCTCTACTTTCCCTTCCATCATCGTCGGAGGCAACCTCAGGCAGCTCCACAGAAAAAATGGAGGTCCCTTCTCCCTCTGCTTGCACAGGAGACCATCCAAAATTCTTGTACTGGAGAGGAGGTTTACTCCTCTCCTTTGCATACGGGTTCCGGGGAGTCCACCCTCTTCTTTGGAGTGCGACTCGTTTTTCATAGTAGCAGTTCCCACCTTTGCTTTTCAAGGGGACTGCCAAGAAGGCAGGCAGGCGGCCCATAATTGACCGCTCCAGGTGCGATAGGGCTAACCCTCTTATGGGGCCGAGGGAAGGTAGGGCCCTTCGGCCCATGCGTTCCAAAGACCTGCGGGCGCGCATAATGAGCTTAGAGGGGGTCACCGTACGTGCTTGCCTCTCTTCCCCAAAGGATGCCAGTTCGCTGGCCAAAGACAAAATGAACAAAGGTACCTCGAATGGGACCTGTGATGTCGGGGGTGGATGGTCACATGGAGGCCCCTCTTGAGATGTTCAGGGTCCCTGAGGTGACCTAACCTCAGACGATAGGATCTTCCATGGTGTCGAACCCGGGCTCGGTGCCAAGCACAGAACCTGAATTCACCCCTATGCAAGCTGCTCCTAAGACGGCTCGGGGTCCCCGAGGCCTCAAAAAGAGAGGAGGGATCTCCTCCCCCGTCTGGTTCTCGTGAGAAAGACAGGACCTTCTCCATTCGGAGAAGGATCTTGCTGAGGCCGGCCCATCTGGCCTACGAGCTCCTACCGGTAGAGTAGATAAGCTGTTTCATTCTCCTCCCCCCCCTCCCGTAAGGGGCGCGGCGATTTGCCATCCTGGCCGCCGTGCTGACGGGATCCAGCGCTCCGTCCGGCCCTAGCTTAGCCACTCTTCCTTCCTTCAAAACACTTGTTTCCTCTCTTTTCATACAACCTCTCGCACAACTTTCTCTGGTCAGCCTCTAATTTCACAGGGTAGATGCTGACCTTCTTCTCAGCCAACCGTCCCGGATCGGGGCTGAGGGGGGAGGGGACAATATTCCCTAACCCCTGAGCTCCGGTCTGGGGTGGCTGGCTTTTAACAACCTGCTTCATCCCCACCCATACCTTCCTCACATCCCTTTTCCTCTCCTCTTCAAAATCTATTAATTTTTACGCCGTGTTCAAGGTTGAGCTGCCATGCCGATGGAATGCCAGGCCACCAGGCGGGAGGGGTGGTCCCAAATGGCGGCGCCTGGCTCTGCCAGGCCTGTAAGCACCTCTTGCAGTGCGGGCAACTGCAAGAGGTGATGAGCTATTGCGTCCCGTATTAAAAAGAGGGTCACCATGCCCATGTATGAAAAAAAACAAAAACACCAACCCCCAACTTCCCCAAAAACATCTACGGAGCCGCCCTCGGGCAGCTCCACCGAGAAAATGGAGGTCCTCCCCCTTGTGCTTGCGCAGGGGACCCTCCATACTTCTTTAACCGGAGAGGAGGCTTACTCCTTTCCTACGCCTACGGGTGTAGGGGACTCCCCCTCACCCCCTTCTCTGGAGGTGCTTTCGGGCACCTCCCTATCTCCAGCGGCAGTCCCTCCTTTGCTTTCTAAGGGGACTGCCAAGAAAGCCAGCAGGCAGCCCATTTCCGACCGCCCCTCGTGCAAGCGGCTTGGTAGGGCAAACCCCCTTAGGGGGAAGAGGGAAGCCAGGCCCCTTCGGTCGCTTCCCTCAAAAGACCTGCTGGCAAGAATTTTAAACCTTGTCGGGGTCAAGGCCTGTGCCTCCCCACACAAGACTGGCGACACTGCCAAGGGGACCGCGATGTCCTGGGAGGGGATGGCCAACTGGAGACCCCTCCTGTGATAGACATGGTCTTTGAGGAGACCCAGCCTCAGACGGTAGGGCCTTCCATGGGGGGGAATCCGGGCTCGGCGCCAAGCACCGAACCCGAATCCGCCCCTATGCAAGGTCCCCCTCAAATGGCCGAGGGCTCCGAGGCAGTAAAAGGAGGGGAGGGATCTCCTCCGACAGGTGCCCCTACGACTACCAGGACCTTCTCCATTTCGGAGAGGGACCTGGCTGAGGCCGGCCCATCTGGCATGGGGGCTTCTGCCGGCGGAGGTGAGAAGCGGGTTCATTCTCCGCCCTCCTCTCCAAAAAAGAAAAATACTAAAAAGACGAAGAAGACTCGGGGCTCCTCTCCATCCGCGGGGGCTGCGGGGACGGATGGGTCTGCTGCCACTTTGGTAGGCGACCAAGCCAAGATCGGCACCTCCGGCCCCTCTACCCCCTCGTGTGCGGAGCCCCTGACTAAGACTAACACCAAGAATGCACAGGGTGGAGCCTCGATGACATCGGGGCCCCTGATTCAGAGGTTACCTCGCGTTTTCGAGCCCGCTGGCTTCAAACGCTTCCTCGTTATTCGCTCCACTGATGGCACCATGTTGTCCAAGGGCAACATGATCCATCAGAGGAGAGGATTAGCTAGTGCAATTGGTAGAGAGCCGAAGGTTACCCGTTTCTCGGACGGGAGCCTTCTGGTGAATCCCGCCGAGGCGGCCAAGATAAGTGCTCTTCGGACACTTCATGGCACCCCGGTGAGTGTGACGCCGCACTCTACCATGAACTTTGTGAAAGGAGTAGTTTATGCGAGGGAACTCGTTGACTACTCCATTGAGGACATCACCCTAGAGCTGGCCGACCATGGGGCGGTCAAGGTCGAACGTGTGATGAGAAAACAGGGAGGGGCCTCGAGACCCACCCCTACACTCTTCGTCACGTTCGACTGTGACAATGTCCCTGAGTCGGTGCGTGCCGGTTGGTACCGCTACCGCTTCGGCCATACGAATCGTTCATGTAGATGTACAAAGTTGGGGTCACCCGAAGTATGCGTAAATTGCTCCAAGGCTGCACATGATAAGTCTAAATCGTGTGTGGCCAAGTGTGTCAATTGTGGAGAGCCACAACCTGCTTCTTCCAAGCAGTGTGGTGCATATCTCCTTGAGAAAAAAATCCTGGCCGTTCAGGCCCAGGATCGACTCTCATTCCGCGAGGCTAAGGACTTTGTCCTGGCGCGCCCGGCTCTGCCTGGGACTTCATATGCCTCAATAGTTAGGGAAGCACCCTCTGCTCCTAGCCCATCCAGGCCAACGAGCACGGTTGTTTCCGCGCCTATTCGGAGCCCTTCTGCGGGCTCTACTACACCCGGGCGCTCCCCTGGTAAAGCAGGCGGCAAAAAGGGTTCAAATCCAGCCCCGGCTAAAACCAGGGCTCCCCCCTCTTTCCCCAGCGTGACCGTTTCCCGTAAGGCGAAACGGCCACGCGCCTCCACCGAGTCGTTAGACTCACAGGAGGCAACACCCCTGAAGATGGTCGCTAGGCCATCTTCCGTCGTTCCTAAAGCTGTTCCCCGAAAGGAGGACAGCAACAAAGGAGCTTCGCCCACGCCCCGAGGTGGAGCGAGTGGCTCGAAGACGGTGGTTCCTCGAAAAGAGGGCCCCTTGCCTCCCAAGCCGCAACGCCCGCCTAAGGTTTCGAGGCGGAGTGAGGAAAAGACTCGCATTGCGAGCCCAACCTCCCTCAATAAGTCCTCGAAGGCGACAGCGCCCGGGGTTTTGCCCCCGGGAAGCGTACGGCCATTCCCGTCAGGGTCTTCAATTCGAGGAGGGCCCTTGCGTCTCCTCCGAGCTAGGCCTGGAGGGCATATTCCTTCAATGGAATTGCCGTGGACTCCAGGCCAACTGGGAGGAGCTGCGGAGGCTTGTCTCGTCCCGTTCCCCGTTAGCTATTTTTTTGCAGGAGACCATGCTAGGCGCGTGCTCGCTTCCTGCCCTCCCGGGGTATAAGGGTCTTGCGACCCCACCGCTGGGGGATGCGCGGTTTACACCCGGCATGATGTCTCCGTTCTTCCTTTCTCTTTAGATACCTCCTTTCAGGCAGTGGCTGTGCAGCTGCACCTGGATAGGAGGTATACTATCATTTCTGCGTACATTCCACCGTCAGCTCACTTCGACGCGGGGGACTTCCGCCGCGTCGTGGCACGGTTGCCGAGGCCCTATCTCTTGCTTGGAGATCTGAACGGCAGGCATCCTCTCTGGGGAGTTTACTCCATAAATCCCAGGGGACAAGTCCTTGCCGATCTGATCGAAGTGCTTGAGATGGATGTCCTAAACGTGGATGAGTTTACGCATCACTGTCCGAGAACCGCTTCATTTTCTTGCCTTGACCTATCTCTGTGCTCTTCGAGTGCACAGCCTGATTTTGATTGGGGGGTGGTCGATGACCTCCATGGTAGTGATCACTTTCACATTCAAATATCATTTTCAGGGCAACTACCGCCTGAGAGACCACCTCGGTGGTGCTTGGCGCGGGCGCGGTGGCCTGCATTTCTGGAAATGACTGAATTCTCTATCTCAGTCGAGGAGTTTAGGTCGGTAGATGAGGCCGTTGAGTTCTTCTCCGGCAACCTCATCGCGGTGGGCCTGACTACTATTCCTAGGACGTCTGGCCGTTTTGCACGCCGACCACTCCCATGGTGGTCGGCCGAGTGTGAGACGGCCCTCAAACAGAAGCGTTATGCATACATGCGCTATAAGCGCCGCCCGAACGATTTCACTGTCGCTGAATTTCGTCGGGCTAGGGCTAGGTTCGATATATTTCGAAGCACGCCCGCCGCTCTTCTTGGCGGGAACGTGTCTTCACTTAACGGGAAGGCCCCTTTAGCTGAGGTGTGGAAGAGAGTCAAAAGGATTCGGGGCAAGTTCTCCCAGGACCTCCCTCCCGTTCTCGAGGAGAATGGGACCGCAATCTCGGACCCCGGGGCCGTGGCGGAATCCTTAGCGACCGCTTTTTCCGCATTCTCTAGCCGTGATGCTGCTCCGCCAGCATTCAATGCACGTCGTGATGTCGCGGAAGGCCGCCGGCTGGACTTTACCTCCAGAGGCGGAGAACCCTTCAACGACAAGTTTACTGTGAGTGAGTTGCGTTCCGCTCTCGCTTCGTGCGCGGACACCGCCCATGGTCCGGACGATGTCCCGTACGCCATGCTTAGACACCTGGGTGAGCGAGGCATGGCCTTTCTGTTAGATTTGTTCAACAGGATCTGGGTGGAAGGTCTTCTCCCAGACTCCTGGCGAATCGCTACTGTGCTCGCCTTTCGCAAGCCGGGAAGAGATCACTCTACTCCGACCGGTTTCCGCCCAATCTCTCTAACCTCTTGCGTGTGCAAGTTGATGGAGAAATTGGTAAATGTAGATTAGCCTTTTTCCTGGACAGCGGAGGCCATCTGTCTTCTGCACAGTGTGGCTTCCGTAAGTTCCACTCCACGTCGGATGCTCTGCTCCGACTGGAAAATGCCGTCTGCGAGGCTTTCCTTCGTAGACAGCACTACGCCACGGTGTTTTTTGATCTGGAGAAGCCCTATGATACCGCATGGCGATACGGTATCATGGAGACTCTCCACACAATGGGGGCGAGGGGACGCCTCCCAATGTTTATATCTGAATTTTTGCGAGATCGTCGATTCCGCGTACTGGTGGGGGGAGCCCTCTCCGGCCCAAAGGAGCAGGAAGAGGGTGTCCCGCAGGGAAGTGTCCTCAGTGTCGCACTCTTTGCCCTGACCATCCATGGCATCACCTCGGTGCTGCCGGAAGATGTTCTCGCTACGCTCTACGTGGACGACCTTTCGATCTCTTTTGGCGCGGCTCAGATGCCAACTCTGGAGCGTCGACTCCAACAGGCATTGAACCGCGTCTCTCGCTATGCCGAAGCGCACAGGTTTCAGTTTTCTTTGGTCAAGACTAAGGTGGTGCACTTCTGCCGCCATCCACGGCTTTACCCCGACCCAGATTTGTTTCTTAATGGGGGTGCGCCTGGATGTGGTTGAGTCGCACCGTTTCCTTGGTCTTGTATTCGACCGACGCCTCACCTGGGAGGCTCATATTCGCAGACTTAGGGTCTCTTGTACCCGCGCCATGGACATTCTCCGTTCCGTGACGTTCAGCGCTGATAGGGCTACTGCCTTACTTTTTTATCGATCCTTTGTTCGCTCGAAGCTCGACTACGGATGCGAGTTTTATGCATCCGCAGCCGAGCGTTTATTGCGGAAGGTGGATTCGATCCACCACACCGGCCTTCGCCTTGCGACCGGTGCCTTCCGCACTTCCCCATTGAGAGCCTGTTGGTCGATGCTGGAGGGAGGCTACTCGCTCTGCGCCGCGTGCAGTGCATCACTCGCCTGCACGTGCGAGCCCGGCGCCTCCCTCAGTCGCCAACAGCTCTCACTGCATCCGCAGCTGATCTCGATGGTGCCTATGCCGCCGAGAGACGCCAGTCATACCCTAAGCCCTTTGGGTTTAGGACCAGGAAACTCCTTCGAGAGGTAGATATAGCTCTCGGGCCGGTGGCGCTCCTGGTTCTGCCTAGGACGCCACCCTGGAGGGTACCACCTTTGGCTATTTGTCGCCACGCCTCTGCTCCCAAAGCTTGTACGGCGCCGGGAGTATTGCGTTCGACCTTTTTGGAGCACACATCGTGTCACGCTGGTACCGTGCCAGTGTATACGGATGGCTCCAAGTCCGAAGAGGGGGTCGGCTTCCACGCCGTATCCCCTCTGTTTGAAGTCAGCGGGGCTCTACCAGGCGCTGCGTCTGTCTTCACGGCCGAGCTGGTGGCAATACACCACTCGGTACGGGAGATTACGCGACGTGCCCGGTTCGGAGACCGGATTGTGATCTATAGCGACTCACAAAGCGCCCTGAGTGCTCTTGGGGCATTGGAATCTCCACATCCCCTGGTTCGCGAAATCCGTGACGCCACGGTTTTGGCGAGCCGGGCAGATGTCGAGATTATCTTCTGCTGGGTTCCTGGACATGTAGGAATTGCAGGGAATGAGCGCGCCGATGAGGGCTCCAAAGAGTCCGTGAGGACTCTGCGACCGGACCAGCGTTTCGCTCTTCCTCACACTGACTACATGGCAGGAATACGGGCAGCTCTTCAGACTGCTTGGCAAAAAAGATGGGAGATGGTCGAAGGGAATCTAAAGTTGCGTGCCATTGCGCCGCGACTCTTCCCATGGACCTATCTCCCAATGCCGCGGCGGCTTCAGGTTGCTTTCTGTCGTCTCCGAATCGGCCACACTCGTGTGACGCATCGCTATTTGATGGAGCGCTCGCCTGCGCCCTATTGCAACGACTGCGTCGTCCCCCAGACTGTTCGGCACATTCTTGTCGAATGTCCCAGTCTTGGTGATCTTCGCGCACGACACCTCTCCCGGTACCGGGATGGGTGGGCTTGCTACCTCCTGTCCCTTGTACTCGGGACGAGTGCGTGTACTTTGACTGGTGGACTTATTGAATTTTTGGGGGAGGCCGGCCTTCTCCCTTTCATTTAACCCGGTTTAATTGTTGTTGTTTTTGTTATTGCCTTGTTATTGTTCTTTTTATTGTTTCCTGTTCAATTTTTTAAAGTAGCCTAGAACTAGGCTGTTTGTTTACGGCAACTTATGCCTTAGTCGGCAGTCGCCAGATAGCCCCTTAATTAAAAAAAAAAAATCATTCTCCTTCCTCCTCCTAAAAAGAAAAAGATTAACGGCTCCTCTCCCGCTGCGGGGACGGATGAGTCTGCTCCCGTTTCGGTAAGCGACCAAGCCTTGATCGTCACGTCCTCCCTCGTTGCTTCCCCGGGTGTGGAGTCGCAGACCGGAGCCTCGATTACGTAGGGGCACCTCATTCAGAGGCTACCTGACGGCTTCAACCCCGCTGGCTTCAAACGTTTCCTTTTTATTCGCTCTAGTGATGCCAGCATGTTGGCTACGGGCAACATGATCCATCAGAGGAGACCTCTAGCTAGTGTGATTGGTAGAGAGTCGAAGGTGACCCGTTTCTCGGACGGGAGCCGTTTTGCGAATCCCTCCGAGCCGGCCATGATTAGTACTCTTCGGACACTTGATGGCCCGTTTGTGAGTGTGGCGCCGCACTCTATCATCAACTTCGTTTAAGGAGTACTTTATGCGAGGGAACTCGTGGACCCACCCCTACACTCTTCGTCACGTTCTACTGTGACAAACTCTATATGAGTCGTTGCGTGCCGGTTGGTATCGCTGCCGCGTGAAGGCATTCGTGCCACTGCCGTGGAGGTGCTAATACTGCCACCGCTTCGGCCATATGAATCGCTCCTGTAGACGCTTAAAGTCGGAGTTACCCACAGTCTGTGTAAGTTGCTCCAAGGTCGCATACGATAAGTCCAAATCGTGTATGGCCAAGTGTGTCAACTGCAGAGAGCCGCACCCAGCTTCTTCGAAGCAATGTGGTGCGTATCTCTTTGAGAAGGAAATCCTGGCCGTTCAGTCCCAGGATTTTCTCTCATTTCGTGAGGCTAAGGAGTTGGTCCTGGCGCGGCCGGAGCTGCCTGGGACGTCCTATGCCTCAATGTTAAGAAAGACGCCCTCTGCTCCAGGCCTACGAGCACGGTCGTTTCCGCGCCCATTCGGAACCCTTCTGTGGATTTTACTCACCCTTGGCGCTCCCCAGGTAAAGCTGGGTGGGCCAAAGGGTTCACATCCAGCCCCGACTAAAACCATGGCTCCCTCCCTTCCCAAAACGTGAACGTTTCCCGTAAGGCAAAATGGCAGCGCACCTCCACCGAGTCGTTAGATTCACAGGAGGCAACACCCCTGAAGATGGTCGTGAGGCGATCTTCCGGGGTTCTTAAAGCTGTCTCCCGATAGGAGGACAGCACTAAAGGAGCTTCGGCTCCTTCGCCCACACCCATTGGTAGGCTTGTTGGCTCTTAGACGGTGGATCTTCCAAAAGAGGGACCCCCGCCTACGAAGCAGCTCCGCTCGCCTAATGTTTCGAGGCGATGGAGGAAAAGACTCGCATTGTGAGCCCAACCTCACCCGATAAGTCCTCGAAGGCGACAGCGCATCGTTGGCCAACATCGCACGGAGTTCTGCCTTCAGGAATCGTAGGGCTATTCCCGTGAGGGTCTTCCCGTGGAGGGTATATTCCTTAAATGGAATTGCCGAAGACTCACAGCCAACTGGGACGAGCTGCGGGGCTCGGCTCGTCTCTTTCCGCTACCCGTTAGCTATCTTTTTGCAGGACACCGTGCTGGGCGCGCGCCCCCTGCCTACCCTCCGTGGTTAGAAAGGTTTTGCGACCCCACCACCACGGGCTTGGGGCCGGCCAGAAAGATGCGCGATTTAACCCTCCATGATGGCTCCGTTCATCCCTTCGCTTTAGATACATCCTTTCAGGCAATAGCTGTGCAGCTGCACTTGGATAGGAGGTATACTGTTGTTTCCGTGTATATTCCACCGTCTTCTCCGGCAACCTCATCGCCATGGGGCTAACTACTATTCCTGGCCGTTTTTGCATGCCTCCACTCCCGTGGTGGTCAGCCGAGTGTGAGACGGCCCTCAAACAGAAGCGTTATGCCTACATGCTCTATAAGCCTCGCCCGAACGACGTCACTGCCGGTGAATTTCGTCGAGCTAGGGCTAAGTTCCTGTATATTTCGAAGCAGGCCCGCCGCTCTTCTTCGCGGGCATAAGTGTCTTCACTTAACGGGAAGACCCCTCTAGCACAGGTGTAGAAGCGAGTCAAAAGGATTCGGGGCAAGTTCTCGCAGGACTCCCCTCCCGTTCTCCAGGAGAATGGGACCGCAATCTCGACCCCTGCCTCCATGGTGGAATCCTTTGCGACCGCATTCTCTAGCCTGGATGCTGCTCCGCCAGTATTCAATGCGCGTCGTGATGTGGCGGAAGGCCACCGACAGGACTTTACTTCCAGAGGCGGAGAACCCTTCAACGAAAGGTTTACTTTGAGTGAGTTGCGTTCTGCTCTCACTTTGTGCGCGGACACCGCCTCTGGTTCGGACAATGTCCCGTACACCATGCTTCGAAACCTGGATGAGCGAGGCATGGCCTTTCTCTTAGATTTGTTAAACAGGATCTGGGTAGAGGGTATCCTGCCAGACTACTGCCGAATCGTTATTCTGCTCGCCTTTCGCAAACTGATGTGCGATCGCTCTACCTCTGCGGGGTTCCGCCCAATCTCTCTAACCTCTTCCCCCTCCCTCTCTGGGATCTTTTCTTCAGGGGTTGTTCCCAAAGAGGCTCTGGCCTTCTCGTGGCAAGGGGGGTGAGCCCTGGGCCCCCTAGGGGACCCATGGTGCTGCCAACAAGACTTTTAACATACCCCTCTTTCTTTCCTCCTCTATTACGATCTTCCACTGCCCTTCCTTTATTTTCCCCTCTTCCTTCACCTATCTAGTGGTCCTTATCAATACCCGACCTCTGCTCGTTTAATGGATTGATTCTGAATTGTTCTTTCATGAAGGTGAAAGAGGCTGGGCATCTCCACCGCCTTCGTCTACCGAATGCCCAAGGAGAAACCCATCGTTGGCCCCTTTTCTCCGTGCGTAGGAGAACTCGGGCAGCCTCTTAGGGTTACAAAGATGGTGTGGTGGATCCGTATCCATTCTCCAAGAGGACATACCGGACGTAACTGATTGCATAGTTGCAGTAGTGCCGGGCCCTTGTAGGCCTCCATGGTGGGGAGCCCCGAGGGAGAATGCGAAGTTTTTTTCTTTTTGCAATGGCTAGCCATAAACCAAAAACCTCCCCTTCTCGTAAGGGTTCTCGTGCCAAACGTTCCTTAGCTTCCCTTTCAGCCTTTCCTCGCTCGTTGGACCCCTATTCCAACGAAGTAGACCCAGATCTTGATTATCCTCGCTTTCTTGTCATGAATTCATCATCTGACATCCCACTTGCAAAAGTCGATGTGTTTGACGTCAATGAATCTTTTGAGTCCCGCTGTGGTGAACCCCGCCGGATGTGGTCAAGAGGAAGTGGTGATGTCGTAGTCGAGGTGTCATCCCACTCTCAACACAACCTTGTGCGAAATCTATCTTCGATAGCTGAAATTCCAATAACTGTCTCGCCCCATCCGCGTCTGAATTTCGTCAAAGGTGTCGTCCGTTCAAACGAACTAAAGGACTACGACCCCACCCGCCTTCAGAGTAAGCTCAGTACCCAACGTGTGACACACGTACACAGGGTAACTAAAACATTAGGCTCCACTAAAGTTCCAACCGCCACACTGATTTTAACATTCGAACGACAAGAACTGCCGCAGTATATTAAAGCTGGGTACCTTCGTGTCCCGGTAAGTCCCTACATCGAACTACCCAGACGCTGCTTCAATTGCAATCAATTTGGACATGTTGGCCGAGCTTGTCGGCACTCTCGCTCCTGCGTGAATTTTAGCTCTGACTACCATGGCCCCAAATGCACCAAAACGCCCCACTGTGCCAACTGCGGAGGTACCCACAGTGCCGCGTCGAAACTCTGCTCTATATTTTTATATGAAAAGGAAGTTCTCGCTTTGCGCGACTCCCTACGTCTAGATATAAGAGAGGCCCGCCAGCGTGCCCGAGCACAAACCTCGCCACTCGGCCGGCTCTTCTCTGACGTTTTACGTGATGCTGGACGAAACCGACCATCACGCGCGAGTTCCGACCGGCCTGAAGCACTTCACCCTAGATCTACTCGCGGCGTCGAAAATATTCAGAATATGCAGTCGAAGCATCGCTCTCATACCGAGATAATTAATGTAGCCCCCCTCTCTCCAGCAGCTCTAGCTGGGAAAGACGCTCAGGGTGAGACGCTTGAAGACATCAGGTGCTATTTGAAAGAATCCTCAACATCGACCAGTGAAGGATCATCCACCCGGCCACGAGACTCAAAGCCCAGTGGTAAGAGAAAGGATTCCTCACCTGGGTCATCGACCACCAATAAGCGGGCAGCCTCTGGAGCCGACTCGGCCGAACCCCGAGAATCTCCAATGGACTCCTCCCCTATGGTTGAACATTCTCTGCCCTTAAGTCCGTCTCGCCCTTCACAGGACGTAGGCCCCATCCTGATCCAAACGATGGCAGAAATACACCCAGCTCCACACACCTCGCTCAGATCACCTGTTCGCCCCGCTCACCCTTCAAACCAAGATCCGATTGAAGCAGTTGATACTCCAACATCACCAACTGCGGCGGTTGGACCAACTCCTCAGACACCTAAAATACCCTCGACCCATGAATCCGGATCTACCGGCCGAAAATCCCTTCTTGATCTTCCTTTTCCGCCAGGTTGCGAGCCCGAATTACAATCAAGGGCCTCGGTCGGTTCTCCAAAACCCACGAAAAAAACCTCAGTTACTACTCCATCTAGGATTTCTCCCCCTGCAAAAGCAGGATCCTCAAAATCAGCTCTCCGTCTCCCAAGCTCTTTGGGAAGAACCTCAAATACATTATCGGCCTCAAAAGAGAAAAAGATATCAACAGTGGTATCTAATCGTCACACATAATATCTTCCATTTTACAATGGAATTGTCAAGGAGTTCTTCCAAAGTGGGAAGAACTCAAAATTCTTTTGACGACTATCCACCCCGCTGTTATTTGTCTCCAGGAGAATAAACTGGGTATACGGCCCTTTCCGCCGGTACCCGGTTTTCTCACTTTCAACTCTATTGCTCCTGCTGGAAGCCCCTCTCATGGAGGGGTGTCAATCATGGTATCTTCATCCCACCATGTATCTCCCACCCCCCTACATACTAGCCTACAAGCTGTTGCCGTGAAGGTTTTTCTTACTAAGCTTTTTACCGTTTGCTCTATTTACCTACCCCCTTGTTTATCATTGTCAAGACCCAACCTTTTAGAACTTATAGACCAGTTACCCACCCCATTCTTATTACTAGGAGATTTTAACGCCCGTCACCCATACTGGGTGACATCACTCGAAATGCCAAAGGCAGTGTTTTAGAGTTTCTTTTATTATCTGACCTTCTTTGTGTTTTAAATACTGGCGATTTTACCTCTTATCATGTCCAGACGGACTCTTTTAGCTGTGTTGACCTTTCTGTTTGTTCCCCTGATTGCTTCACGGAATTTCGATGGTCAATTCTTGACGATCTCCATGGAAGTGACCACTTCCCTATTGTCTTGTCGGCCCTTCAAAGTTAGCCCTCATACAACCATGCCCCTTAAGTGGGACTTAGGTCATGCAGATTGGGAAGGTTTCCAAGAGGCGTCCTTCACAAATGCATCTTTGGGGACCTTCATTGGAATGGACGCGGCAGTAAAATACTTAACATCTACTATCTACAATGCAGCAACACAAACCATCCCACGGAGGCGACCTGTCACGGGCCGCTCAACCGTGCCCTGGTGGACTTCGACGTGTGCAACAGCTATCAAAAATTACAAGTTAGCCCATGCCCGATTCCGAAAGAACCCAACTTTGTGCAACAAGGTCGACCGAAACCGAGCTCGTGCGCTTCGCCAAAGAACCCTTCGTCAAGCTCGCCGAAATTCATGGCGCAGATACGTTTCATCGATCTCCTCTATGACACCTACTGCTAAGATCTGGAAGAGGATTAATAAGATCAGGGGCCGTTATGCTAATCATCATACCCCCACACTCAACTTAGACGGTTCCTTGGAGAATGACGGCCTGGCGGTCAGCAATGCTTTTGCTGACCATTTTCGCGCCGTCAGCAGTGTCAGCCGTTACGATAAGGCTTTTCAACCCTACAAATCAAAGGAAGAATCTCATTCTCTCAACTTCACAACAAAATCTAACCTTCCGTATAACGCTCTATTCAGCATCTATGAGCTGCAGATCTACTTCCCCTGGCCTTGATGAGATCCATTTCGACATGATTTGGCACCTACAGCTACACTCTACTCTCTTCTTACTTGAATTGTACAACGTTATATGGGTGAAGGGTTTTTACCCATCATCTTGGCGCATTGGGATCATCCTCCCCTTTGTCAAACCGTGCAGGCATGGATTGGAAGCAGATCACTACCGCCCTATAGCTCATACCAGCTGTTTGAGTAATTTGCTGGGAAAAAATGTTGTTTGAACGCCTAAACTGGTTCCCAGAAACCAATCTCCTTATCTCTCCATTTCAATGTGGCTCCCGCAAAGGTCATAGTACCCTTGACCTCCTAGTACGTTTCGAGGGATCAGTCCGGAAAGCTTTCTCATTAAATCACCGAGTCCTGACCATATTTTCGATATTGAGAAAGCCTACGTCACAACATGGAGATACGGCATCTTGAAGCAGCTATACATCTGAGGTATGAGAGGACTTTTACCGTCACTTATTCAAAGTTTTTTAGCATCTCGATCCTTCAAGGTACGTGTTGGAGACGCATACTCTGACCTGCAACCCTAAGAGGAGGGAGTTCCTCAGGGCAGTGTTTTGAGTGCCTTATGTTTTATAATTGCGATCAATGATATTATTCGTCTCTCCCAGAGGGTGTATCGGTAACTCTGTTTGTCCATGATTTAGCACTATACTGTTCACCACCTCGCCTTCCATCAGCAGCGCGTCGGCTACAATTGGCGGTCGATGCTGTCTTCAAAAGAGCAGAACTTAATGGATTCCGCTTTTCCACGAACAAAACTAAATCAATGTATTTCCACCGGGGCAGAGGGGTTCTTGTTCCGCCATCTATCTCCCTACAAGGCGAAGATATAGAGTTTATCTCCCAGTTTCGGTTTCTTGGCGTAACTCTCGATCCAAAGTTATCTTGTTTACCACTCCTCCGCCGTCTTCGAACGAGTTGTCTGCGGGCTCTAGACATTTTGAAAGTCCTCTCACACACTTTGTGGGGCAGCGACCGACAAACATTATGGACATTATACACATCACTCGTCCAATCCAAATTGGATTATGGCTGTCAAATTTACTCATCGGTTTTCCTTTCATCCCTTAAAATGCTGAACCCCATTCGAAACCTCGGAGTTCGTCTCTCCAGTGGAGCCTTCCGTACTTCTCCTGTCAACGGCCTCTACTGCGAGAGTGGGGTACTTCCTTTGCCATACCATAGACTTCAAATCTGCATGCAATACCTCTGCCAAGTACAGCAAGCCCCTGTATCAGAGGTCTACAGATGCCTGTATGCTGCCGAATCAACGGCGGCATTTGATAAGTTGCCATCTTTACCCCGCCCCTTGAACCTTCGAATAGGAGATCATCTCTCTAACCTGGGTGCTCCAAGGGTCCTTACCCTTCCATCCTTACTGACCCCTAGTTGGCGTGCTTCTCTTCCCACAGTATGTAGCAACATTTGGAGCCTGGAAAAGTCTTGTATGGACCCTCGCATCATTAAGAGCCTGTTCTTAAGGCATTCAACCTCACACAAACAATGCTGCCTATTATACACGGATGGCTCTAAGTCGGACAGTGGCATAAGAGCCGCAGCCATCTACCCAGGAGGAGAATTACTAACTTTATCTTTGCCACCAGCAGCACCCATTTTTACCGCTGAACTTTCAGCAATCATTTTACCCTTTAGACTCATCCAAATTTTACCTTTTAATGATTTTGTCATTTTTTCTGACTCAAGAAGCGTTTTACAGTCAATTAAATCTTTTAATGCGTCCCATCCCTTAGTCACAGAAATTTGCAACTGGCTGGTCCAAAATGCATCCCGATATAATTTTTTTTTGCTGGGTTCCTGGGCCTGTAGGGGTCCTGGGCAACGAGAGGGCTGATCGGCTGGCCCGCTCAGCACATTCTGTGTCCTCGGAGAACACGGCTATGCCTTTTAGGGACTACTTTCCTTCAATAAGAAAGTATATTTTTCAACTGTGGCAGAATGAATGGGATGACTGTTCATCATCCAAACTATACAGAAGTAAAAATTCTATTCACTATTGGCCCTTGAGCCGTGATAGATTGCGATCGCTGGAGGTAGCCCTTTGCCGAGTTCGCATTGGCCACACAAGACTTACTCATGGCCATTTTGCCATGAGTAACTGCAACACACCCATCTTAATTCATATTGACAGAGGAATCTTTTAACCCTTCGTTTTTTAGATTTTTATCACAAAGTGGTCTCCTCCACATTTTATAGATAATTTGCCTCGTTTTATCCTAGCTGCCATATAGAATCTACTTGGATTGGGCAACAACCCATTAGTTCTTTACCTTAAACCTCTGGCTTTTTGGGATCCACTAACTAGACCTAAACCTCCTGCGTGTGCAAATTGATTGAGAAATTGGTAAATATTAGATCAGCTTTTTTTCTATACCACAGAGGGCACCTTTCTTCCGCACTGTGCGGCTTCCGCAAGTTCCACTTCACGTCAGATGCTCTGCTCTGACTTGAAAATGCGGTGTGCGAGACCTTCCTTCATAGACAGCTCTATGCCACGGTGTTTTTCGATCTGGAAATGCATATAATACCGCATGGTGGGCTTACCCCAGACGCCGAGGTGCGATTCCTTCTTGTTGCCTTATCTTGTTTTTTTTTGTTTTTATAACTTGATCTCTGCTTATACGTTTAAAAGACCGAGAGAGGAGTTGTGCTCTCTGGCTTAAGGGGTACTCTTCTGCGTAGCTCTTGAAGTCTTTTAGTATCCTCGCTTCATTTGGGGGGCTTGCCCAACTGGGTTTTGGTATACGAGGTGATTTCGAAAGTACTTAAAATATGGAACTTCTTTGAGGATTAATTCTTCTTGCCTCCCAATTATTGAGATTGCAATTTGAGAGTCACTCGAAGGTGAACGGGTCTTCTTTTCTCTTGCTCCCGAAATTCCTGTCTGGCACTAGGAATTGTGATCCAGCTAGACTTCTTACTAAGTCTGTGAAAGATAACTCGGTATGGCACCGATACGAAAACGTGTCGATCTTCTAAGTTTTAGAAGTCGATTTCGGAACTGGGTGAGGGGCCGATCTCCTTGATTTAGTCCTCTGTTCTCTCTCACAGAATAATCTTCTTTCTTTCCTTATGGGGCTTATTTATAGACCGGCGACCGCCCCATCTAAGGGCGACGGGGAAAGGCTGCTGAGGGGAGGGGTGGCACCACGAAGCAGAGGTCTGATTCTTAATGAGAGGCACCGTCGCAATATTTCTCTCGGTGTTCTTTTTGATCTGGCACCGCTTTTGGGGGCGCTGTAACCGTTGGCCTCCCGACCTCGTAGGTAATCTGATCTTTTGAGAGCTGTTTAATGGCCTTTAGTGGCTACCTTTATCCAGCAGCTCACCACCGACTACCTATTCGCCGGGGAGATCAAAGCTTCGGCAGTTTGGCTGTTAGTCAGACGACTAACGTTCTCACGCCCCTCCTCTTTTGGTACGTTTCTCTCGCTGTCTCCGAAGAGGGACTATAACATATATGTCTGCTTGGCCCTCTGCGTGGCGTTATGTAATAATTCCTCTACACCCTCTAATACCACTTATGAAACACATAGGCAGACCCCACAAACAGCCAACAACTAATAAACTGCTCCAAAACTACACTCAGACATACACTACTTAAAGAAAAGACTCTTAGTAACCAAGCTTGCGTATCTCTCACCTGATTTTGCTCTTTATAGCCGTCTTCGTGTATCCCACATGTGTATATATCGAGGACTTGTGTAAGATGAACTTTTCTTCTTGTATTATTGTGTAATCTATTGATCTGCTTGATGTAGTACTTGGTTTAAAGTGATTTTAGCAAAGTATCTCGAATTCTGCGTACATTTGACCGTCACTCAACTTCAACCCTGGGGACTTACGCCTGGTCGTGTCACGGTTGCCAAAACACTGATTTGAATGGTACCCACCTCACAATCAACACTGGGGGTCAGCACCTTGCCGACCTGATCGAAGCTTGGAGGTAGGTATCCTGAATGTGGCTGAGTTTACGCTTGACTACCCAAGAACCGCTTCATTTTCTGATTTGGGGTAGAAGGAGGTTGATAACCTTCATGGTAGGGCCATTTTTTCATTCAAATATTTTCTGGGCCGCTGCCGCTTGAGAAACCATCTCGGAGGTGCTTGGCGCAAGCGCGGTATTCCGTATTTCAGTAAATGATTTCTATGTCACAGTGGAGGAATTTAGGTTGGTGGATGAGGCGGTTGATTTCTTCGCCGTGGGACCAGTTACCTTTCCTAGAACGTCTATCGGTTTTTCATATTGAATGCCTCCGTAGACTGTACACGCGTCATAGCCATTATTCGTTCAGCACTTGGAGTGCTGGTATGGCTACTTCCATGTTCGATCTAAGCTAGACTACGAATGCGAATTGTGGTCATCCACAATGGAGTTTGAATTGCGGAAGGTGGACTCGATCCACCGCTCCTCTTCTCTTGACGACAGGTGCCTTACGCACGTTCCCTGTACAAGGCCTCCTTGTTTATGCTGGAGATATGACATTCTTCTTTGCAACGTACACAGTGCATTATGCAGCTGTACGCTCGAGTGCAGCGTAGCCCTTGGTCGCTACGGCCGATATCGACACAGTGCCTATTCCGCCGTGGGTTTAGGGCCTGGAAACATCTTCCAGACCTCGAGGTCGTGCCATGCCGCTGGTTCTGCCCAAGAAGCAATCTTAGAAGGTACCACCACTGGACGTTTATCGCTACACCTATTCTCACTAAGCTACTAAACACAGCGTTCGTATTTTTTCAAGGCTGCAGATGCGTGCATAAGTATAGGCAACGTCAGACGTGAGGTCTAATGTAGCGCCCCATTTATATATTCGTTAATTTTCAATCAGTTTTTCGTGCTAATATTGTAGCAGGAACATTATGTTCCTTGGATGGTATATTTAAATCATTTAAAATGACATTAATGTAAAGAACAAATGCTTGTTTTGTTTATGAGTTGGAAAGTAGAGACAGCTTTTGTGTGTTAATGATAGCATAGGAAGTTTTTCATAGTAACCGACATTCTGGAAGTTTTTAAAGATGTTTTCGAAACAATTCTCGAGTAAACTAGAATGTTTGATAATAATAGGTTAGCTTCTAATTTACATGTGTAATTCGTTATTGATAACGAATTTGACGAGGAAACATTTCCCAAATCGCAATGGTGAAAAACGCTGAGCATTTTAGAATTTACAAGAAACCATATTATTAAAGTGCCAAAGTCAGCTCATGGATATTGAAAAATGTCTTCTTCAAGGAACATTATTGTGAAGTATAAATCTAATGTCATTACAATAAATCGTTCGCGTAAAGGTAGCTAAAAAAACTGACCTCTAGAGAGTCAACAATATTCAAGACTTCAAATGAATTACAAGCAAATATTTAACGCACTTGGAGTAGATATACACGCTTCAATAGTACATAGGCATTTACACGAAGAAGGATTTCATGAACGTGTCCCTAGAAGGAAGCTTCTGTTGAAGAGAGCTCAAAAAGCATCTGGGATATGTCAAGCTAAATTAGATAAAATGCTATGATCAGTTGAGACAAATTGAGCTTTGGTGGAAACGACGAACCGTATGTTTCGTAGAGATCTGGCGGAACCTTCATAGAAAAGAACACCGTCTTTACTCTCAAACATGGAAAAACTTCGATTATGTTGATGGGATATTTCGATAGTGTTGGCAGGCGCCTTAAAAGTGATAGATTGGACCATGAATTATGCCAACTATCAGCGCATACTTGAAAATGTCAAGCAATTGAAAAGGAAATTGGGACTTGGAAAGTATATCACTTTTCAACAAGATCCTCTCCCTCTCTTGAACCTTTCCTTTAGGGGTTGATCCCAGAGAGGTCCTGTCCTTCTCATAGCGAGGGGCGTCAGTCATTTGACCCTTAAGGGTCCCCTGGTGCTGCGAACCAGACTTTTAATACAGTCCTTCCCCTATTATTTTCTTTTACTGCCCTTTATTTCTCCCTTCTTCTTTCTCCTATCTAGTAGTACTGACGGTTACTTGACCTCTGCTTGTTTTTTGGACTGATTCCGATTTCTTCGTCCGTTCAAACGAATTAAAGAACTACGACCTCACTCGTCTCCAGACTAGGTTAGTACTCAACGTATTACACATGTACATAGGGTGACTAAAACTGGGCGCTACTAGAGTCCAAACTGTCACATTGATTTTAACGTTCAAACTTCATAAACTGCTCCAGTTTATTAAAGTTGGGTGCCTTCGTGTCCGGGTAGGGTCCTGCGTCGAGCTACCCATGCGTTGCTTTAATTGTAATCAATTTGGAGATGTTGGTCGTGCCTGTGGGCATTCCTGTTGCCCTGTGAATTGTGGTTCTAATTACCATGGCCGCGAATGCGCTGCGTCGAAAAAAAAGCCCAATATTCTTATATGAAAAGGAAGTCCTCGCGACTCTCTGCGTCTGGGCGTGAGGGAGGCTCGCTAACGTGGTCGAGCACAAACCTCACCTCTCAGCCGTCTCTTCTCATATGTTTTGCGTGACGCTGGACGAAACCGACCCTCACGTTCGAGTTCCAACAGCCTGAAGCATCTCATCGCCCATCCACTGTTCATGTCAGAAGTATTCCCGATATACCCTCGAGCCATCGCTTTCATACTGAGATAACTAATGTTGCTCCCCTCTCCCCGGACCCGCCACTCAGGGTGAGACCCTTAATGTCATCTGAAAGAATCTTCTATATCGACCAGTGATGGTTCTTCTCCTCGGCCCCGGGAACTAAAGCCCCGTGGTAAGAGGAATGATTCTTCACCTGGGTCATCGGCAAACAATAAGTGGGCAGCCTCTGGAGCTGACTCGGCTGAGCTTCGAGAATCTTCAATGGGCTCTACTTTTGCTGAATATTCTCTGTCCTCTAGCCCGTCCCTCTTTTCCTCTTCCCCCTACTCAGCACTACTTCACCTTTTTATCATTATTATTAGCATTATTATTGTTATCATCATTCTTATTATTTATTAGTATTATTATATATTTTATTTTTTATTATTTTATTTTTGTTGTTACTATGTATTATAATTATTGGGTATTACTATTACTGGGTATTATTCTTTTTGTTATTATTATGTATTATAATTATTGTGTATTATTATTACTGGGTATTAATATTATTGTGCATTATTATCATTAATTATAATTTTTCATTATTAGTAAGTAGTATTAATTAGTTACACTGTCTAACAAAATTTAACTTTTTGTCGACGACAAAGATTAGAATAACATTTTTTAATGTAGTTTTAAGTATAGATTTAAAAAATGTAAGTCATTTTTATCGAAATACTCCAGTATTTTATAAGTTTCCAATTACTATTTTTGTCAATTTTCAAGATTTTAACGAATTTCATTCTTTTATTTCTTATTTTCAAGTTATTTAATTTGATAAAATTGTAAATAAAAGCAACAATTTAAATTAAAATGACAAGAGGACAGTGTAAAAATAGCCCAGAAAATTCTGCTACATATGTGGTTCAGTAATATTTATTAAAAAATCAAAGAAAAATTTCTTCTCTAGTAAAAAAACTATATATTTTGTATTTTGGATGTAAAATTGGCGACCAAGATAAACCATGGGCACCACATATCTGTTGCATGACATGCTTTAATTCTTTATCAAAATGGTCTAAAGGAAAAATAAAAAGCCTTCAATTTGGTGTTCCACTGGTATGGCGAGATCCTAAGATCATGCCACTGACTGCTATTTCTGTTTGGTAGACATGTAGGGGTGCGAAAAATGTATCAGAGAAAAATTCCTTCCAACTCGATAATATAAATCGCCGATAAATTTACCAACCAGAAACGGACTAAGGCCAGTCGTATGGCTAGAGTATTGGCGTTCAAATCCAACGGTACCGCGTTCGAAACTCAACAGTCCAAAAACTTGTATGAAGACCATTCAAGAAAGAAAACGGAAGAAAACGCTTGAAGGACCAACTCAACAGGAAGCTTAAGAAAAAACGTTTGAAAGACTAATTCAACAGAAGCACAAAGAAATCAGCCCCCAAGATAAATGGAAGAAAATAAAGAGCAACAAGAAAGAAAACGAAGATTAAGGACCAACCCGGCCAAGAAGAAATCGGAAGTCAGGAAAAAAGGGAAGACAAATATTTGAAGGGCCAACTTGAAGGAAATTCAGTCAAGAAGAAAGAAGAAAAAATCGAGGAAGGCACCTGCATCAAGAAAAGAAGATCTGATAAAGATGAACAAGATTAAATAAATAAAATTATAATAAGGATGCCCCCCCCCCCATGACTGGTGCCCCCTAACGGCCGAACAATATTCTGATCTTCGTTACCACTGCACCTCCTTCTACTAGAGATTTAAGAAAAAGTGCTGCTGGGAACTTCGGAGACCCGGGAAGGAGAAGCTATTTATTACTCATTGATTAGAGACAAGACTTCGTTGGCTCTCCTCAATCCCTCTAAATTAGCTCCACTTATCCCGCATACTCGGAGGCCGTAGGAGGGAGAGCTACTACTCCTCGATCAAGAAATCCAAGACTAGTCTCTCCCCAATCCTCAAATTCCCTCCGCTTTCTAGGAAGGGACCTGTGTTGGGGTGCAAAAAATGTATCAGAGAAAATTCCCTTCCAACTCGATAATATAAATCGCCGATAAATTTACCAACCAAAAACGGACTAAGGCCAGTCGTATGGCTAGATTATTGGCATTTAAATCAAGAGGTACCGCGTTCGAAACTCAACAGTCCAAAAACTTTTATGAAGATCTCTCAAGAAAGAAAACGCTTGAAGGACCAACTCAACAGGAAGCACAAAGAAATCAGCCCCCAAGATAAATGGAAGAAAATCAAGAAAGAAAACGAAGATTACCGACCAACCCAGCCAAGAAGCTCACTGTAGTCAAGAAAAAGTGAAGACAAATGTTTCACCACAAGAAGAAGAAAGAAGAAAATTCGAGGAAGCTGCATCAAGAAAAGAAAAATCAAGATGAACAAGTAATAAATAAATAAAAGTTGATAATAAGGATATGCCCTCCCCCCATAGACATACAAAGTAAGTAATTGTTTATTGTCCACTGTACCTATATATTGAAGTAGTATACTGTAATATTATTTTTTTAAAATATAAAATTAATTAAGTTTAGAACCACTTTATTGTAATCACACATATGTATATAGCTTTAAATTTTAGGCATATAATTTCTATACTTTTAGGTAAAGCAACCAAGTGCGCTTCAGCTGTGGTATATCCCAACCTTAGATCTGCTATTCGGCCTATACCTCACTCAAAAGACATTCCAGTACCTGAACCACCTGCAGAAATTGTTTTGTCTAACTCTGATGGATCAGATATGAAATCATCTAAACCAGAAACTGAAATTTATGTTTCTGAAACTGTTGATACTACTCCAAAATCTTTCTCACAACTTGATCTAGATGATCTTGTAAGAGATCTAAACTTAACAAAGCAACAGAGTGAATTACTGGCCTCGAGACTGAAATAAATAAATTTAGTAGCAGAAGATGTTCGAATTACTAAGTTTCGCATACGATCAGAAAATTTAAAAGACAAATTTTCATTTGACAACAATTTATGCTACCGTAATAATATTCCACGTCTCTTTGAAGAATTAGATATACACGATGAACCCAGCAATGGAGACTTTTCATTGACGCTTCTTTATACAGTAGTAAAGCCGTGCTTCTGCATAATGGAAATAAACTACCATCGATACCAGTAGCTCACTCTGTTGGTTTGAAATAAACTTATGAGAATTTAGATTTCATTTTAAAAAGCATTAAATAGAGTGAACATAAATGGTTGATTTGTGCTGAACTTAAGGTAACAAGGAGTAACAAGGAAAGGAAGTACCCTAGGAGACCTTACTGTCCATTCAAAGAGGGTACCTTTGGACTAGCAATCGAGCAGGCACATGGCTGCAAGGTAGTAGCCATTTTAAATGGTTTGCAGTCAGGCTACACAAAATTCATGTGTTTTTGTGCCAGTGGGACAGTAGAGCTCGGGGAGAACATTACATACGCTCAGAATGGCCTTTAAGAGAAGTGACAAAGTAGGTTGTCATAATGTCATACGTGAACCATTGGTTCCTAAGGAAAACATAATTTTGCCAACACTTCACATGAAATTAGGTTTAATGAAACAATTTGTGAAAGTCTTAAAGCATGACCAGCCATCCTTCTTATATTTAAAAACAAAATTTCCTAAGATTAGTGATGCTAAAATTAAAGAAGGAATCTTTGTGGGCCTCAGATTCTACAAATTACGGTAGATAGTGAGTTTGATGCAAAATTGAGCACGCCAGAATTTGAGGCCTGGCAGTTTCAAAGGTGTATGTAATGGTCGCATTGGAAGGCACAAATCAGAAAATTACCACATTCTTGTTCAGAATTTGATTAGGTTTATAATGAGTTGGGATGTAGTATGCCACTAAAGGTGCATTTTTTGCATTCCCATCTGTCTTTCTTCCCAGAGAATTCAGCAGACGTCACCGATGAGCATGGTGAAAGATTCCACCAAGATATTGCTACTATAGAAAATCGTTATAAAGGAAAATGGAGTCCTGCAATTCTTGCTGACTTCTGCCGGACCCTTCACAGAGACAGACAAGATGTTGTACATAAAAAGAAGCCTAAATATTTTAAAAATCTTAAATCTGCATTAATTTTTTAAATATATTTTTATAATACCACACTCTGAAATGTATTAAAAGGAGTTATTAATTTCTTTTGATGAATATGCTTTTTGTTTCCACTTATCTTTGTACTTTTTGTAAAATAAAATAAAAATAATAACAAATATTTCATACCTCTATATACTGAATAATCTAATATTAATAAAAAAAATAAATGTGCAGATTACAATAAACTGAAGTCATTTCATGAAAAATAAAGGTCATTTTCGTAATCTACGCAAAAGACTACAATAGAAAACTACTTTCTCATTTCTGTAGCAAAATAATTGTTGGACAGTGTTATTATTATTAGTATGTTATTATTACTAATAATATTTATTATTATTATCATTATCATTACGGCTATCTCCTCAAACTTTTCTACCCGCACGTTGTACCAGGAGTAGTGTTCTTACCTGGACAGAGTTCGGTCTGGTAGCTATGGTGCCTTAGTGAACTACATGTCACCCTGGGATCACCTCGCACCAGTGTACCCACCTATTTATACCTCTCTTCATTACATACACTCCTACCTCTTTCCAAACTCGCTCTTCTATCCACACAAGTTCTGGCTGTCGGGCGTACTTTGGTCCTCTTATGAACCTTAGTCAAGTGGCAGTGTATACCGTGAGGTTCCTACCTGCTGCGAGGGCCGAAAGGCCGCTGGTTAGGGCAAGTCTTACGCACGGGGTGTGCTGGAGCGTCAAATCTGCTCACTTTCTTCCAGTACACACATATGAGGTGGCTACGCCATCACCAACCATCCTTTATGGTTAAAGTTCCAGAACATTTTCCCCTAAATGGCTAGCCAGGTTGGTAAAGCCCATCAACGCTGGACAGCGACGACCAAGTATATGTAAGTGATCCATTCTAGAATTTTCTGGTCTGATGGAGACTTTTATTATACCTCCAAGTCATTGCGGGGTGGGGGGGGGAGGGGGTATCATAGTATCCACTTTCCATGAACTCTTTTTTTTTCTATAAATATGGTGACAATAGAAGGAAAGAGTGGGACTGCGTATGGGGATCCACCTACCTACAAGCATGGCATCGCCCTCTATAGGTGTCAAGGAGGACGAGGTAACACGATGCACCACTTCGACCGGTGGAGGGGCTTTCCCCTCTCAACATCTGCATGCATCAAAGAAGCTTCCCCTTTGCTATTTTTGGAGCCTCTCTCGGACAGCTCCACTTCTTAAAAGGAGGTTCCTCTATAGGGTCTTGTATTTTGGTGTATGTGAGTTTGTAGAAGTGTGATGCGATGTGATGGCGTGGCAGGTATCGATGGATGGTAGGTAGTAGGCCTACTTTTGTCTTTCAGTCAAATTTGTTCTGACTCCCAAAGTTTCTTACAGGGAATATGCCTCGGTAATCACGGGTTAAAGGAAAGAGGCGATAATTAGGCTTTATTCTTAGCTTGGGCCTACCAAAATGGGAGCAAGCGGAACAGTTTGAGTCGTACGCGGCCATGTGTAAGTTTCCCATTAATGTTAGATAGCTGACTCTAAGGAGGCAGGACTTAAGGATGAGGGAACGGATTCGTGACGCTAATAATAACAAAATAGAAAGTACTCTTCCGGCTGTTTCCTAGTGTGCGTATGTTCGTGTAACTGTGTGGGAACTCTGGCTATCCACTTCGCTCAACTCATACTTTTCTTAATAAATATACAATTGTGATATAGTATTTCTCTCTACTTTATATTGGTACACTACTTATTACATGACATATTATCTCATTAATTAATGCGTGTACCAAATTTCAGGATTTCATAGATTCACCGGGCGCCCATTTGTAGGGTTTGTCGCCGGGCCTACATATCCTGAAATTTGGGTGCCATAGGCCTACTTTCCTTGCAATTCGGGTCCCACACCCCCTCCAACACACTTATACCAGAGGGGAGGCTAACTCCTCTCCTTGGCTTAGCTGCCGGGCCTTCTCGTCACCCCGTTCTGTAGAGTCGCCCATGGACGAGGTCATCTTCCGACTAATGACAGTCCCACTTTTCTATCAGAAGGGACTGCCAAGAGAGTATCAAGGCAGCCAAACATCGACCGCTCCAGGTGGGAGCGATTTGATAAGTCAAGCCCGTTTAAGAGTGTCAGGGAAAGCAAGGCCTTTCTGTTCGTGCTCCCTGCAGTCGTGAGGCCATGTATTTTGACATTGGGAGGGGGGGTCAGCATGCATGCCCCCCTTTTTTCCCGATGGAGATCGGTTCACTTGCCAGATACTTGACCTCCGACTGAGGGTACCTCGAATGGTATCATTGATGCATTGGGAAGAGTGACAACATGGAAGCCATTCCCTGAACTAGACATGATCCCGGAGGTGACTCAGCCTAGAGATGGCAGGATCTCCCGTGGAGGTGAACCTGGGCTTGGTGTCAAACACCGAAACTGAATTTGTCTTGGTGCAAGCTTCCCTTCACGTGGCTCGTGCCAAGGAGGAATCGCAAAGAGAGGAAGAACCGCCCCCCCCCGCCGGCTGGTGCCCCTTTGACACCCAAAACCTTCTTTTCAGAGAAGGATCTTGCTAAGGCCAGTTGGTCCGGCCTAGAGGATCCTTCCGGCGGTGGAGAGAGCGAGCGGGTTCATTCCCTACCCTTCTCTCTTAAAAAGAAAAGAAGCAAGAGGAAGCCAAAGATGACTAATGGTTCCTCTCCCTCTGCAGAATCTTCGGTTACGTAAGAATCCTCTGCAGTTTTGACAAGCAACCAGACCCAGATTGGGATGTCCGGCCTCGAGGTGCCCTTGAGTGGTGAGGCACAGACCAAGACCAGATTCGCAAGTGCGTTGAGCGGAACCTTGATTACGACGGGGCACTAATTGAGAGACTACCTAGAGTTTTGAGTTTGCTGGCTTCAAACGCTTCGTGGTTATTCTTGCCACTGATAGCAGCAGTTGGCAAAGGGCAACATGAACCATCAAAAGAGAGCATTAACTAGTTCATTGATAGAGAGCCAAAAGTGTCCAGTTTCTCGGACAAGAGAATTCTGGCGAAAGCGTCGCATCGCACCGAAGTGGCCATGATTATTGCCCTTCGAACACTTAATGGCACGCCGGTGAGTGTGCCACCACACTCTACTATGAACTTCGTGAAAGAAGTGGTTTACGCGAGGGAACTTGTGGATTACTCCATAGATGAAATTATAGGGGTTAATGAGAGACCTGTTTATAGGTAAATGGGATGATCTAATTTATTGGTAAGCGAGGCCAAGGCGGCGGTACTGTAGAATCTAATCTGACTTCAAATGTCCGTTTTGCTATCTGCTTGTCGGCTAGGTTACGGTAACCGGATAGAATACTTGGTGGAAAGAGAAAATCGGAAGAAAAATGGCTGTTTTGTAAGCTTTTAATCTTGACTTAGGGCTACCTCAGTTCGGACAAGTGAAATCAAGTTTTAGATTCGTTTGTGTGCTCACTTCCTTGTGACTGGCTATCAGTGTTAATAAACTCAATGTGGGACTGTGAGCGGAAAGATCGTGGATTGACGTACCGTCTGACTCTTAGCGGTTGAATTAATTATGATACTAATAATACTGATTCCCGTTGTATGTTTTGCAAATCTATTTATTTTAATGCAAATTTAGGGACGTGGCTCCGCTTTTCCAATCCGAGCACGGGGCGGAGCTTATCTGATCAGTGGGTATGTGCGTGTTCTCCAATCCGACTGCTGGGCGGAGCTTATTCGATCAGAGTGTGTGAGCATGTTCAGTGTAGGCACGTATGTACCAAGAGAGTATTTGAATTTGGAAACCTGAACGGGCTTTATCAAGCAGACATCCGTAGCAAGATTGTTTCGTCTTTCACGGGTTCACGTCAAGGTTGGTGGGTCGGGCTCCCTCTCTATCAGATTTCATTCCTTGTATGTACAGCAGTTTTCACTGTCTTTGATATCTCTGCGGCCATACCGTCGGCTCGCACCTGTTTCCGAATGTGTGTATGTTTGTATATTCGCCTCGGAACACAATTATTTCACTTGCATTATTACAAAATATTCTGCTTTGCATTGATACATAGATTATTAAATTGCAAGTTAACATTATTTACCTGTACTTGCTTTGTTTTACATTAATTAATTGTTACAAGATGGCATATTTTTTTCGATGTTCGATTTGTGTGTCCAATTTCAAGATTTTATAGGGGCAACAGGGTGCTCAATTTGTGAGGTTCCTTGTTGGCTCTACTTCGCCTTGTAATTGAGCACTACAACAGTAACTTAGAGCTTGACGACCATGGAGCGGTCAAGATGCAGTATGTGATATAAAAAAAAAACAGGGAGTGTTTCGAGACCCTCCCTACATTCTTCGTCACGTTTGACCTTGACCGGCCCCTTGACTCTGTGCGTATCGTTTGGTCTCGCTACCACAGGAAGACATTTGTGCCACTGCCTCGAGGTGCTACTACTGCCACCGCTTCGACCATACAAGTCGCTCGTGTAGAGGGGCGAAATAAGATTTCCCCGAAGTCTGTGTAAGATGCTCCAAGGCTGTAGACGATAAGCCCCTATCGTTTAGGACATATTGTGTAAATTGGGAAGAACCGCCCCCCGCTTCTTCCAAGTAATGTGGTGCATATCTCTTGGAGAAGGAAATCCTGGCCGTTAAGGCTACGGATGATCGCTCATTTCACGAGGCTATGGACCTGATCCAGACGCGCGCGGAGCTGCCTGGGATGTCCTATCCTCCAATTCTTTTTTTTAAATGTCACCTCTGCTCCTAGCCCCTCCAGGCGTACGAGTCCTGTCGTTTCGCGTTCATTAGCAACCCTTCTGCGGGTTCTAATCACATCGGGCGCTCCTCAGAGCTAGGCCTGGAGGGCATATTCTTTCAATGGAATTGCCGATGACTCTGGGGCAACTGGGATGAGCTGAGAGGGCTCGTCTTATTCCGTTTCCCGTTAGCTATATTTTTGCAGGAGACCATGGTGGGTGCGTACCCCTTGCCGATTCTCCCGGGATATAAGTGTTTTGAAAACCCACCACTACGGGATGGAGGCTGAACAGGAGGATGCGCCATTTACACCTTGATGGTGTCTCCGTTCTTCTTCGACACCTAGTTGAGCGAGGCATAGACTATATGTTAGATTTATTCAACAGTATCTGGGTAAAGAGCATTCTACCCCGGCCGGTTTCTGGCCAATCTTTCTAACCTCCTGCATGTGCTATTTGCTGGAGTAATTGGTAAATGTTAGACTAGCTTTTTTGGAGAGCGAAGGTCACCTGTCTTCTGCAGAGTGTCTCTTCTGCAATTCTACTCCACGTCGGATGCTTTGCTTTGACTGGAAAATGCCATCTGCGAGGCCTTCCTTTGTTAATAGCATTACACCATTATGCTTTAGGATCTGAACAAGCCCTATAATACCGCATGATGATATGGTCTCATGGAGACTCTCCATACAATTAGAGCGAGGAGACGTCTCCAAATCTTTATTTCTGAGTTTTGCGAGATCGTCGATTCCATGTACGGGTGGTGATGGCGGAGGGGGGGGGGAAGGGGGACCCCCTCTCCGGTGAAAAGGAGCAGAAAGTCTCCTCAGTGTCACCCTGTTTTCCTTGAGCATCAACCGTAACATCTCTGTGTTGTCGTAAGATGTTTTCGTACGCTCTACTTGTACGACCTTTTGATCTTTTTTAATGCCGCTCAGATTCCAACTCGGGATCGTCGACTCTAACAGACATTGAACTGCATTTAAAGCTATGCCTAAACGTACAGGTTTCGGTTTTTCTTTAACCAAGACTAAGGTGGTGCAATTATGCTGCCCTTCACGCCTCCACCCCGACCCGTGCTTGTTCCTAAATGGGGTTCGTCGGGAAGTGGTGGATTCACACCGTTTCCTTGGTCTTGTTTTATACCGAAGCCTTACCTGGGAGGCTCATATTCTCAGCCTTAGGGTCTCTTTACCCGCGCCATAGACATTCTTCGCTCCATGACGTTCTGCACCTGAGGTGCTGATAGGGTTGTTGTCTTCTTTTGTATCGATCCTTTGTTTGTTCGAACTTCGCTACGGATGCGAATTTTATTCATCCGCACCTCTGCGTGTATTGAGGAAGTTGGAATCGATCTACCACACTGGTCTTCGCCTATTGATCGGTGCCTTATGTACGTCCCCAACTGAGAGCCAACGTGTCGATGCTGGAGAGATGTCACTTGCCCTGCGCCGTACATAGTGCAATTATGTGCCTATAGACGCGAGCCCGGCGCCTTCTTCAGTCGCCAATAGCTTTTGCTGCATGCACAGCCGATCTAGACAGTGCCTATGCCACCGAGAGAAGCCATTCATCCCCTGGGCCACTTAGCTTTAGGGCTTGAAAACTCGTTTAAGAGTTTGGTGTAGTTCTTGGGCTGGTGGTGCCTCTGCCTTTACTTAGGACGCCACGATGGATGATACCACCTTTAAATATTTTTCACCATGCCTCTGCTCCCAAAGTTTTCGCAACGCCGGGATTATTGCTTTGGCCTTTTGGAAGCATACTTCCTGTCATGCTGGATCCGTGGCAGCGTATACAGATGGCTCCAGAACCCAAGACGGTGCTGGCTTTTACGCCTTATCCACTCTGTTTGAAGTAAGCAGGTCGCTGCGTCTGTCTTCAAAGATCCCATTAATACTTGTTACATAGACCTGAGTTTCACTCTTCCTGACAAGGACCACTTGGCAGGTATCAGGGCAGTTCTCCGGGGTAGTTGGCTGAGATAGGAAACGGCCGAATGGATCCTAAAGTTACGTGCCATTGCGCCGCGACTTTTCCCATGGACCTACCCGATAATGCTGCTACAGCTTTAGGTCGCTTTCTGTCGTCTTTGAATTGAGGAAACTTGCTGGAAGCACCGCCATTTGATGAAGCGCAAGCACGCGCCTTACTGCGACGAATGCGTTGTCCCCCAGACTGTTCGGCACATTCTAATTAAATGTCAAAGTCTGGGTGATCTTCATGCAGGTTACCTGACGCCGTACCGGGACAAGCGGTGTCGCTACTGCATGTTTTTGTATTCGGGACGGTTTCATGTACTCATACCTGTTGACTAGCTTTCTCTTTGGATTCTGCTGCTCTCGTTACCTGTCCCGGTACCGGGACCAACGGGGTGGGTCGCGACCGCTTAATCCTTTTACTCGAGATGAGTAGGTGTACACATGTGTAACGTTGGGGACTGGGAGCTCTACCTCTACTCAAATATTGGAATGACCAAAGCAAAGCTCTCAAGAAGATTATGGAGCGTTTCCAAGTTCAACTCGACGTGAGAACAACGAGCAGCCTGTCCTACCTTTGAGGCCAAACAGCAGACTCATCTGATATATGAAAACATGTGTAACGTTGGAGACTGGGAGTTCTACCTCTATTCATATATTGGAATAACCAAAGTTAGGTTCTCAAGAAAGATTCTGGAAGGCTTCCGAGTTCAGATCGACATAGGAACAAGGAACTTATATCATTATACTTTACGATCAAGCTGATAATAATAATGATAATCTCTGCCCCTCTTAATCCTACTATGCCCATTATACAGTAACCATTTTAAGCAGTCTTAAAAAAATTCATTTCAATGTACCTTTTGTATTTAGGCAGTCTTAAAAAACTATATATCATTGTACCTTTTGTGTTTAGGAATTTCCATTCCTTGTAAATATGTTCGTATATTTATTAACCTAAATAACCATTTATACTTACTGATCAGTGTGGATCCACACTGATCAGTAAGTATAGATCATGAGAATTCACGAAGTCCTACTTTTAGAAAAGAGAAAAGTAAGCGGATATCATTTGAAAGGAAAGCCAACCAACGCTTCTACGAGCCATACCGACATATTCCCAGGCAAATTAACAGGTACTAGGGAATAGAACACACCAAGAGGAAGTAGGTTTTAAACGAGCCACTCTGGATGACCGTGAAGGAGCGAAAAGGGTTCCTCTTCACATCCTCCCCGGTCGAGAGAAACCAACCTGGGAACAAACACTCAAGACTATTCACCCAGATATTGGAGTAATCCTCCTAAGACTGAAAGAACAGTATAACGGATATGTGGCGCTTTGTGACACGGAAAAGGACTTTGACCTCCTTCTGTCCAAAGGCGCGGCCAAAAAACTGGAAAAAATCGGCCTCGCTTCCCGAACTCCACCTGACGTACAAACAAAGAGATCAATAATCTGCAGGCGCCTCGACCCATGGGTCGGATGACATAAATAAAGGAAGAATTAGAAAAAGGAACAGAACTGGGCAAAAATTCAAGACGTGGTCAAATTCCAGAACCAGAATGGGGAAGACCATAGCCACGTTTTTAAGGTAATATTTAGATCGACGGAAATGGCTAAGAAAGCAGCAGAACAAGGACTGCTTTCTTTCTGCACGGAAATTTCACCAGACCAACTCGAAAGGGAAACATTTGACTCCATACAAGTGTGCTTTACCTGTCAAGCACGCGACCAACATGCAACAAAAGACTGCGCCTACACAGAAAAGCATTCTCCGAAGGCGCAAGTCACGAACACAGATGAGACGAGTGCAGGAGCACCGAAAAGAACTACCTGAACTGTGGAAATGCACAAAGATCACTTATTATGTCATGCCCAATAAAAAAACAACTCATGCGCAAAAAGAAGATCGAAATAACCACGGAGAAGTAAAGAAGAAAAAATACTACTTACACTGCAGCAACTGCAAATGAAAATAAGTTGACTCTCGCCTCATAGACCACAACCGTGCATATTGAAGGAAATATGAGGCCTGACCTCATTCTATGCATAATGCATGCCCACTTCGTCAACATAGCGAAACCGGGCACATATGCAAAAGAACTTAATGCTATGTTGGAGATAAAAAGATTTAAAGAAATGTGGTTCCCGGAGAACTCACCATCATGCAAAAGCTACAATATTAACATGATACCAAGAGAAGTTACAGAAAATACCGAAAACGCAAACCAAGAACAAGATAATTCAGAAATGGAAACAGAATCCGAAGAAGAATCGACCGACGACGAAATCTCGAAGGCGATTCATAAAATCTCCAAAAAGCTCGAGAGAAAGAGAGAGAGAGAGAGGGAGAGAGAGAGAGAGAGAGAGAGAGAGAGAGAGAGAGAGAGAGAGAGAGAGAGAGAGAGAGAGAGAGAGAGAGTAACAAGAAAAGTAAGTACCCTAGGAGACCTTACGGTCCATTCAAAGAGGGTACCTTTGGACTATCAATCGAACAGGCACATGACTGCTTAATTGTTTTACGTCACTAAACGGACACTTTTCAAGACTTTGTCTAGTCTTGACTTGAACTGGTCAACAGATTCACTGTTGACAACTTCCACTGGAAGTGTGTTCCACTTACCGCAGATACTGTAAGTGAAAAAATTTCCACACAGATTGCGGTTGTAACGCTTCAGTTCAAGTTTGAAGCCGTGATTGCGCGTTCTGTTCTCACTCAGTGTGAAAATATCCCGGTAGTCAACATTGTCGAACCCTCGAAGTATTTTGAAAACCTTGATGAGCGGACCACGCAGTCTACGGGTTTCCAGCGAGAACAGATCTAATCGCCCTAGTCTATCCTCATAAATTTTATGTCGGATAGAGGGAATCAGTTTGGTTGCCCTAGCTTGTACGCGTTCCAACCTTGCGATGTCCTTTCGAAACGATGGACTCCAAAATTGTACGGCATACTCCAGGTGCGGCCGAACCAGGGAGTTGTACAGACAAAGTACTATCTCCTCGTTACGGTATCCAAACTGGCGCTTTATGTAGCCTAACATCCTTTCGGCTTTCTTCTTTTCCTCGATGCACTGTTTCGAGAACTTGAGGTCGCTAGTGATAGTAACACCCAAGTCCTTCTCAGTGTCACTCGATTCAAGAGCAGTGCCCTTAAGGATATACTGAGATTGGGGGTTTCGGTGGTCGATATGCATTAATTTGCATTTGTTCACGTTAAAAGGCATTTGCCACGTGCCCGACCACTCTCCAATCTTCACAAGATCTTCCTGCAGGTGGGCAGTATTTCCATCCTTTGCAACGTTCATACCATGCTTGGTATCGTCGGCAAATTTGGAAATCTTGGCAACCATGTCACCGTCCATGTCGTTGACGTAGATGATGAATAGTAGTGGTCCCAGGACAAAACCTTGAGGCACCCCGCTAGTAACGGGCACCCACTCAGAAGCCTGTCCATTCACCACCACCCGTTGCCGTCTGCCACTTAGCCAGTTCTCGATCCAGCCGGCTACTTTTCCATCTATGCCCAGCGCTCGCACTTTCCGGAGAAGGCGGCGGTGTGGTACCTTATCAAAGGCTTTCTGAAAGTCTAAGTAAACCACATCCACCGCCTTGTCCCGATCGTGCTCACTGAAAACGAAGTGGAAGAATTCCACAAGGTTCGTCAGGCATGACCGTTGCCTTCGAAAGCCGTGTTGGGAACTCCTCAGTAGCAGGTTTGACTCTAAATACGACGTCATTTTGTCCACCATCATGCTTTCCATGAATTTACCGACTATCGAAATCAAACTGATAGGTCGGTAGTTTGACGGATGGCTGGTGTCTCCTTTTTTGAAGATCGGAGTCACCTCCGCCTCACGCCAGTCTCTAGGAACACATCCGGTCCGAATTGACATTTTAAAGATAGCGCACAGATGTCGTGATACTTCATCGCACACTTCTTTCAACACCTTGGGTAGAAACCCGTCCGGGCCAGGGGACTTATTCGTCTTTAGGTCAGCGATCTTTTTCTTTATTTCTCCTTCGGTGAAGTCCATTGCCTCCAGCTTTTCCCCCGAGTAGGAATACGTGGGCTGGGGGATGGGACCACACTCTTTAGTAAACACTGAGGAGAAGTAGTCATTGAGAAGGTTAGCATTTTCTGCATCTGAGTGAGTTAATGCACCCTCCTCGTCCACTAAGGGCCCAATCCTACGATGGATTGGTTTACGGCTATTTACATAGCCGAAGAACTCCTTGGGATTCTCCTTGCAGAGTCTCGCCACTTGGAGTTCCTCAGTGCGCTTAGCCGCCCTTATGCTGGACTTCACTCTCCTGGCTAGCCTCCGGTACTCGTCAAAGGCACTTGAGATTTTCGATCGCCGGTACGCATTTCTCTTCTCCCTAAGCAGTTGGCCGATTTCTCGATTAAACCACTTTGGTTGAACAGAAGACCGACGGAGGCATTTCAGAGGGATGCAACTAGATTGAAGACTCATGAACTTATTTTTGAAATTGTTCCACGAATCCTCAACCTCTTCCATACCGCTAGCCTTACATCAGTCAGCCCAGCACAAAGGCTTGCAAAGTCTGCTCCTCTCAAGTCAAATTTCCTTGATTGACTGGCAACAGACCTTACCTTCGGGATCTTGACGGTAAATCTAACTAGCTGAGGCTCACTGCCACCGAGCTCTTCGCCTACAGAGACATCCTCATTTCACGAACGAGACTATCAAAGATGTAATCATAACTAGAAAAGAAAACCTAGAATAGAATCAATCGAATGTAACAACCGATAACACTGGCCTGCGTTTCAAAACTTTCTTTTAAAGTTCAAGGGTTTTTCAATTGATTTATGATCCTTTTTGTGTGCTGAATTAAAAAATATCATTCATTTTCTTTAGTCAGGTCTGGTTTCAAAGATACCCTCGATTTTTATTACAGCATATTTTTCCCAAATGGCGCTATCATCCAAGAGTATATGGGCTTTGTTTTTGCCACAGCTGGTCATTGGTTACCTTACATAACTAGTTATTCTTTCTTTCTTCAGGTCTAGTTGTGCAGTACGATGGATTGGAAGTTTAAGAACCATCCTAACAAATTTTGTTTCATCTGCGGACACGTGGTTCTTCCAGACCATCAAGCGAAAATCACGGATTTTTTGAAGAAGGCTTATTACGCTTATTTTGGAGTCAAACTAGGGGACCAGGATAAGGCATTTTCTCCCCATATCTGCTGTAAAAAATGTGTGGAGAACTTACGGGATTGGAGGAATAGAAAAAAGAAGAGTATGCCATTTGGTGTCCCAATGGTGTAGAGGGAAGGGAAACATCACGTTACCGACTGCTACTTCTGCATGACAAATTTAAAAGGCATCAATCGCAAGAAAAAGCACCATGTTCAATACTCTGATGTTCCTTCTGCCATAAAGCCAATTCACCATAGACCAGATGTTCCTGTTCCTGGGCCGGATATCATCATGGAATCTAGTTATGATTCCGAGTCTACTGACATGACTGACACAGGTGAGTGTGGTGCATACGAGCCAGAAGAAGACGACCGATCGGTGCCATTGACCCAAGCCGAACTCAATGACTTGACACGAGACCTGAACCTATCTAAGGAGTCTGCCCAGCTGCTGGGTTCTCGTCTTCGAGAGAAACATTTACTTGCCCCAGAAACAAAGTTCTATTGGTATCGATACGCAAGAGCGAATTCAGGAAAATTCTTTATGTTCGATGAAGCGTCTTCACTGATCTACTGTAACAATATTGCTGAACTGATGAAATAAATGGTTATGAAGTATATTGCCATGAAATGGAGACTTTTTATTGACTCGTCTAACAGAAGTCTCAAGGTAGTTCTTCTGAATAATGGAAATAAGGTTTCATTAATCCCTGTTGGATACTTGGCTGAAATGAAAGAATCCCACAACAGCATGAAACGTCTGTTGTCTGCTCTCAATTACCAGGAACATAAATGGTTGATTTGTGGATATTTTAAAGTTGTTGGACTCATCCTAAGACTTCAAGGTGGGTACACAAAGTATCCATGCTTTTTGTGCTTGTGGGATTGTGGAGAAATGGCTACATTAAGCATCCTGGAGGAGTATAAGTACATTAAAGCCCCCCCTCCCTTATGAGGAGAAGCGTGGGAAAGGTAGCCGACGAAAATGCTTACCATGTGTGATCTCCCCGCCGCTGTGGGCAGTTGGAGCTAACATCTGTTGGAAGGCGACCACCTAAGGTCCTTAAACGACGCTCTAACGATCGAATTACCTACGAGACCCATAAATCCGTGGTTATGAAAAAAAGCGGTGCGAGTCAGAAGGCACGCCAAGTAGCGGTGCGGTTGCGAGCCTATAATTTGCGAGCTGACTTGGGCACCCCAGTGCCACCTCAGGAATTCTCGCTCTCCCCAGATGCTAACTCACCATTCGCCCCCCCCCCTTTGCCGCTGTGGCCTGGTCACTTTCCCCTTTAGATGAAGCGGCAATCCGCCTATAAATAAGCCCCGCAAAGAAAGAGAAGAGGATTATCAGAAGTCGACACGCCAGAGGAGGATTAGGTCGTCAAGATCGATCCATCGGCCAGACAAGAAGATTATTAGTAGTCGATTCGCCAGAAGAAAGATTAGTTCGTGAAGATCGATCTTTCAGCCAGACAAGAAGATTAGAAGTCGATACGCCAGAAGAATGGTTAGTTCGTGAAGATCGATCCTTCAGCCATACTAGACTATTTCCGTGAGAAACGATAGGATCAGATTGAGAAAATCGATCCCCCCTTTCAGGGCCGTATTAATAGTCAAGTTTTAAATCGGTGCCATTCCGAAGAAGCCTTTTCAGTCTGCAAAGAAGTCCGACTGAAGAAAAGCAAAGCCGCTCACACTCGAGTGATTCTCACATCTCAAGCACCGTAAAGAGTGAGGGGAGAAGAACCCAGCCCCAACGAGCTCCCGTTCTTTAATTACGTTGAAGAAGCAGCCCCCGTCACAGACGACAAGCATTCCCTTCCCGACAAAATTTCAACCAGCGGCCACACCACTTCAAAGCGAGAAATAAGTCCTCTAGCGACATCCGGCAATCCCTAATACCTACCTGTAAGTTAACAATAACATTTATATCTCTATTGCGATAGTAGAAGTTTAGTACGTCCCACGTCTTAAAGGAGAGTAGAAACCATTATTCTTGAATCTAGGTCATATGTGTTTGTAGATGAGAGTACGTTAATTTAAGGTTTTACGCTAATCAAATAGAGTCGTGATAAAAATACTAATTGGCAATTGGTATGTTTACTGGAAGCCTATTCGTTTATGTTTTGTCATTGAAAGATCTTTGAGGCCAAAGATAGAAATGTGTTTACTGTTGGTTTGTAATATTTAATTTAAAATACATGTTTATTTTGGTAGATTCTGGTGTTTCCTCTTATCCTTATGTGTTTAAAAATAGCTCTTCCTTAAGAACTAAACCACTAAAATAGCACTCTTAGAACAAAGCCTACTTCATCATAGAAGTAACTCACGCCCCTTAAAGCATACCGATACTAAAAGGGTGTCAAAGAGTATAGTGATCAAAGCCAAGGTTCATTCTACGACATATTATAAAAGTGGTGTCAGGTGTGGGGTTTTATATTAGAAAGAACCCAGCAGTGTCTATTTAAGGAAGAGCTAACACATAAAAGGAACACCAAGAATAATAGAATATTTGACGAGTGGAAAATTGGTAAAGTTAGAGGTGGATACCATCTAAAGGTAATTGTTAGGCCAAGTGGTAAGTTTCGGTGGTGGAGTAGGTCAGGCTTGATTAAAAACAAGGTAGATGACTGACATAAGCGCGATGGCATTGTTTGACCTTTATCGGAAGCAAGGTCAAAGCCTCGGACTGGAAGGAACCGATCTGAGTTCGTTTATTCAGGAGAAAGAAGACAAAAGATGAAAATGGAAGCAGAAAAGACGAAAATGGAAGCTGATGAAAGAGAGAAGATAAGGGCCCACGAAAGAGCTCTTAGTAAAGACCAGTTAGAGGTGCAGTCAGTGTCATCCAGAACAGGAGTGTCACCAGCGGCCAGCATGAAACTCCCGGAGTACAAGGACGAAGAAGATTTATGCTCTTATCTCTCCCATTTTGAGAAAATATTTGAAGTCAATAATTGGGACCTAGAAGAAGATGGGGTCGCCAGACTGTTACCGCTACTCAATCGTAGGATGAGAGAGATATTTGTATCTTTACCCTCAGAAGCGACTGTGGACTATTCCACTCTCAAAGCCGAACTTCTCTCAGCAACAAACCTTAACCCGGAAGAATATAGGATGAAGTTCAGGCAGTCTCGTATAAGACCTGGACAAACATACAAACATTTTGGCTTTGAGCTTCGTCGAAGCCTACAGTTTTGGATGGAGTCAGAAGGGGTAGAGAACGAAGTCGCTGCGGTCGTCGACTTCATGCTTAGAGATCAGTTACTAAGTACACTACCCCAGGAAATCCGTGCATTCGTTAAGGACCGAAAAGCTTCTACCTTCAACGAGTGTCTGGACGAGGCTGACCTCCACGCGGTAAATCATCGGTTATATCCTAGGGAGTACAAGAAAGAGAAGGCTCCCTCCCAAAAGAAAAATGGGCCGCCACCTAGGCATTTACAGAAGAAGCCCTTTAAGTTCTCAGCAGCAAAAGGAACTTATAAACCAAATTTTGGAGGAGAAAAAAATCAAAATGAAGTTAGGATTCCACAAGGATCATACCCTAATACCGGCACGTATCCCAGGAAGCCCGTCTCTTGTTATACCTACGGGATAATAGGTCACCTGAGTTTCCAGTGCCCACAGAACTCCCGACTGAGGGAGACCTCGAGACAACAGGTGCAAAACCTGACTGCCGCGATCCCAGCAGGACAAGCTGATTCGTCATACGTCCCCGCGCCAACATCCGAAGGGCCCCCAGCAACAGGTAAACTTCCTATTCAACAAAAGTTCGCCAGGTGGCCTACAATTTGAAGAGGGCACTGTTAATGGGTGCCGAGTATCCACTTTAGTCAGAGACACCGGATGTACGTGCATAGTGGTATCCGACAAGTTGCTGCCCCCAGTAAACCCTAACCATAAGAAATTCGCAATCGTCCACCACTTTTTAGGACGCGACAATCGATTCCCCGTCGTGAGATGTCATATACAATGCAGATATTTCACCGGTTGGACGGACGTGGTAGTAGCCCCGATTAAGTTCTGCGCAGTACTAATCGGACAAAACCCCCTAATTCCCCAGCAAGAAGTGGCCCAACAAGTAGTCACCCGGGCACAAGAAGCCCAGAGGAAAGAGCAACCTGCTAAGTTGACCCCGAGGATTACCCTCGAAGACAATGGGTTCAAATTGACTTCCTTCGCCAGTGCTCAGAAGGAATGCCCCACTCTTAAACCTCTATGGGAGAAAGCTATTAAAGGTGAAATTCTCCAAGTAAAAGGAAAGAAGCCTATCCAGTATATCGTAGAAGACTCACTTCTCTACCGTACTATCAGCGAGGAGGATAAGGAGAACAAGAAAGCACTGTGTGTACCTCAAGAATACACGCAAAGAATTTTGAATACCGCGCATGATGGAATATTAGCCGGACACTTTGGGCACAACAAAACGGCGCAGCAGATATTCCGACACTTTTATTGGCCCCAGGCCGCCAGGGAAATTGTGGCCTATTGCCGATCATGCGACGTGTGTCAGAAGGATCCCTCCAGAGGACGGGTACCTCCCACTCCCTTACAAAAGGTGCCCGTTATAACCGAACCATTCTTTCGAGTGGCAATTGATTTGGTGGGACCAATTCACCCCCCTTCAAGTGGAGGACACTCCTACATCCTCACCCTAGTGGATTGTGCCACCCGGTTCCCAGATGCCGTGGCCCTACGGAAGATTGACACTATTTCCTGCGCGGAAGCATTAATTTCAATTTTTGCACGAGTAGGCCTGCCTAAAGAAATTCTATCGGATAGAGGGCGCCAATTCACCTCAGAATTGATGGAGTATTTTAATAAACTACTGTTAGTCAAGCCAATTTTTACGAGTCCATTTCATCCATCCGCTAACGGAATCTGCGAGAAATTAAACGGGACTCTCAAAAATATATTGAAGAAGTTGTGTCAAAACAACCCTACACAGTGGCACAGATACCTGCCTGCAGCTCTTTTCGCCTCCTGAGAAATACCTCATCGGACGTTGGGATTCTCGCCCTTTGAGCTATTATACGGGAGAAATGTGCGAGGTCCTATGAGTATTCTTAAGGAATTATTTTCCAACGCGAAGCTCGAGCAAGAAATCAAATCGTCTTACGCCTACGTGATGGATATGCGCGAGCGCCTAGAATACTGCTCTGGCTTAGCTCGAGAGAACGCCGAGAAAAATTTAGCCAAATATCGGGACTACTTCGATATGAAAGCAAAGGCTCGAAAATTAAATGTAGGAGATGAAGTCTTATTATTACTCCCGACCGAAAATAATAAGTTATGGGCCCAGTGGAAGGGACCGTTCGAAGTAATCGAGGCACGGGGTCCAGTCGATTACTTGATAGATACCCCAACAGGGCGAAGAACCTATCACATAAACATGCTAAAAAAATATCACCGCCGCGCGTGCATAAAGAATATTACCCTTCTAGACGAAGAAGAACCGATGGATGCCGTTTACCCGGGTACGCCCCTGCAAGTCATACACACCGTGTGTGTGGAACAAGACGAGGAATACGAACTTCCCTCGCTCTCACCGACCCCGGAAGACCCTCGGGTGGATTTAAAGATAAATCCCCACTTAGAAATTCAACAAAAAGCGGAAATGTTGAACTTGCTCATAGAATTCCCAGAAGTCATTTCTGAAAACCCAGGATGGGCCAAGGATTTTATCCATGAAATAAAACTAAAAACTAATTCAGTGGTTCGGAGCAAACCATATCCTTTACCGATCCACCTAGGAGAAGCCTTCAATAAGGAAGTCCGGAATTTACTAAAATTGGGAATTTTAGAGCCATCGGAGTCCGATTATTGCTCCCCCATAGTAATGGTTAAGAAACCTGATCAATCATTTCGGATGTGCGTGGACTTCCGAAAATTGAATTCAGTGACCGTTTTCGACGCCGAGCCCATCCCACTAATAGATCAAAATCTCCATTTATTTGAAGACGCTAAATTCATCACCGAATTGGATTTGTGTAAAGCGTACTATCAAATACCTCTCGCTAAGGAGTCCCAAAAACTGACGGCTTTTGCGACCGAGAGAGGTCTGTTACAGTTTATCAGGCTACCCTTCGGACTACTTACAGCCGGTAGCAATTATAATAGGATGATGAGGCGAATTATCGCTGGACTAAGTGACGTGTCGTTTTACTTCGACAACGTGTACGTAGCTACCCGTACATGGGAGTCACACTTACACGCCTTACGCTCATTGCTGGAGAAATTGAAGGAGCAAGGTCTAACCGCCGGGCCGACCAAGTGTTATTTTGCCTACGAATCCATTGACTACCTGGGATTCAAAATAGGACAAAAACACTTGACTACCCAGCAAGAAAAAGTGGATGCCATAGTCAAGATGCCCCGGCCGAAAACAAAGAAACAACTCCGATCGTTTATGGGAGCGGCATCGTTCTATAGGCGTTTTGTACCACACTTCGCTTCCATTGCGGCCCCACTTAATGATTTGTTAAAAAAGAGAGCGTCAGACCCTGTCACGTGGAACCCCCATGCAATAACTCAGTTGGAGGTTCTAAAAGGAAAACTCGTAACTGCGCCCATTCTTCGATTACCAAATCCTAACAAGATCTTCGGCCTTCGCACGGACGCTAGTCGGGACGGGTTAGGCGGAGTATTGCTTCAATACGAAGATGACGAAACAGCCTATCCCATAGCTTATGTCAGTAGGAAACTGTTAAGGAGAGAAAAAGCCTACGCTACTATCGAAATCGAAGCTTTGGCCATAATATGGTCCATAGGTAAATTCAAATATTATCTAATAGGGCGCGAGTTTAAGTTGGAATGTGACCATAAACCGTTGTCATACTTAGGTAAAAATAAGTGTAAGAATGGAAGACTCCTGAGATGGAGTTTACTCTTGATGGAGTACCAGTTATCCATTCACTATATAAAAGGGTCCAACAATTGTATGGCCGACTCGTTAAGTCGGAACCCTGTCGACGATTAAGGAGCAGCCCAACTATTGTATTATAGAAAGGTTAAGTGTAAATCAGTAGAATTGTAAGTAAGTAGGGGCGAGTAAACCCCTAGTGGTAGGTAAGAAAATCCTAAGTTGGCACAGTAATATAGGAATTAATGTAAGGTCAGGTAAAATGTTATCGAGGCATTCCCGAGTGAACTAGAATTTATTGTATAATATAATGTTCCGTAAGTTAACCATGTATATTATTGTAAGCGTCGAATTGGAAACCCCCCCCCCGGTTATTTTCTTAAGGAGGGAGGTAAATGTGGAGAAATGGCTACATTAAGCCTCCTGGAGGAGTATAGGTACATTAAAGCCCCCCTCCCTTATGAGGAGAAGCGTGGGAAAGGTAGCCGGCGAAAATGCTTACCATGTGTGATCTCCCCGCTGCTGTGGGCAGTTGGAGCTAACATCTGTTTGAAGGCGACCACCTAAGGTCCTTAAACGACGCTCTAACGATCGAATTACCTACGAGACCCATAAATCCGTGGTTATGAAAAAAAGCGGTGCGAGTCAGAAGGCACGCCAAGTAGCGGTGCGGTTGCGAGCCTATAATTTGCGAGCTGACTTGGGCACCCCAGTGCCACCTCAGGAATTCTCGCTCTCCCCAGATGCTAACTCACCATTCCCCCCCCCCTTTGCCGCTGTGGCCTGGTCACTTTCCCCTTTAGATGGGGCGGCAATCCGCCTATAAATAAGCCCCGCAAAGAAAGAGAAGAGGATTATCAGAAGTCGATACGCCAGAGGAGGATTAGGTCGTGAAGATCGATCCATCGGCCAGACAAGAAGATTATTAGTAGTCGATTCGCCAGAAGAAAGATTAGTTCGTGAAGATCGATCTTTCAGCCAGACAAGAAGATTAGAAGTCGATACGCCAGAAGAAGGGTTAGTTCGTGAAGATCGATCCTTCAGCCATACTAGACTATTTCCGTGAGAAACGATAGGATCAGATTGAGAAAATCGATCCCCCCTTTCAGGGCCGTATTAATAGTCAAGTTTTAAATCGGTGCCATACCGAAGAAGCCTTTTCAGTCTGCAAAGAAGTCCGACTGAAGAAAAGCAAAGCCGCTCACACTCGAGTGATTCTCACATCTCAAGCACCGTAAGAGTGAGGGGAGAAGAACCCAGCCCCAACGAGCTCCCGTTCTTTAATTACGTTGAAGAAGCAGCCCCCGTCACAGGCGACAAGCATTCCCTTCCCGACGAAATTTCAACCAGCGGCCACACCACTTCAAAGCGAGAGATAAGTCCTCCAGCGACATCCGGCAATCCCTAATACCTACCTGTAAGTTAACAATAACATTTATATCTCTATTGCGATAGTAGAAGTTTAGTACGTCCCACATTTCAAAGGAGAGTAGAAACCCTTGTTCTTGAACCTAGGTCATATGTGTTTGTAGATGAGAGTACGTTAATTTAATGTTTTACGCTAATCAAATAGAGTCGTGATAAAAATACTAATTGGCAATTGGTATGTTTACTGGAAGCCTATTTGTTTATGTTTTGTCATTGAAAGATCTTTGAGGCCAAAGATAGAAATGTGTTTACTGTTGGTTTGTAATATTTAATTTAAAATACATGTTTATTTTGGTAGATTCTGGTGTTTCCTCTTATCTTTATGTGTTTAAAAATAGCTCTTCCTTAAGAACTAAACCACTAAAATAGCACTCTTAGAACAAAGCCTACTTCATCATAGAAGTAACTCACGCCCCTTAAAGCATACCGATACTAAAAGGGTGTCAAAGAGTATAGTGATCAAAGCCAAGGGTCATTCTACGACAGGGATAGTCGGACTGATGACCAGCATTATGTCAGACAAGAGTGGCCATCAAGACAAGAATTAGAACTCGGTTCACACAGTGTTCTGTCCTACCCTCTGGTTGAACCGAGCAAGGTGTTACTTCCACCCCTACACATCAAACTAGGCCTAATTAAGCACTTTGTAAAAGCACTGGACAGGGAAGGTGGGGGATTTGCCTTCCTCCACCACAAGTTCAAACGAATCAGCATGGAAAAGCTTAAGGCAGGTATATTTGATAGTCCTCAGATAAGAGAACTCATAAAAGACTCTAGTTTTGATGATTCATTAAATCCTACTGAACTCTCTGCCTAGCTGTCCCATAAGTTAGTCATTGCAAACTTCCTTGGTAACCACAGAAGTCCTCAGTACCAGAAGATGGTTGATATCTTAATGAAGAATTTCTGCAAACTTGGTGCGCGTATGTCAGTGAAAATGTACTTTCTTCGGTCTCATCTTGACTATTTTCCAGAAAATTGCGGAGACTTAAGTGAAGAACAGGGTGAGCGCTTTCACCAAGGCATCCGTTTCATGAAGGAACGCTATCAAGGCCAATGGGATGTGAACTTTCTGGCTGACTACTGTTGATGCCTTAAGAGGGATGTGGTGTCTGCTCAGTACAATCGGAGGTCACTGAAGAGACCATTCATTCATGAGTAGCTTATTTTGTGCATCTTATTATTCATGCTATCTATTAAAAATATTCTGTAAACCTTCTGTGAGTAAATCGGTCCAATATTGCTATTATGCGTTTCATTCACAACAAATATTTGGAAATATAGGAGTTTTTGGTATGTGCTCAGAGTTTCAAAAACCTGACCTGATTGGATAAAATGAGCATGATTTTCAGATTCAGTGCAAAAAACTGAACTAAAATCAGGTATTGTATATTTGACCTTGAAAACAACGCAGACCAGTGTAATACAAACAAAATGAGTAACTCGCTGAGGAAACATAAAAAAACTACTGCCAAAAAATGCGCAAGAAGCACAAAAATCAAAACCAAGCAAAATTACAAAGGAATCAAACGCAATGAAAACAAATAATCGAATGCTGAAAAACACAATAAATTACTCACCGAATGGCAAAAACAAAGAAAAAAACGAAACTGTTAGCCAGGCAACCTGGCACAAATCATTATCAACCTTTGACAATGATACAGGTGAGTATCCAAACGCGTCAGGTCAATAAATAAATATTATTTTTTGCTCAATAAACTAGTTTCCTCCCCTCGTTTGTTACTACTATTCTAAAGAATTTGGGGCGAACTTGTCCAGGGATTATCTCAAGACCAAAATCGAAATATAAGATAAATCGAGAGACTCGAAAAGGAAATAATTAACACTAAACTCGCAGTCGTATTTAATAAAAATGTTATGAAGAAAATCTACCTCCCAACTATTCATATATTCATCTGTACGACCGGGCAACCGAAAAAGAGAAATCGAACCTGAGATATCACCAAAACCTCAAATTCCTCCAAATAAATTTTAATGAAATTTCTGTTGTCTGGTACTCGTTGAATAGCCAATGTGTGAACCCGGAGGGGGTGATTACGGTGTAGAAGGATTGGTATCCAACTTAATTATTCCGTTGGAAAAATCCTTCATCATTTCGGTTTAGAAGAAGTTGGATTGGAGCGACCTCTGCTGCTCTCTATCATATTGATAAGAGAGGTCTACTTGGATTCCTAAGTTTGTCTGATCTTTTAGACCGAGTGCCAAGGACCGGCCGGCTTTTGAAATCTTGGATGCAATAAATAAATATGACAAGAAATTGCGATTATTTTATTAGCTACCTGTTAATTAAGGATAATATTGATAATTAATAAATAATTTGAATGAATAAAAACTAAATAGTGAAACATCGAGACAGGCAAATTTATTATGATTGAGTCTCATATGTGCTACTCAAAAATAATTTCTAATAAAGGAACGCAACTCTTATGAACAAATGAATCACTCAATTATTTATAGTTTTCATTGGAGAGGAATAAACGTGTGTGTGGTCCCCTCTAATTTGCCTTGGCCAATGAGCGCAGAGCCACTCGGCCCCCCCATGGAAGAAGGGTAGAAGGAGCGAGCTGTGAAGTGAAGGCAGACGGAGTGGAATTGTGTGGAGATCCTGCTGTAGGCTATGAGGCCTAGAGGATGAACGCTGCTCGAGATGTCGGCTGCATCAAGGAATCCGATGCAATACACTACACCCACTACAGGGTGCGTAAAGGATAGATAAGGGGGAGTAGAGAGAAGAAGGTGGATCATGCAGACATATTAAAACCTACCACCTCAACTGGAGCCAATAGAGATGGATGAACCATACCCCTCCCCCAATCCCAACCAGGAATAAATGGATGAAAGCTGCGCGGCAACTAGCCTGCGAAATTAGCTGCTGGCGGAGAAGGTGAGAAGAGGCCTGTAAAAAATGGATTAAATGGAAATAAGACTCAAACTAGTTTAGGACTCCCAGGGCATCTATGGTAGGGAAATTGTGTCGCGCCTCTCGGTGTAGCAATTTTCACGGCTCCCTCGAATGCACCCCCCACCTACCCACACTCCACTCCCAACCCTCCCACCACTTTGCAAGCAAACGGCGAGGTTAAATCCCACCGCCTCCTCCAAAATGCGCCGTCTTGAGACGCTTCGAAGGCGAGGGCTCCATTTTGAGGCTGCGATTCTAAAGGGAAGGAAAAAGGAACAACGATCAGAGGCGAACTCACGAATTCGAGATATTTGCTCCTCATTCGACCCCGATTTTGACACTACTAAGTCGGTATACAGAGTCGCTTCCGTAAAGTCGACTGGAACCTAAGATAGACTCCATCCATTGACTAACGAGACCCATTGTGACTTAACATCGCTTTTTATATAGACTAAAGGGCCACATTCGCTCGAACATTCCGCGACACCATCGCTTTCCTTATCCTTTGTGTATTTTCCATCGCTTATTCCCTTCCTCCCTTCCACATTAATCAGCGTTATGGTGTGCCGTTAGTTTAGTAACGAGTAGCCACTGTCACATTATATCAGGCACGCCTGAGGGGAAGGGGGTGCTCTTTATCCATGTCAAGCAGGTGAGTGTCCGATAGATCAATCTAACAGCCTCCAAAAGAACCATAAATACTGTTAAATTGGTCTTTTGTGTACAGCCCCTTGCTTAGCGTGAGTGAGGTTTGCCCGATGAAGCTGATCTACTCGTTGCTATTCCAACCACATACCATCACTGTGCAGTTTTCCTTAGTAGAGTTACAGTATGTCCCCCCCACCCCCAATCGACGAACAAACTGGCCACCTACCACCGGTTAAGGGGGACTCCTGCTAGGGGGCGAAGAGGAGGTGGTTTGAGGTACCCAAATCATCCTTGGCGCCGTTCTTGAGCCACGATAGGAAGTCGTCGAAGCCGGCGCCGCTGCTCGTCTCCAAAGCCTCGCCGCCGATTCCCTTTCCTTTCAAACTCTCCAATTCTTCCTTCACTCTCTTCTTCCTTTCTTCAGCATTTCGAAGTTTTTCTCTTAGAACCCTTTTCTTTTGGGTGTATAGTTCTTTTTTCTTGCACTTTCTCTCATCCTCGTTCTTTCCCTCTTTCTCTTCTTTTTCGCTTCGAATTTTCGCTCTTTCTTCTCTCGCTTTTCTATCTTCCTCTGCTCTTCTTCTCCTTTCTTTCTCAGCCTGGTCTCTTTTTCCCTGTTTTTCTTTTCTATTTTCCTCCTCCTCTTCATCTTTCTTCTTTCTCCTTTCTTCCTCCTTTCGTTGTTCCTCGTCTCTTTTAGTTTTTGCCACTATTTCTTCCTGAAAGCGTCGATTTTCTTCCATTAACATTTTTTCTTCAATTTCTCTTATTTTCCTTTCTTCTTCCTTCCGTTTGGCCTCTTCATCTTGGACCATTCTCAGTAATGCTTCTTCTTTTTTTTCTCGTTTATTTTTTGCTTCTATATTTTTTTTCAATTTGATCTCCTCCTTTCGACTCTTTCCTTCCTCTTTCCTCCTCTTTGCTTCTTCCTTCTTTCGTAATCTTGTTTCCTCGATTCGTTTAAGTTTTTCCACTTCGAATTCCTTTCTTTTATTTTCTTCATCACACATTTTTTTTCTCGCTGTTTCTTCCTCTCTTCGTCTTCTCTCTTCCTCCTCCATCTTCTTTTCCATTTCTAATTTCTTTGCTTCCTTTTCTGACGCATTCTTCCTTTTGATCTCTTCCTTTCTCTTCTTTCCCTCTTCCTTTCTCTTTTTACTCTCATCTTTCTTCCTTAACCTTGTTTCTTCAATTCTTTTTAATTTTTCAATTTCTATTTCCTTTCTTTTATTATCTTCTTCGTCCCATGCTTTTTTCCTTGCTCGTTCTTCTTCCATTCGTTTCCTCTTTTCCACCTCTTTCTTCTTTTCGTCCAAGTTATTGACACCTTCTTCTTTCCTTTTCTTTTCTTCTTCTGCTCTCCTTCTTTCTTCATCTTCTTTCTCTCTTCTTTCTTTTCCTTTCGTTTTCTCTTCTTCTGCTCTCCTTCGTTCTTCATCTTCTTTCTCTCTCCTTTCTTTTTGCTCCTTTTTCTTCCTTTCATCTTCCACTTTCCTCATTTCTTCTTCTTTTCCCCCTTTTATTCGCACATCTTCATCTTCTATTGTCTCGTCGCTTTCTTCACTTCTCTTTTCGGTTGCTGCTTCCCTTTTCTTCATTGGATGGTTCAGGTTCTCCTCCTTCTTCAAGCTGGACTTTTGTCCATTGGAGGATCCCCCTTGGACACGCTGCTCCTCCTTCCTGGATTGGAGGATGTGATCCAACAGCGTCATCGCCCCCTCTCCCTTCGATTCAGTGGGGCTGCACCCTCCGAAATGGCGACCTCTTTTCTCCCGGTGACGTCACGTTACGTGCGTTGGCGCCTCAACGCGGTGGGTCGAGCTGAAAGTGAAAATGGGACAAGGGATGAATTCTACCGACTCTCGCCACACTTCCTCCACCTATTCGGCTATGCCGCAACCCCCCATCCCTCACCCCTACACACCCATACCGGCAACCAGCCAGCGACTTCCTTTCTTTTCATTGGAGACAAAACGCTGCTGGCACATTCAACCCTTGTCCAACATAGGGCGAATGTGTGTATCAAATTTGTCTTCCCTCATCTGGCACAAAAGTGACATCCTTTTTATGGCCGTTCATACTTACGGTGTGTTACGTTTTGCAACAATTTATCATTGGATGCTCCCAACACCGCCACCACTTTGCCACACTATTCCATACGGGGCGTGCCATGTCATAAACATATCATCCATTTGCCCCTCTGTAGGCAGGAAACTCCCTCTGTGTTTTCTCTTCTATTTCCTTTCTATTCTCATCGATTATTCTCGTACATGCTCATGTCACTAGAGGAAATTCTTGGTCGCAACTTCAGTCACACCTTTTTAAACATCATATTGGAAGGGTCTTCAAAAAGTTGGGCGAAGAAAGGAATAAAATTAAAACAAGATTTTTATATCTCATCATAAGCGCCAATGAGGTCACCACTTTTGAAAGCGATACTACCATCCATTTAAACCATTTCTATAAAACTGAGAATTACACTAAGTTAAAATAGCTTTATAAGAACACCAAGTGAAGAAAACGAGTGACATTCATTTATTTAAGGTTTGGTAAAATAGTTGGATGACTTAAACCCCATCCAAGCTTACGTCGAATGGTAAAATTTTTGTTTTAATTTGATTCCATTTTTAAACGAAGTTTTTTGAAGAACCTTCATATAATTCGCAGTCATTCCAAGCCACCAAACATTTTCACGTCCATCAGCAGTCAATTGTTAATATGCGTTGCTCGTACCATCGAATTTTCCTTCCTTTTCCCTAGCATACATACACTACCATTCAAGACTACAAAAAGATTTAAATCCACATTTGATTGAAATTACTCGTTTAATTTCCATTAAAAATGCTCAGAATATTCTTTAAAATTTGTCTCAAAGTTATAATTCATAAAGCAGCGGATAAATGAAGGTTATGACGAAAGTAATGTACATTTAGTGAAAGCATGCGTCCCAAACTAGGCATACGATAACGTATAACTCAGTTTACACGTAAATATTTGTAACGCATGAATGGCAACACTGTTCCACGTGTATTGTTGATTGGCACTGATGGCATTGTTCATCTGGATGGTGAGATGAGTTCAGATCCTCAAATCCTTCAGAAAGTAGATTGTCAAGTGTGAAAGTCAAGTAATGACACCTTTACCATTTTGAGGAAATATAAAAGGTTAAAACGTCTGATTTCACGCATAATATACGAGAGGCGGTCAATAAGTTTTGCGAATCGGTAGGGCAAAACAGAGAACATAAGAACATAAGAAAAGAAGGAGACTGCAAAAGACCATTCATGGCCTACACTTGGCAGCTCCTGTGAGGGGAAGGGGGATGGCTGTTTGTGGGGGTGTTAGGACAAGTTATGACAAGTCAGGACTTGCAGCCGCACACTCCTGCCTCGTCTGTTTAAGAAGCAATAACTTATCGCAGATCGTCAGTCACAATTTTTTTCAACAATGGAGAAGGTTGAGTACCGCGCAGTGATCAAATTTTTGACCAAGGAAGGCAAGAATGCAAAAGAGATCCATGGACGCATAGTTGCAGTGTACACCGACACCGCCCCTTCCTATGCAACCATTGCTCGCTAGAATAGGGAGTTCCGCCATGGTTGTGAGTCCGTTGAAGATGACCCCCGTCCAGGACGCCCGTCAGACGTGACCAACGAGGACAATGTGGCCCGTGTGGAGAGGGTGATCGTCGAAAATTGACGGGTGAAGGTCGAAGAAATCGAGCGACAACTTGGGATATCACATGGGAGTGTTATCAAAATCATCCACGACAATTTGGTCGTAACCAAGGTCTCTGTCCGTTGGGTCCCTAGAAACCTCACGCCCCATGATCGACTTCAACGTCGTCAAAGTCCACAAGGCCAGAGTTCCACATGCTTTCCTGCGCGAGTGCGGATTCGGGGAGCTCAACCATCCCCACTACAGTCCAGATCTAGCCCTTAGCGACTACTTTTAATCCGCCAGCTCAAGGCTGCACTGCGTGGACGCCGGTTTTGGGACGATGAAGATGTCCAGCTCGCCGTCCAGGAGTGTATTGAACAGCAGTCGGGAGATTTCTGGTTGTCGGGAATTTGAAGCCTCAGGGACAAGTGGCGCAAGTGCATCGGAGTCGAGGGTAGTTAGTTATATTGAAAAATAATAAAATACTTTTCCTGATATCTCGTTTCCTTATATCCGAATTGCAAAGCTTATTTACCGCCTCTCGTATCTCCATGAGAATTCAGGAGCCTACGAATCGACGAATAAAATTGATCCGTTCCATCTCACGTTGGAACGGATGGCGCCGAAGAACCGATATGAGACAGCAGCCGGGATTTAACGTCGAGTTACCGAAAACATGAACCTTAATGTACCTCGCCAGACTGTCTCACGTCACTTGAGAGATGTAGGACTTATATTACTCTACCCTGCTAAGATCACTCTTAAGGGAAGGAAAAGAATAAGTAGTCCTTCGCTACTGAGCATGTCATTTAATGTGCTGAAAGGTTTTTTTTTCAGTGATGAATAAAAATTTCATTTATTCGGAGAGGATGGGGAGCAGCAAGTATGGCGTCGTACAGATCAAAGATTGAATACCCAAATGCACAAAAAAATTGCTAAAGGAACTTCCCTTTGTTATCCATTCATTACATTATATTTTATCTCGGGAACTTTTCTGGATTATTTTTGGTCTAAAAAAGTTTTAATGTTCAAATTGACCAAGAGCAAATTCTGGATATGGATATATAGTCATGGCAAAATGTTATGACGCTTAAAAACAATTACAAATGGTGTAATTAGGAAATGTATTAAAATTTAGGCATGGCTGTTTTTTGTTGTTATAGTCGGATATTCGAAGTATTTCTCGAATTTATTTCTAAAATTGATTTTTAATTTTAATCTTTATCAAGAGGAAAAAGCTACAGGCCCCTAAAAACAAATAAAGCTAAATAAAATTATTAAAGATAATTTAAATTGGGGGGGTGGGGAGTCGTAAGGATTGTTTTTTCCGTGTTTTAAAAGAATTTCCCTAAAAGTTTTTTTCTTGCCTTTAGTCTTAGAAAATAAGCATAGATGTGAGAGAAAAATAGACCGAGAGTAAATTATTAAGAGACCAGGAAATGGCGTCGCCACTTCCCCCGTAGGGAGAAGCTTGCACTTCGTTACTAAGATTAAAATTTAAAATCTAAAAAAAAAGCAGCCATGGTTAAATTTTTCTAAATTTTCTGAACTTCACCATTTGTAATTCTTTGGGATTTAAAAAATCACAAAATTTCGATACTTATATTTATTTCTGAACTTCACCATTTTGTTTTTTGATATTATAAAAGAATAATTAGAAATAACTTTGATAAAAAAACATAAGTCATAACCAAACTAAGATGAAATTATTATTCAAATGCTCAAAAAAATCCCCTTTTTAAATTAAGAGTTACTGATGATGATGACAAGAGGAGCGGCTTCACCACTCCTCCTGTACTTGCACTTCGCAGACAGACCTTCATTCTGTGGCCTAAGGCAAAGGTAAGGGTATCGGTTTCCATTTCAGAATCGAATTGAGCAGTTACCTTTCCTATATTGTCAACTTCTTATGAAATATATTTATTACTTTTTTCTTTTTCTAGATCTTCTCCCAGTAGAAAACTTTTAATATCTGTTGGAATCGCAATCTTTATTTTTTTTTCTAAAATTTGATTAATAACCTCGTTTTTAAATACTTCTTCGTATACAATATTTTTAAAATTTATTTTATTCACGCCTTTCTCATATTCATTCTTATATTCAAAGAAAAAATGATATAAGGTAAAAAAGTGGTAACTCTAATAAGTAATTTGATAAAAGCTTCAAAATTACGAAAAACATCCCCAATGCCCGTTTTTTTCAAACTCTTAAGCAACTCTCAGAAAGAACCTTCATAAAAGCTTCAAATATAACTATGTAGGTGACTCACAAACTAAAATTCAAACTGTTAAAAAATTGAATTCTTAAAATATAGTGCTAATGATATGCTAGGACCGGATAGGTCGTGGGCCACAAACAGAAGGTCTGCTTGCAAAGCGCAAACTCCCCTGTAAGGAGGGGTGGCGAAGCCACTCCTCTTGTTCTATTCCTAAAACTATCTTTTGGATTCTGTCCGCTCATCCATTTATACGACAAAGTGAATGATGCGGTACACAAGAATCTTCTCCTGGGGCATGCGTGTTCCTTTCTCCAATCATCGAGAGTACGGCAGCTTGTTTTCATGCCGGCTAAGGCGCCATGTTACACAGCAAAGGCGGCGAAACTGTTCTTGGAGGCTGAAAACATCGTCTTAATTACTGACCTGCGCTGCCTCGTGAGTTGAGTCCGATAGAAGCCTAAGTAAGATACTCAGTGAGAAGGTTATGATGGTTCGGAAAATGACGAATGTTGAGGATCGGTGGCAAAGAATGGAAGGAGAGAATAAAATCACGCCCAGACATTGAGACAAATTGGTCAAGTTCTGAGGTCAAACTGCTCAGTAATTCAAAACAAGCCCCTGTATATTCTTATTAAAATATTGCTAAATTGTCTGTGAGATAATTAGTTATATGGGTATATCTGAACTTATAGTTAGTGTTCTTTATTTTGGGACTCATGCCTCATCAATAAACATAACTTTCCTCATGACCTGTTTTTAGCCAATGATCGATGAGGCAAATTTCAAAGAATATTTTGAACCGTTTTCATAAAAATTAAACGAGTATTTTCCATAAAATCTAGATTTAGGTATTTAGTTATTTACTTCTGAACGGTACTGTAGTTCGATTTCTATACAACGATGGAATTAGAAAAAAATACATGCACCATTCTTACACATTCTAAACTCAAACCTCTAGCCTTCATTCTGATCGCACCCAAATTACTCCTTGCATTCAAACCTTGCTATCGTAGTCTCCTTCATTCATACCACTATCAAGGCGCGAACCACAACCTCGATTGGCGCGATCGTAACTCGCGTGAAGACGTGGTTGACTTACTTGTAAGGAGGATTAAGCAAACAAAAGTGAAATCAAACCTAGGTTCGGTAGTCTATATATATATATATATATATATATATATATATATATATATATATATATATATATATATACATACATATATATATATATATATATATATATATATATATATATATATATATATATATATATATATATATATATATATATATATATATATATATATATATATATATATATATATATCGGTCACGTTTGGCCATCTTCGGAGCGAATTACTTTTACACTGGTTAAACATTCAAAGGTATTACATTTACATACTAAAGATAATTTAGATAATGAAAAGAAGGGGGAATGTGGTTGACAGGAATTAGTTAGAAAAGGTACATTTGGGAATGTGATTTCGGTCATTATTGACTGTTAATCCGTAAAGAGTTTTAAGGTTCGCTGGGTGGCGGTCAATTGGGCATTAATCTTCGGTTTTTCTTCGTGGATTAGGATCGCTTCCAGGATATGAAGGCGTGTACGGTCACTTCTCCTTTTGATAATGGTGTTTTGTACTAAAATTTCTTCTGTTAGTTGAATTCCATTTGCATGTAGTGGTTCTTGATGGCGCCGTTTTGCAGATGCATGGTGAGTCTACGAGATAGGGATATGGTTGTCATTCCAATGTATTTATTCATAATTCAAATAAATACATTGGAATGACAACCACATTCCTATCTCGTAGACTCCCCATGCATCTGCAAAACGGCGCCATCAAAAACCACTACATGCAACATGGAATTCAACTAACACGAGAAATTTTAGTACAAAACACCATTATCAAAAGGAGAAGTGACCGCACACGCCTTCATATCCTGGAAGCGATCACATTTTTGTCAGAGAAATAATATTATGCATCATCTGATCATGTAAACAATAATATATACTATTATAAAGGGCTACAGGTAGAACGAATTTTCACATGCATACGCGTTCACACACTTACACACTCATACGCATATACACTTACACATCTCTCGCGATCATCAAAGTTCTGGGAAACGCCACAGCTGTCATGACTCCGAGCTGAAGACAGGCAAGATACTGGCTTTATTTGCTGTCAGGGGGCTGCGAAACGCAAGATTGTATGCCCCAAATTTTAGATAAAGATTTTCGCTATCTCCGTGTACACACAAATAAGCATCCTGTAGAGTAAACTCCGCCGAAACCGTGTCATTGGTCAACAGTGGGCCACGCCTACGGGTTTATGATACACTATGTACAGTTCTGGGTAGAGCCTAGAGGCAGTTGATTCAATTGAGTCAAGAGTCATGAGAGAGTAAAAGATAGTCAGTCGGTCAGACAGTCAGGTAGTAAGAAGGATAGTCGGAAATAGGCTCATTCCTCAGTAGGCTTGCCTCAATTACCCAACACAAGTTCAATCAAATTCTCTCTGTCTAAGCCTACCGAGTCCTCCGCCCGATATAGGGTCCTTTGAACCGCCTTCCGAGATTAATTTTCTTGAGAGTAATCCAACCGATCCTCTTATCCAGCCTATTTCACTAAAACTAAGCAAGAGGATAATCTCCTCCACAATTGCACAATTGTTGGAGTCAACCCAAGGTCAGCGCCCGTTAACCGAATACCCAAATAGTGCTAAGTCGGAGTTAAGCAACTTTGGCAAAGATTAGCACTTGGATGGGAAAAAAGTTGTGACGATCTCCATCGGTAAACTGGTAATCAACCACTCATAGGCCGAGTACCAGCCTATAACCAACGACATCCAACGTGCCATAACTTAGTAATTTATAGACCAGCTGTCATAACTAGTGACCATCTGACCAGCTATAGAACATATGTATGTTTATTGCTTTGCAAAATCTTGTGAGGGCCTCTGTAACGGTGTGTGAAACTATTGCGTGCTTGTGTGTCCCTTACGAAAGGATAGGTACATTTCTCTAACTTTTCAAGGACACAGATGTCTTGTTGTTTCAGTAAACTGGCGATTACGTTTTACTGTATACATTCTACAATCATGGCTAAAAGTTTTTAGATTAATAAATATTTTTATTCGTTTTAAAATTTGCGTGAGAGTAATAATTAATCTAATATTTAAATTGTTGCAGGTTTATTCAAATATCAGCATTTCAAAAATAACAAAGAAAATACTGCATTCCTTTGCTCAATCCAAAATCGCGCTCTTGGTCCGGTTGCTGTAGATAGTGAGTTTCACTTCCTGGAGCTTTGTTCTTCCATCAAAAGGGTAAAATGATTACATATATGGGTTAAATGAATGAAGTTGTGCAATCATGATTTATTTTATAATTTCTGAGATTAAAAATAAATGTTTGAATATTTTTCAATTCCAAAAAGGGTTATTTCCAATGAAAAGCGTGCAACCATTGTTGCGCAGCATCAAAGTGGTCTGTAATACAAGGAGATAGCTGCTAAGGGTATTGCATAAAAAATCACCATCTTTAGGATAATTGATGACTTTAAAAAGACTGGTTACACTCATTTAAGAAATCTTCTGGACACCCAAGTGCTTCAAATGAACGCCAAGATTGCATTATGTTAAGGTCTAAGCTCTTGGAGCGGGTTGCCGCCAGTGTCAAGCTTGCTCACGATTGGATAGAGGCAGGTGTGGACGCTTCACCGCGCCCATTGAACCTGAGACGTTTTGATAAAGGCCTCAAGTCGAGAAGGTCTTCGAAATTGTCTCATCTCAGCAAGAACCTTATGGATTTGTTCCAGTTTTGTTAGAAATACAGGGTGACCCACTAAAAAGTTAACTAAGCTTTGTATTAATCCAAAACTATCAAAAATGTTTTGATCCTGCAAAATTTATTTTGTCTAATAACTATTTATCTATCAATTGCGAAAATTTTATTTAATTTCAATTTACGATATTAATACACAAATGGTTTTAGTGGAGGCCCCCCAAAAATGTCTATCCCCAAAATAATGCTAAACATAAAAAGCCTCTTTACTACTAATGGGATAATAAATTACTCATGCGAAAGTTTAAGCTTGGGAAAAATTTCATTTTCTTCCTATACTTAGCATAGGAATAAGGGTTTATAATTTGGTAATGGAAAAGTTTATGCATGGGGAAGCCTCACACTGGCGCAGCCATCGACTACTGACAACCCCACGGTGGAAACACCTGGCAACCTCACGCCATTCGAGCCCATTTAGTGGCACTGATAAGAAATGCTAATCATATTTTATTGTCATCGTTTTGCACTCACTCAAACCCCTTGCTCGCTTCACGAAAAGTGCCAGACTCACACGGCAACCCCCAAAGCTCTCCAGTCTCGCGAGTTACAGACTCTTGACTTGAGCAATAAACAAGTCCTACCCGATCTTGTCAATAAAGATAATATATAATTGGACCTTCTTTACATAACTAAACACTCCAACACTTATCGTTATTTACAAATTGTAAAAATGATATTATTTTAATGAATTGTTCTTTGGACCAATCATCTATTAGACAAATCATATATTGGAATTATAGCTGGATTACCACTTATTTGGGTATAATGTTCTATAAATCTCCCTAATTTATGGGGTTACCAATTATGATAGTCATCAATTTATATGGGATGTACCTGAGGAGAATTTATAACGGTAACCAACATATGTGTATGAAGATGAATTAAGTATCTGACTCTAAAGATGAACCCTTCACTGTGTTCACATTTTGGAGCTGGGCTTACCGAAGGTTTCAGGGTAATCGAGGTAAAGCAGGAATTTGCAAAAATAAAATTTATTCAAATATTGGCCTATAACTGGGCAAGCGGCACGTAATGAAGTTACTTTGCGAGCGACTAGTAGTCTATATATCAGGGGTGGTCAGACTTCAGAGACCTTAGGGAAAATTTTGCTAACTATATCTTTGGCGGGCACAAACACCAAAATTGTTCACAAATTTATGAACTAAAAATAAATACAAGTGATAGAAGATAATACTCACATTTAATTGCTAGTTGATGGCTTACACTGCTTTAATTCAGGAAGGGCTTTGAAATTTGGCATGTAAATGGTAACTGTTAGTCATAAACAGTCATCAAGGTGCTCATCTGTCAAAACAGTCCGGTACTTTGATTTACCATCTTCATGTTGGAAAATGCTAAATTTTTAATACTAAATATGAAAACGTCAAATTACGTAATAAACGACTAAAATTAACACATTTCAAATTCGCATCCACACATAAGGTCACACGGACGGGTCAAACGCGGAACTAAATATTGATCCGCCCACTCATCTTTATAAAATCAATAAAAATTTGAAAAGAAACAGAAAGCCTAAGAATCGTTTCTAAAATGCCTTCTGATTGGTTGTATTTTCACGAAACACCCAATCAGTAAACTCGATTCATTATATCCGTTGAAATAGAATCGTCGCTTTAAGCAACACAGAAATTGGCGGAGCAAATGGTTTCAGACATATTTTAAACATGTATGTGAGCGCTCTGCTCGGATGAAAAGTTTCATTTCTAGTAATTTTTATATTGCCAGTTAAAATTTCATTTAGGTCGGCTATTCCAAAATAAACCAGCGGGCACATGTGTGCCCACGGGCACGAGTGTGAGCAACCCTGCTATATATATATTCAACGCGAAGTATTAAATTCTGGAGCAACAAGACTTGGTAAACTTAAAATGGGGGACGTGAACGAGATAATCTTCTTAACGACTGTAATATAGTAATCTTAACAATACAATAATCATAGCTGAGCTGCTCCGACTACATATATATATATATATATATATATATATATATGTATATATATATATATATATATATATATATATATATATATATATATATATATATATTTATATATATATACATATATATATATATATATATATATATATATATATATATATATATATATATATATATATATATATATATATATATATATAATGCAAGATTTCTGCACCTTTATTTCTGTCTTCAAAATTGTTTTGAAAGGCAGAAAATGAATATGGCGAAAGCCCTGTGGTGGTTGTTATCACCCGCAGAACTTGCATTTGCTCCTTCTTCTTTATATATATATATATATATATATATATATATATATATATATATATATATATATATATATATATATATATATATGCTTATTTCCTAGAGGGCATGGCCTAGGCTTATCATTCTCTACCCCAAAGGCGGAGCTAATGAAAGCTGTGGTAAGTCGAATTACTTGCATATCCCAGGTTTTATCAATATAACATGGTGCGCTTGTCATAGATTTGTAATACAATTCCTTTTGGCTAGCGAATATGTTTACTCAGGTGTTTCGTAGAGTTCCGTCTTTAGATAAATTTACTTATGCGATATCACTGACATACTGTAGAATGGCTGTCCAATGGCGTTGTTGACTGTCTCTTTTAGCACTTAATGGCGATGCAAAAGCTCATACTAAAGACTTGTGATCAGTGCACAAGGTAACGTGGCGACCTACAATCTGGTGCCTGAAGTGCATGACAGCAAGATACGCCGCTAATAGCTCTCTGTCTTAGGTGGATTATGCTTGCTGCATCTGGCTGAGCTTACTCGAAAAGAAAGCCACTGGTTTTACAGATCCTTCAAACATTTGGTGCAAGGCAGCACATGCCGTGCATTGGAAGCAATCTGTCACTAGCTGGTATGGCAAATCATTGGGCAGCAAGTGACAGAGTTTAACGGAGCCGATTAAACCGATTTGGTATTTTCAAATGCTTCCCGTGCCTCATCATTCCACACAAGCTCCCGAGCCTTTGGTTGCAGGCGAACAAAGTCGGTCAATGGGGCTGCGATCGCGGCAAACTTAGGAATCATTGTGCTGTAGTAACTTAAAATAACATACCTAAATATCTTCAAAGCACCTGTAGTTCTTTGGTAACGGCATGTCTCCAATTTCCTCCATTTTCTTCGCTGGTCGTCTGATTCCTAACACCAAAATGTGATGACCCCCAAAGTCATCGTTCTCCATCCCAAAGGCGGGGCTAATGAAAACTGTGTAAGTCAAATTACTTGCATATCCCAAGTTTTATCAATATAACAGGATGCGTTTGTCACAGCTTTGCGATACAATTTCTTTTGGCTAGCGGATATGTTTACTTAGGTGTTTCATAAAATTCCGTCTTTCGATAAATCTATTTTGAGACGCGAAATGTTTGTTTACGCGTTTGTCTTATTGACACAGGTCATTTTGACCTCTCGCGCGTTCATACATTATTTGATCCGCGCTCACTTCCAACGGTCGCTTGCCTTCTATATATATATATATATATATGAATGCAATGTCCCGCAGGAAAAAAATAAATGGTAACAAGGAGTAACAAGGAGTAACAAGGAAAGTAAGTACCCTAGGAGACCTTACGGTCCATTCAAAGAGGGTACCTTTGGACTAGCAATTGAGCGGGCACATGGCTGCTGCTCAATTGTTTTGCGTCCCTAAACGGCCACTTTTCAAGACTTTGTCTAGTCTTGACTTGAACTGGTCAACAGATTCACTGTTGACAACTTCCACTGGAAGTGCGTTCCACTTACCGCAGATACTGTAGGTGAAAAAGTTTCCACACAGATTGCGGTTGTAACGCTTCAGTTCAAGTTTGAAGCCGTGATTGCGCGTTCTGTTCTCACTCAGTGTGAAAATATCCCGGTAGTCAACATTGTCGAACCCTCGAAGTATTTTGAAGACTTCGATGAGCTGACCACGCAGTCTACGGGTTTCCAGCGAGAACATATCTAACTCCCTTAGTCTATCCTCATAACTTTTATGTCGGATAGAGGGAATCAGCTTGGTTGCCCTGGCTTGTACGCGTTCCAATCTCGCGATGTCCTTTCGCAATGAAGGACTCCAAAATTGTACGGCATACTCCAGGTGCGGTCGGACAAGTGAGTTGTACAGGCACAGTACAATCTCCTGGTTCCGATAACCAAACTGGCGCTTAATATAGCCTAGCATCCTTTGGGCCTTTTTCTCCGCCTCAATGCACTGTTTCGAGAACTTGAGGTCACTAGTGATTGTTACACCCAAGTCCTTCTCAGTGTCACTCGATTCAAGAGCAGTGCCCTTAAGGATATACTGAGATTGGGGGTTTCTGTGGCCGATATGCATCACTTTGCATTTGCCCACGTTAAAAGGCATTTGCTACTTGTCCGACCACTCCCCAATCTTCCCAAGATCTTCCTGCAGGCGGGCAGTATTTCCATCCTTTGCAACGTTCATACCAAGCTTGGTATCGTCGGCAAATTTGGAAATCTTGGCAACCATGTCACCGTCCATGTCGTTGACGTAGATGATGAATAGTAGTGGTCCCAGGACAGAACCTTGAGGCACCCCGCTAGTAACGGGCACCCACTCAGAAGACTGTCCATTCACCACCACCCGTTGCCGTCTGCCACTTAGCCAGTTCTCGATCCAGCCGGCTACCTTTCCGTCTATGCCAAGCGCTCGCACTTTCCGGAGAAGGCGGCGGTGTGGTACCTTATCAAAGGCTTTCTGAAAGTCTAGGTAGACCACATCCACCGCCTTGTCCCGATCGTGCTCGCTGAAAACGAAGTGGAAGAATTCTACAAGGTTCGTCAGGCATGACCGTTAAATATGGTGTTTCCAAGTACTTTCGAACTTTATTAAGTTTCTTATCAAGGAGGAAAAAACAAACTAAACCAACGAGGGAATTTCTGAAAAATAGGAAGGAAAATAATTGGCAGTGGATTTTATTCTTAGCGCCCTCCCCATAATTCTAATGTAATTAATTAGTCTCAAATTTAATATTCATGTTTCACAATTTTATTACATGTGCTAACTTTTTATGTATACATTTAACTCCATATTTTGTATTCTTTCTCTAGCACTGATGATGGGATTAGTTATAATCCTGAAACGTTTGAAATAAATGGTACGAGGCATCTACGGCTCTGTCCTGGTCATCCCGTTTATACTTCGCTTGAGGTTTGCGTCCATCAGTTCGTTCGACACACACACACACACACACACATATATATATATATATATATATATATATATATATATATATATATATATATATATATATATATATATGTATATATATATATATATATATATATATATATATATATATATATATATATATATATATATATTACATTCCTTATTTTTGTATTCAAATTCATAGATGCAAATTAATCAATACATTCTTAATTCTTTATTCCATTTTTAAATATTTATTTTATATGAGTGGAGTATGCTTAGATTTAATAAGACCACTGCCCCTTCATTTTGTAGAGGTTTTCGCTGGGCCTATTTACCCCTAAAATTTGGCGCCAGTAGCCTACATATTACATAATCCGATCACTACAGAATAATCTTATATTGTTCTTATCTTCTATTGGACTAATCGTTCATTAGGCATTGGACGATCGGTCGTCGGATTAATTTTCATTAGAAAATTCCTCCGGAGCCACAAGCAAGAGGACCCAATGGCGCCGTTTTCTTATTGGGGTCAAAGTATGGCCGTAATAAGCAGGATTGCTAAATTTATTCTTTTGGCCATAGAAATACAAAATACCATATATATCTAAAACAGTAATTAGCATCAGCTTGTTAGTCCCGATACCTTAAAATAAAATAAAAATCACGGGAGAAACAGCCAGAATTATCAATCATCAAAAACCACACCGACCTCAAAGCTAGGTGGGAGACAGTTTAGACTCCACCTACCCGCTGCCATAACCATCCACACACGAGCCCCCCCCCCCCCCTCATCCAAGACAGGCAAGAAGAGAGACGACACGAGGAGCCACAGTACTTTTAAGTCGCCTCATGCCAGGCCCCAACAGCACGGACGAGTTCATTTGTCTGGAAATTGAAAAAAAGGACCTTTCAAGATGACTGCTGCAACATCAAAAGTGTATCCATATGTAAAAGGAAACTTGCTAACAACTCTATAGCGTTCAAAATGTTCAAATTAATCTTTATACCCTAGAACAAACCCCTAAATTGCAAAACCGAACATAATCCTAGAAATCTAGAGCACAATGGAAAAAAAATAAGTGAGGAGAGATTTGTAACCTAACGAAAGTATGGATGGTAAACGAAGTGACAATAGTGTTATATAAATAGGCAGTGGGGCCTGAAGGGTGCTTAACTACAGGTACTGGAGATGGGAGGACATTTCGTACATCCATGTTTCCTTTGTAGTATGCATATTAGCCCCCCTTCACTATATACTCTCTTGTTGGAAGAATGTACGTTTATTATACCTACAGCCAGAGGTGTGGATCCGGATGCTATGATTCCACACCAAGCGAGTCCAAGCGGTGCTGGATATGACTGAGAAGAGAATCCGTCTAGACACCCCCCCACACGCTAGTATCACCAAAATAGGTAAGATAAACTTTCTGAACAAAGTTAACTCCACTTCTACTCTAGTCAATCTCGGGCTCCCACCCCCCACCCCCGGGCCGAGCAGTAACGATGCACTCCCATTGCTTACTGAAACGGAATTGTGTGAATCACCAAACACCCGAACCCTGTTGAGTTCCTCTTTCTTATCCGAAGAGTTATCTCCTTCATACAATCACTATACCTTACCCAGGAAATGTTATATAAACGTTGGCGAAGCCTCAGTACGCCAGAGTTGCCATATCTTACCCTGATTCAAACCTCCAAATGACTGCAAGCACCTCTACATAGCCACAAACAACTCATAATGGACGCAAGGTACCCCAAATGGCTGCAAGCAACTCCGAATGGCCTCAAGCAACTCCAACCAAGAAACGATATTGCTCGATGTAGACATGCAGCTGAATCCCAACATTGAAGATGTGAGAACAACAAATTGGTGTGATAATCAAGAAGACCTTGGTACCCAAATATCCTAGGTGGCTCCCAGGGCCGAAACATCTAAAATCTTTGACGAACCAAAGTAGTTGCACCACGCACGATAAAGAAAGTTACCTTGGACAAACCACCACGCAGGACAGAACCAGAAAGCCCCAAACCGGTTCCTGAACTAATTATTTTCTAAAGAGCACCAACCTTGCAAACAGAAGACCGAATCAGCGTAGCGCCATTGCTACAGAACCAACCGGAAAACCCCTTTTACCACCGTGCTAGAAAAACACCAGACCTCAGCAACAAAGACCTAGTGAAATATCCAAAATTCTTCCCTACCAAATCAGTCAATTTACTATCGCTGAAAGAAACAAAAGCCAAAATCGATTTAAACTCTGGATATAAAAATTTAAAAAGGAAATTCATTATATGATGCAAAATGCTGGACTTCTCTCACTCCAAAGATAAACCCAGAAAACTAGACTACTACTCTACCAGATTCCTCCGGTAGAACATTAATGAACTCAGAGCGAATTACAAGTCAATGCGGCGCCTCATTGGAAAATAAAAACATTCTTGTATGTCTCACTGAGATAATGCACTCTAATCACGCCCGCATTTTACTCATCAATTTCATCTATTTACCGGGTATTGCAAAAGTCTTGTTACACTCGTTACGACGCTCTCAACAAAGGACGAAATGATAGTTTGAATGCTGTCAAATAGGTTTTATTGTTTTAACATATAAATATGTGTTTAAATTGTATTGTAAATCAATGTGGCAACCCTCGGCGGCAAGCACATGTTCCAGGGAGACCTGAAAGCCGCATACGCATTGTGGACAAAGTCCTTCCTCATGTTGGTTCACATGGGGTTGAATGAAGACTTCAGCTCATCAACGTTGTTGTATTGGACCTTGCAGACCTTGCCATCGATATGAGCCAACAAGCTATAGTTGAAGAAATTGAGGTCGGGTAACTGAGGCAGTCAAAATTCATTCGACCAGAAATTCATGTTCGACCCCAACCACTTTTGAACGGTCTTGGACGTGTGGGCAGGGTCATCGTCCTGCTGAAAGACGTTGTCCACCTTCTTCGTAATCTTTCTCACCTAGGGCAGGAATTTTGTGGCCAAGATGTCCCTGTTATTGGCTACGATGAGCCTGTAACCGGCCTCGAACCACGCCGGCTGTATCTTCTCTTCATTAGAAGCCACGATGCCAAGCATCCTCAGTGAGGCCGGGTGCTTGTTCGTGGATACGAAGCAGACCTCGGAGACGTCCTGGCCAAAGCTTACCACGCGATCATTCTGTATGTTGATGACCGAATCCACCGCAAAGGTTTTATCACAGAAAAATGAGAATTCGATTGCCATGACTCTTCAAGTCGTTAAGAAGGCGACGACTGCGCTCCCGACGCTGTTCTCTCATACGGTCGGTGAGCAGAGGCTTTTCCACACACCTCAAGCTCTTGCCTCCCTCCTATTTGACGACTCTAGACACCATGGCTACCGATATCTTCTTCGCGAGCAAAGTGATTTTGAGTTTCGGAACACTTTCAAAGGCCTTTGTTGCAGCTAAACGGTTGATCAATTGAGATCTGTCTGAGAGAGGTCGATCGTTGAGATTTCCCCCGTTCTTGAGCTTCTCCGCGACTTTGTGGACTGTCATCCGGCTGAAGTTAAACCATTATGCGATGTCGAAATTGCTGTGGACCCAACGCAGAAGAGCAGAGATCTCGATTCTTTTCACTTCTACCTCGACACACCTGCACACAATGGAAAATACGTTTTAATGACTTTAAGTTTGTTTGACGAAACCTTTTCTGTCACACACGTAAACATCTTGAAAAAAGGAATGTAACAGAACTTTTGCAAAACCAGATACAAAACAACTAACGACACCAAATATCCCACTTAATGTCTTTTAAATGAGAGTTCAAATTCATAAGTTGATCATCGTCTGCTCCATCTATCTCCAACTATTCCTTTTCCCAAACTGACTTTAACTTCTTCAAAACCAAACTCTCACCTCTGGCATTGTTGGTAGATTGCAACACCACCTTCCCCAACATATCTACTGACACGGTCTCAAACAAAATATCCAAGGTCGAAAACTCTTGGGATCCCATTATCATTATCAACAAATTTAATAGTTTCCCCAGTATAGATCTTTACCTCCATTCAACAACCTTCCCAACATAACTATACTGGCCTATTAACACATCAATATATGAAAGAGAACACTACCAGATCGTGACCTAGGCCAGTCTCCTAGTTACTCTTGCCTTCGACTAGAATGCAACGAACACCATGCCAATTGGCAACATTCCCTAACAGAAACGAGCTAAATCCCAATCGAGGTTAACCCACTTAAAACTGCATCACACTTCAGTTCTTTCACAGACGCTTACATACAATTGTCCTCAACAGCATTCCACAGTTTTGCTTTAAATCTCACAGACCAACAGCATCATAGTCGAATGGGGATTACCTAAAGAAAACTTGATTGAATAAACTGACGCTTTATGATTTTTAAGTTCGACTTAGATTACAAAGAGACCAATCAGTTCTGTGCCGTGGCACATTTAATGTCAGAAGATTATCTTGGCAGACATACTCTTCAATCATTATAACCAATACCTCTTTATCAATGAACTGGCAAAGGATTAATTAGATGTAAGTGTATAAAAATATTTAAGATAAATGGGCACCTAATCAGCGATCCTGAAGAGGTAGGTCAAAGTAGAAGAAGTAGCTTCTGCTGGTATCCAAGACACGTCGGAATTGCTGGAAGATAAAGAAAATAAGGTCAGCAAAGGATCCTTAAGGCCGTATAATGCAAAAAGAACTAACCTTCTGCAATAAAGTCATCAAACATACCGGTAAGAAAATCCGTTGTGCTTGGTAACCCGTCTTGGGAAAAAAAAAATGGTTTATAACAAACGCAAAGCCGTCACCACGACACATCGAACAGAAACTCGGCCTCTAACCCTCAAATTCACAATAATACTCAGCCCAGGGGCCCATTCAATACATTCTGCTTTGAAAAATTGGGATTCTATAAGAACGCCTTATAGTGATCGGATTATGTTAATGGCACCAAATTGTAGGATTCAATAGGCCCAGCCAAAATCTCCACAAAATGGATGCGCGGTGATTTTATTAAATCCCAGCATACTCCACTCATATAAAATAAGTGTCTAAAATTGGAATAAGGAATTGAGAATGTATAGATTAATTTGCATCTATGAATTTGAATACAAAAATAAGGAATGTAATATATTTGTTATTATTGAAAGTGAGCCCGAGAGAAACAATGTACGAACGCGCGAAAGGTCAGAATCACTTGTGTCAATAAGAGAAGGCGTAAATAAACATTTTACGTTTCAGAATAGATTTATCAAAAAACGGAAATCTACCAAACACCTGTGTAAATACACCCGTAGACCAAAGGGAGTTGCATCACTAAGCTGCGACCATAGTTTCCTGTTATATAGATAAAACTTAGGAGATGTAAGCAAATTTTAATACACAACCCTTCAAAACTCCACTCATGTGTGGAACTAATGAGCCCCGACGACAAAGATTTGCCCCACAGGCAAGTCTAGGCCCCCCCCCCCCTGGAAATAAAACCGTATATATAGGTGAGCAATGAGAAGAATAAGTAGTTAAGAACTAATCATTATAATTGTTATTACGTATTGTCATACCCGTATTAGCGATAACGGAACCCTTATAAATTCACAGAATCTGGTCGATCCCGAATTTAATACTTCGCGTTGAATATATTTAGACTCTTAGTCGCACGCAAGGTAATTTCGTAACATGCCGCTTACACCGTTGTAGACCAATATTAGAGTAAATTACATTTTTGCAACGTCCTTCTTTACCTCGATTTTATTATTATTATTATTATTATTATTATTATTATTATTCTGAGAGCTACCAAAGCCTCCCTCCAGGGTCCAAAAACAACTACTAAATTGATAAATTGATTCCACACAAAATACCAAAATGGTACTGAAGAGAGGCAAAGGCAGCTATAAAAAAAGTGAAAGGCTAATAGTAAACCCAGATGAATAAGAAATATTAGAAGATGAGAAAAAGCTACTGTTTCAAGAATGCATTCACACGGGACTTAAATGAAGAAATATCCCTTGAGTGTACAATCTAGCTGGGTAAAGCATTCCACGTTTTAATTAACGATGGTATAAAACACCGTGAAAACTGTGTCGTACTAACATCCATAAAATTCATAGCCAAGTCATTAAGATTAAGAGCAAAACTTGTCACGCGAACTGGATTAAAAGAATCAGGCAGAGCTGCGTGCAACGGATGCAGAATAGTATTAAATTCCTTAAAAAAAGGCTAAGGGCACCAATCAGACGTCGATGATCCAAATCAAGTGACAGAGCTGGTGATGTAAACTTAATTGAGTTCAAGTCTCTGTCCGACAACATAAGATGGCAATTAGCAGCAGACATCCAAACAGGAGCACAATACTTAAAATGAGGCAGAATGAAGACATATAAAGACTTAATAACTGTAGAGTCAAAAGCAAAAGTTCTGTAAAACTTACGAAGTAATCCAGTCTTCCGTGAAATTGAGGAGGACAATAAACGAATGTGCTTCTCAAAAGTTAGCTTCGAGTCAAAAATTACTCCAAGAAGACGTAAATCATCTACCTTCTCAATAATTTCACCTGATATGTACAAACTGGGATGAGCTGGATCCAGTGTACGGGATCTACTAATGGTAATAGAATGCGCCTTATTAGCATTAAGCTTTATGCCCCAAAGTTGACACCAAGAGGTAATTTTCGCTAAATCCCTATTTGGAGATGCTGCAACTTCTCCTCTGTCACATGGATACCAAAGTGAGGAATACAAAGTTGTTTCATCGGCATACGATATCAGTTTATTTTCAAGGTTAATGCCAAAGTCAGAGGTGAAAATTAGAAAAAAATAAGGGACCAAGAACGCTCCCTCGTGGAATGCCTGAGACCAAAGGCACATAAGCATAATAGATGCTATCAACAGAAACACGCTGGGGTCTATTTGTCAAAAATTCTTAAAAATATTAGGAAGTCTTTCCCCAATACCATAAATTTGCAGTTTATAACTTAGAGCCTTATGATTAACAATGTCGAAAGCTGAGCTGAAATCAATAGCTACAACACGAGACTCATGCCCACGGTCCAAAGAGGACTCAAGGTCAGTCTTAAGAGTGCATCACAAGTTGCCAAACTCTTGTGGAACCCAAATTGTGAATCAGGTATCACACGGATTTTGTCACAATACAGGGTCAATCGTTTAGCAAGCATCCTCTCAAAGATCTTTGATAAGATATGTGTGATTAGGATGGGACGGTATTCGGATGATAAAGTTGAAGCCGATGTTCCCTTTGGAATGGGAATAATGTTGGCTTTACGCCAACATGAAGGAAAAGAACCGGTCTTCAGAAACAACCTAAAAACAACAGCCAATTTAGGTTTATAAAGGGATTAGAGAGCAAATTAGCTTTATTTAAGGGCTCAAAAGACATGGAACCATCAGGTTCACGTAGTGGAGGCATACTCGAGTCCACATCAAACAATGAAGACACCTCCATTGACCGGAGGTATGTAATAAACTCATCAACATCATACGCAATACATTGACTAAATAGAAAGACAGTTGGAAACCATGGATCATTTTGCCATTGTTTACAAGGCCAATTGCAGTGGTTGCCGGGGCAACTACTTGGTTCAAACTAGAAAACCGCTAGAACAGCAACAATCTGCTCTCTCCTGTTGATTGCATCACACCTCATGACTTAGAGTCAGCAGATGAAGTGGCAAAAATCATCATCAGAAGACAGATAACGAAGTGAGGAAGAGAACTTTTGAACGTTTGACGCTCAGACAATGATCACATTAACGAAATTGATAACTGTTACAACGCCCTCAGATAACATTTCATTAATAGCATTAATATTCTCTCTATTAATATTATTACTATTAAAAATCACTATATGTTATTAACAGCAGTTGCATAATTTTAACAGTATTATTAGTATTATTGGTGTTATAATTACTATCTCCATTTCTGTCCCATTTACAAATGTTAATTTCTTCATAAAATGACCTCTTTATTATTCCGAAAACAATCTTGATTACATTATTAACAAATTTCATTTAGAACCTTTTTAAGCAAGATGTAAGTCTCACGCATGGCCGGATAGGTATTACCACACTCAGCCATGTGCGCTCCCCCCTCTTTCCCTCGGTCATGAAAGACCTACGGAATCTATGCTCATTATTTCTCGAAGAGGGGGTTTTAGCTTAAATATAAGATACGAGGGATCATCAAAAAGTTTTGATTTTTAGCCTTTAATTTAAAAGATTATCGGAAATTTTCGAGTCAAAACACGTTTGATCATATCTTTGGTTTGTGCTGATACCTGCAAAACCGTCATTTATTCCTCTGGCGCATTTGAGGTAGCAAGTGACTGGTTACAAGAAATTAGCTTTTTTTTTATCCATTGAAAAGCAAACTTTTGAGAACAGAGTTGTTATCAAATTTTTAACAAAACTTGATTGGAAATCCCCTGCTATTGTCGATTCTTTGCAACGTGTTTATGGTGAGTCTACACCACATAGAAAAACTGGTTTGAGGTGGATGAAACGTTTCAAAGAAGGAAGAGAAAAGAGCTTAATGACGACGAGAAAGAAGGGAGACCATCCACATAAACCAATGCAGAAAAGGTTGCCGCCGTTCAAAAACTTAGGGATGAAGATTGCAGTATTAGCGTTGAATTTATTGCGAAAGAAGTCGATATTTCCCAAGGATCAGCATAAGCATTTTTAACGGAGCATGTTGGCCTCAGCAAGTTTTCTAGAAGCCCATTGAGTGCCGAAGGCGTCGCGGGATGATCAGCTTGCACAAAAGAGTCATGCTCCATCCTGACAATGCTCCAGCCATTCTTCGCGGTTAACAAGAGAAACTATAGCCGTGATCTTGCCCCCTCGGACTATTTCCTGAGCTTAATTAACATTTAAAAGGAACAAGATTTCAATCGATCGAAGAGGCAAAACATGAAGTCAAGACATGGTGCAATTCGAAAGGCCAGGATTTTACAGAAAGGGACTTGTCAGGTGGAAACATCGCCTTTAGAAGTGCATTGAACTAAATGGAAACTATGTTGAGAAATATTAGTGAAATTTGTGATATTTTAATTTTAAAAAATATATTTCTTTCATTTTGCATCAAGATATTTTGAAGATCCTTCGTATAATAAAATATAATCTCGGGCGTTGTAAAGGAAAGTGGTGAGGTTCCCAATACTATAGGAGTTGCTGATCATGCTGTGAGATGTATTGGGAGGGTGGCAGCTTATAAGAAATGAGAATTAACCGTAATTCCTCCCAAAAGTAAAAAATAACAAAACTCGGAAAAGCAAAGCAGTAATTAGAAATATAAATTAAAGAGTCGAGGCAAAACTATAAAAGTCACTGACAAATAAATCACTTACTCCGGCGATTAACGGCTCTTGCCAAACTAGATCAGAAAAGAACTAGAGGAATAATTCGCGAGGCCTCATGATAGGGTGAGGTTGGCAAGGAAACCTTGACAACAAAGTTCAACTATTGATTGAAAATAACCAAGGGCAAACAGCTGTTTGGTTGTTACCGTGAAAATGTAACCACGAGGCCGATACGAAAGCAAGAAGAGACTAATCAAAAGTTGGACCTGGAATTTAATGATTGACCAAACAAGTGAGAAATGGCGATCTTTTACTACTTCAAAAACAATCATCTGCCACAAAACTCACTAAATGAACAAGTACTCACACGAGAAAAACATGCATGCAAAAGCGAATGCTCGCACACTGAAAAGACACACACGCGAAAACGAATACTCTCACAAGAGAAAGACGTACATGCAAAAGCGAATCTTTAAATTGGAGGCTTCATTGCTATTGTACTTTAAATTCGAGGCTTGGTGGTTATTGCCCTTTTAAATTCGAAACTTTGTTGCTACTGCTCTGTAATTCAATGCTTCGTTGCTATTGCGCCTTGAATGCGAGGTCTACGTTGCATTGCGCTATAAATTAGATATTACTATTGAGATCTAAATTAAATGCTTCGTTGCTATTGCGATTTATTTTACGAGAAAAAAATTACGACCGTAATTTTTTTTGCCGATGTGTACTCGTTGTTTTTCTCTTTTAAAATCCGTGCTTTTTCTGCCTCATCATTTTGTTTTTTGCAAGACGAACCAACCGGAGAATCTCTCTTCCCTCCAGATTGCAGATTCATCTTCCTCTTTGACGAATAATTGGCAAGGAGGCTTTTGGCGACCTTCGGACTTAGGCTGGACGGCTTCATCTGGACGGTCTTTCGCCCTTCTTTGTGGTGATTCTTCATAACGATTTTTTATTTTAGTTCTTTATTTTGATTATTTGCTTCTCGTATGAATTTCTCTTCTTTGCATATTTAGGCTTTTAGGGGTTGTTTGTACGGAGGTGGGTTGGGATGCGATGGATGTGTCCTTTGCGGAGATGTTTAAGCGGACTGAAAGAGTGGTGGGGTATCGATGAATGGATTGAATAGGGTAGGGGAGAGGCTGGCGTCTGGGCAACCCCGGTGGGACGCTCTCTCCTACTGGATTGGGACCCGTGTTAGGGAGACTCGTATCTATTTTTTGGCGTTTGTGTACAATGTTTTTTTTGTGAGGATGTGAAGTGGGTCAGTGTCAAAGGCCTTCCCGATGTCTATGGTGGCGATGAATAGGTGTTGGGCGGGATGGTTTTGATTTGTCTCCTAAGGTGTGTGTTGGCAGGGAGGGGGTGCTTTTGTGTGGTTGTGGAGTGTTTCGTTCTAAAGCCGTGTTTTGTGCGATTATAATGAGAATGAGCTTTTAGAGTTTCTGGAGATGGTTGCGAGGTGGGCCTGTATGTAATGGTGAATGGAGTCAGAAGTTTGTTTGGTTTGAGAGTTGGGATGATGTAGGGGTTTCCCAATTGGTGGGATGATGTGTGATCAGGAGTAGTTGGAAATGGCTGAGTGCAGATATAACTTCGGGACCGAGTTGTTTTAGATGTGCTCTGGGTCTTCAGGTTGTGAGTTATTTAGGGATTGATGGGGAAGGTGGGGCGCGAAGTGTGTGTGTGTGTGTGTGTGTGTGTGTGTGTAATTTGCGTGATATTTTATCCTAGGAGTCCTTTAAAGTCGCTCATACTTTTGTGTTAGATAACATCGCCTGATGTTGTTTACTAAATTTCAATCGTACAGAGTGTCCCTAAAATCTGGACGCATAGCAAATATCAAAATTGATTCCTCGTCCACCGAAGCTGCCCCCTCCCCCCCCCCACTTGACCTATTTTTCCTGGATATGCTAAAGGAGAAGGTGTGCTCAATGGGCACATCGCTCACCTGACCTTACCCCTCTTGACTTCTTTCATTAGGGTATGCTAAAGGAAAACTTTGTACTCTTTGAAAATTAAAGAGATGATACCCCTGAGGGGACAGCGCATCATATTAGGTTGGAAACAAAGTTCCCGCGCAACCTTTTTTATAAAGTTTATTTATTTATAGATTTATACACGGCGTGCGACTAGTAAATGTGTAGTGGCCTAGTCTTTCCTAAGCCACTTCACAGAAATTAGTTGGACACCCTATATGATATTTCAAGTTTAAAAAATTACCCATCTCGTAAACAGCAACGTACTCTTTTAGTGTATGATTACAAGTCCGATCTTAACGCTGACCAATCGCAACGTCGTATCACCTAAGCATTTGAGAAGACACAATAAGCCGTCGCATAGCCTACGTTTAGTTTAAGAAGTTTCAGCGTGGCCAATTCGATCTCCAAGATCAGCCAAGAAGTGGTCGGCCCTCACTTATTGACAATGACCATTTGTGCGCCTGTGTCAAAGCTAAGCCACATCTTACATCACGCGAACTGGCTGAAAAGTTTAGCGTCAGTCATACAGCCATTTTGCAAACTGGAGTATGGATTCTACGTAAACTGACCGACTTTGACACTCAGCGCCGCATAAACGCTTGCATGATACTACTGTACAAGAAACTTCGTTTAAATTAGCTGAAAAAATTGGTTACTGCAGATAAGAGATGGTGTCTACACCCGAACATGGCACGCAAAAGAATCTGGACAGACGATGGTGCACCTTCACAACTTCAAGCCAAGCCCGGCCGACATCATAAGAACATATGGTTTGAGTCTGGTGGGATGTGAAGGGAGTTATTTACTGGAAAATATTGGAACGCAATCAGTCTATCGACGTTCAATTATACAGTTAAAAACTGCAACGGGTAGCAGAATCAATGGCGCAGAAACGACAAAAATTGACAGATGTCATGTTTCGTCATGATAACGCCCGATTACACGTTGTAAATCATACCCGAGAAAATCTCCTGGTGCTGGGGTGGAAAGTTCTCCCTCACCAACCGTACTCGCCAGACCTGGTGCCAACAGACTACCATCTATTCTGGGCATTGCAGAACTTCTTAAATGGTAAAACATTCGCAAATGATGAAGAATTAAAAACAGCAGTTGGAGAAATCTTTGAAATCAAACCAGTTGAATTTTACAACAAAAGCATCCATGATCTATCCCGTCGTTGGAAGCAGATGCTCGAAAATAACAGCGATTACATTGTTTATTGAAATGTTTCCTTTGTTGTATTGTTTCGTTGTAAATCATTGTCAATAAAAGTTGTGCGAGAACTTAGTTTCCAACCTAATAAATAAATATACTCAATTTGGAGTTAACGCATCGGGTGAATCTCGCAAAGCGAATCGAACTTTACATCATAAATGGTGGAAATCACATTGAAGATGTTATTGATTATTTTAATAAAATAAAATGTAGTTCAAATTAAATAAGATATTAATTATTTTGTATTGAAAATATACATTTTTCCTGTCCAAACTTTCGGGACACCCTGTATAAAAAAAAGTCAAGAAACTTTTTCTCATTCTTGATGAGAGAGACCTAATATTGTTTTAATTTATCTAATTCTAAACAAATGATCTTAAAATCATAAATTTTTATTATTTTTACGGGAAAGACGAGTCAATAGCGGTGTATAGAATTTCACTTTATTTGGTATAGGGCTCGAATGCAATATCAATATCTTTGTAAAGTTTATTGGAAATGGAGAAAGTATATATATATATATATATATATATATATATATATATATATATATATATATATATATATATATATATATATATATATATATATAATATAATATTTCTATTATCTTCCTTTCTATTTATCTATCTTTCCTTCTAACATTCTATGTATGTCTATATTGGTGTAGAAATCCAATCAAACGGATTAGTCAGTGGCGGTCACGGAATTCGGAAATTCGGTTTGTCGAAGTCACGAACAATAACTTATTGTTCGTAGATCTGGGACCAAAGTGACTCTGGGCTAAATTTAAGGCGAAGAATGGCGCTCACATCAGGAAGACTAGTAAAAGAGACGCATTTTCAAAACGTGAGCCACAAAAGTGGATATTTAAACTATATATTAACTGTGAATATCAATTTAATACCTAATATTGAATGAATTATTCATCTTGAGTTGAGGCAGCCAGGGACTCCATCCCGATAACCATTTTGTTCGAGAGATTGGAAGACTCCGCGGTGCACTCTAGCGCTTCGTTCTCTGCTCCTTTGTGGTGGCAAAATAGACTATTTTCTGCTCAATTGAGTACAAACAAGTTCAGCATTGGTAAATAGTGTTGCTAATGGGACTCTAATAGACAGTAGGGCGATTCAGGATTTATAATTTCACACGTACCAGACTATGGTGGCTAGACCATCCACCATCCTCGATAGTTAATGCGACCTGTTATATGGACCAAACGCGCCAAATCACTTAACCACTTGACTATGGTTATTACTTTTCCTCTTCAGGTTTGATAGAACCTCATCAGGAAGGGGTTTATAATGGAGGGGGGGGGGCGCAGTGGTAAGGTTTAAGAGGAATCACCTTGGAAGAGGACGTCCTTGAGTCGGCCCAGGTCTTCCTTGTCGCCGCTGTTCATCCACCCCGAGAATTCTTCAAACGAGCGGGCCCCATTTGAGGGGGTCCGTGGAGTCCTGCGTTTCATTTGCTCCTGAAACGCTTCCAGTTCTTTCAGTTGTTCCCTTTTCTTCTCGTTTACTCGTCTTAACTTCTCATTCGCTTCTTGTTTGCTTTGTTTGTATATCTCCTTCCTTTTTTTTTCTCGCTCTTCGCCCTCCTTTAATCGTCTCTGTTCTTTCTCACTTCGGATTTTTGATCTCTTCTCCCGTTCTGACCTTGCTCTCCTCTCCTTTTCTCTTCTCTCTCTTTCGAGTTTCATAATCTCTTCTTCATCTTTCCTTATTGCTTCTTTTCTCTCATTCTCTTTTATCCATTCTTCAGATTTTTCTTCAAGTTCCTCCTTTTCTTCTTGGTCTTTTTTCTGTTTCTTCAATTCGCTTTTTTGAAGTTTTTCCTCTTCCGCATTTTGCCCGATCTCTTTCGTTCTATCTTCTAGTTCTTTTCCCTCTTCTTCATTTTTTCTCTCGTCGCCTTTGTCCCTTTTTTCCTTATGTTTACCTTTTTTTGCTTTTATCCTTCTTTCCGCTTCAGCCCTTTTTCTTGTTTCATATTTCTGTTTTTTTATCATTTCTTCCTCTCTTCTTTTTTTCTTTTCTCTTCTTCCCTCCTCTGCCTTTCTTTCTCGTCCCTCCCTATTATTTCTTGTTCCTCTTCCTCCATTTTCTTTCTCTCTTCTTCTGTCATTTTCTCTTCTCTCTTTTGCCTTTCTTTCTCTTCTTTATCTATTCTTACCATTTCTTCTTCCTCCTTTTTCTTTCTCTCTTCTTCTTTCCTTTTCTCTTCTTCCCTCCTCTGCCTTTCCTTTTCATCTTTCATAATTCTTTCCCGTTCTTTTTCCTCTATTTTATTTATCTCCTCTTTCTTCTTTTCTCTCTCTTCCTCTTCTTTCTTTTTCTTTTTTTCTTCTTTTTCCCTTTTCCTCTGTTCCGTCTCCCGTCTCTTCCTATTCTCTTCTTCTCTTTCTTCCATTTCCCATCTCTTCTCTTCTTCTTCGTCCTTTTGTTTCTTTTCCTCTTCTTCTTTCCTCTTCCCGTTCCTCTTCCACCGGATGTAATCAACGAGTGTCTTCGACATGACTACTCTCTCTATCGCCCCTCTGGAAAAAGAAAAGAAACATGGTCAGAAACAACCAGTGGGTCTTCCATACACCCCCCCCCCCCTTACCTCGCACATCCCGCCCCTCCCTCATACCCAAACCGTTCTGGGGTCACTTTCGACGCAAACTAAGGACCGGAATCCAAATGTCAAATGTAAAAATAATTTAAATCATAAAAGTTAAAAAGTATTCTAAAAAGTAAAGATATACTAGACTGACTATAAAGGCAAATGTAAAAATCAATTAAAACACAAGACGAAAAAGTATTAAAATTGATAAATTGAAACTCGGGAAAAAAGTAATAAAGATTTAAAATAAAATAGGTACAAATAAAGAGTCGCAAAATAATGATTTAAAATAATCCAAACCGAAATGGACCTAAATCGTTAGAGCTGATAAGAAAACTGAGAATTGTGGCGGGAAACAACTAAGGGAAAAGCTCTGTTGAGGCTTCAGTTGATTGGCTGAATGTCAATTGAGTTCTATGGTAAACTATCAAATGGAAAAAGAGTAATAATTAAGTTCGGGATAGAGTTGTTTAATAGATAAAGATTCGAGGATGTCGTGGTATAGCTCTATATATCATACACACATCTATTATATTTGATTTAGAGTGCGCGGGGGTTTCCTTTTAATATGGTTTGGGTAAGCCGAGGTCCGGTGACAAGGTCAGGTCCTCGTAAGGGAGGGCTAGTTCAATAGATGATACTTTAAACTTGGTATTGGCTAAGAGTTCAAAATCTTACTTAGTTACAGGCTATTGTTATACGGCTATGATGAGCTCGAGGGTCAGAAAGCAAAGGAGTAGGCAAAAATAGACTTTAATAAATATTAATAATTAAAGTTAATATGATACAATAATACACAGTTGATTAAGAAACATAATTACACAAATGATAATTGGGAACGGTAGACGGTAATTATAAATTTGGGCAAGCTAAAATATTTGTTACGATACCTTGTACACAAATGGAGGGGGGTTGGGGGGGAGACGATGGTCGTTTTCATCGAAGCAGTGAGATGACGGTTGGGTCACTTCGACGGGGTCCAAGTGAAATTATTTGTAGTGAAATATTCTTTGGGGATGACGGGGGAGGAGGGGGGGGAGCAGAGTCTTCGAGAAGGGAGAGTGGGAATTCTTCCGGTGTAAATTCTTTTGAAGAAAACGGAAGGTGAGTTTCTCCGAGACGTCAACGGTTTGTTTGGTTGGATATGCGTAATCAAGGGGGTATTCCGCTGAGATGAATTTTCACTGAAGCCTTTTGGATTAAGACTTGGTTCTTGTTTGGAGATGGCATCGATGAGTGGAGTCAGACGGGTATTCTTACGGGGCGAAGAGTTCTTAACTAACTCTAGGGGGTGGATATTTGTTTAATCCAAGAAGGGATGCTTGGTTTTGTCCCACAACGTTTCCTTGCCTTCGGCGTATTGCAAACCCTTTGGTTAATTGAAGTTAACTGCTATATAAAGAAAGAATAACAACGACACCCACCTCAGAAAAAGAATGTAATAGGCCGCTTGTCGAAGAATTCTTCCTTTCGCTAGAATACCTTCAATGTTCGTTTGAACTACGCAACGTAATCTTCCGTTCTTCTTCCTTCTGCCAGCCGGCTCCGTCTTCACCTCCGCTTTTTGTATCGGTGCTCTCCACATAGATTAAATGAAAACACCGTGTCAAAGAGGTAAGGAGCCGGGTAGGAAAAGAAGAGAGGTGGGTGTCCGTAATACTTTATAGTGAAAAATATTCCAAACACTCCCCCTCAGGAAATTAAACTGATAAACACAGTTTAACATTTTAATATTTAATACTAATACTATTTACATTTTATATTACATAGCATATCTATGATATGCAGATAAATTTTTATCAAAGGAAAAGCAACTCCCTGGGAGATAAATTTTGTTTAGTCCCCCAGCGACCTACCCTCTCCCTTGTTTAAATATTTCTTCATCAACAATATTTGATTTTAAATTTACAAATAGTGTGTATATATTTTAGAAGATTTAAAAGTCTTTCAAATATTAAATTTATGGGATATTTTTTTTCCTTAATACATATAAGTTTTTATTTGTTTATAAGTTCATGTGTCTGCAGTATTTACTGTATAAAGTTTAAATGTTAACACATTTTTAAAGATTATAAATATAAAGCTATCTTGAAAAGTTTCATACATAAATAAACTAAGTTATTCTGAAAGTTAAAGTTGATCAGACTTTAACCATTCATCCATTCTTTCTTTAAATTTTACTGCAGCTTTTCTGCTAGGTCGAGAAGCTGAAACAACATTCTCACCAGCAATAATTTCATCAGGATCCGCTTCAACACCAGAAAGAGTTTCTTGACTACCTAACTGCTGCTGACCCTCCCCACTATCTAATTCCAACGGATACAGGTTAGTTACTGAAGTAGTTACAATATTATTATCATGTTTTAAAACTTTAACCACACGAATTAAATTGTCTTCACCTGGGAGCACTTCTACTATTTTGCCAATACTCCAGTATGGGCGAGGTTTAATTGGATTTTTAATAAGTACCACAGAACCTACATATAAATATTTGTTATTTCCCTTATAACAATCTACAAGCGAGAATGAATTACTATGTTTATTTCTTAAAGAAAGAAGATAATCAGTATACCATTCCTTTTGAAATCTGTTAACTATTACATCTCTTAACTCAAGAGAGTTTAATAAATTGTCTCTAATTTCTTCTGAATCAATATTGCTATCAATAAATTCTTCAGAAATAATTAATGATGGGAAAGATACTCGGCATGACATGAGATGATTAGGAGTGATTACCTTTATACTATTCTCTTTATCCCTATATGTTAAAGGACGGTTGTTTATGGCCAGTTGAATATCTGAAAGGGCTGTTATAAAATTAGATTCCTTTACAATTGATCTTCCAAAAGTTTTATATATGCATTGTTTTACAGTTTTAATGAGTCTCTCCCAACTGGCCCCAAACCAAGGAGAGTATGCTGGGATTGTCTTATGCACTAAGTTATATTTAACAAATTTTTCTTGAAAAATATCTGAAGCAATGAGATTTGATAAAAGTGATGTGCTTGAAGTAAATGACCTTGCATTATCTGAATACAAAACTTTTGGCAGACCATATCTATTATAAAATCGGACAAAAGCCATAATAAATTCTTCCACAGACATATTGTTTACAACTTCTAAATGAATAGCTCTTGAATTCATACATGTGAACAGTAATATATATATTTTATGTTTGTTACCAGAAAAATCAGAAGCGAAGAAATGTCCAGTAAAATCTATGCCAGTATGCTCAAAGGGATTAACAAAGTTAACTCTATCTTTTGGAAGAGAAGGTGTAGCTGGGGCATGGAAATGGCTAGAATTGTATTTATGGCATAAAATACAATTTTTCAATACTTTCTTTACTGCTTGTCTAACTTTAAGGACCCAAAAACCAGTTTGTCTAAGATGATTAACAGTGGAATCCACACCCAAATGCTTGCAGGAAAGATGGGAATTTCTTATGATTAATGTTGTTAAATGATGTTGATCACTAAGAATGATTGGGTTTACTGCATCATAACTTAAAAGTAAATTCTAAACTTAAAAGTAATTTTATAAGAAATAGGCAAAGAAAAATCATGGTTTGGCAGATCCTTGGTATTGTTACAATGTTGAAATTTCTTATTGGAAATGGTAGCAGTCAGGGATTCAATAGATCCAATGGGTATAAATCCATTTGATACTCGAAGCATCCTAGCTCCATTCAAATTTTGTAACTCAAAAACCCTGAAATGTTGCAAAATATCATTGCCTAAAATTCCACAAATATGGATTGAATCATTATGGTAATCTGGTATATTTTTACTCAGAGGAAAATCCATAAGTTTAAGCTTGTCTAAAGTTGAAGAGATACCTTTTACAGTCAGATTTAAATTTAGATTTGGTACACAGAAAAAATTTACTTGAGCTTTATCCGTGCTGGGTAAGATAATGGAAGTATCAAAGGAATAACCTTGGATGGACTTATTAATGCCCAGGCTAATTATAGGCCTTGTAATTGCTTTAGCTTTTACACCATACTTTTGAAGTTGGCTATAATCTATTATTGATAACTGAGCCCCACTATCAAGAAGAAAAGGAATTCTCTGAAAACCTGTAGGAGTTTGAAAAAACAAGGATAACACTGGATTTGCAATATCCGCCTTTGATCCAACGGTTAGTCATTTGTCACCTCCTTCCCCCTTCACAGTTTTTGCAGAAGAAAGTGACAGAAGCATGGAAGGACACATTGGGGTTACATGAGTTGAGGTATGGCAACTTTTACATGAAAAAGGTAACCTACTATTAATACCTGAACAAGCACTCTCTCTATGATTTAGGCTAAGACATCTGCTACACATCCCAAGTTCAACAGCTCTTTTGGACCTGCTCTCAAAATTGGAATACTTTTTACAATGTATTGACGAATGATTAGTCAACTGACAAAATTTACACCCAAGTGGTTTATTCTTAACATGAGTGTCAAAATGCACATAAGTTTTATTATCCTTTTTGGTGAACTCAACAGGTCGGTTAGAAACAGACCTATCACTTTTGACCACATTACCATCCCTTTTGGTCTCAAAAGATTTTACACATTCTCTAGGTTTAATCAGTTTATAAATAGATGAAGCATGTGAAAAAATAAGAGCAGCTGATGGAAAGTTATTTTGTACCTTCCTACATAATTCTTTAAGGAAAGGTGAAAACAGTTTAGCTCTGACAATATTACTTAAGAGAACTGACCCTGAAGAACCTTCCTCAGTAAATTTTAGACCAAATTTTTCTAGTTCAAGAGTTTTTGCTTTAAGATACGAGATAAGGTCCATGTTCATTTCAAGATTAGTACAAGGACTCCAAGTAATAATTTGGGTTAGGGTTTCATTAATCAGTAAATCCTGGTCAAAGAATTCTTCCTCTAAAATGGTCCAAGCAGCTTCAAAATTTTCATCTGCTATGGGAAGATTCTCAATTAATGACAAAGCCCTATCTTTAAGATATGCCTTGAGGTAAACTAACTTGACTGAGTTCTTCAAACCTTCAACACTATTAATGGCATTGAAAAAAGAAGCCTTAAATCTAAAAAACTCAAATGGGTCTTGCTCATTTTTTCCAAAGGAGGTAATTTTGAGTTCAGGCAACTGAACTTTAAAACCTGGTATAGACTGAGAAGTGGAGATGGGGTTATTATGACTGCTACTACTGGTATTGCTGCTAGGAGAATTTGGTTCCATTAATTTAGATTCTAGAGTGCTGATACAGGATAGTATTCCATCATTGTAGTCAGTATCCAGCTCTGACAATTCTTCCAGCTCAACATATATTGCCTCTTCCCCTAGCTCTTTTAATGAAGTAATGTACAAATAGTGGGCATTTTGGGCTTTCTTGAGAGCCTCAAACTTTTCTGAATGAGGGCTATTATATTTTTGAGGTATTGAGGGGTGAGGCTTTCTTCGGGTTTTTTGAGGACATTCCTAGTTATTTAGTTAGGGAAATTTTTATGAACCTCAACTCCTCCTTGGTTGGTACTTTTACAGACATATTAAATATAATTGCGCACAAAAATACAAATATTATACACACAAAATAATACACAAAAATTGGACAAGGGAAAGAATCTGCCAAGAAATCAAAATGGAAACTTTGCTGATGGGGAATGTTTGGTTATGGTGCAGCAATCTTAATCCTAACAAGGAAATAGGATGCTGCAATAAGTTGAATTCTTCGACTTAATTTGGTTAATTGAAGTTAACTGCTATATAAAGAAAGAATAACAACGACACCCACCTCAGAAAAAGAATGTAATAGGCCGCTTGTCGAAGAATTCTTCCTTTCGCTAGAATACCTTCAATGTTCGTTTGAACTACGCAACGTAATCTTCCGTTCTTCTTCCTTCTGCCAGCCGGCTCCGTCTTCACCTCCGCTTTTTGTATCGGTGCTCTCCACATAGATTAAATGAAAACACCGTGTCAAAGAGGTAAGGAGCCGGATAGGAAAAGAAGAGAGGTGGGTGTCCGTAATACTTTATAGTGAAAAATATTCCAAAACCCTAATCGAGGAGGAGTAAGAAGGTCTGTACTCGTGAAGATCTCTCGCTCAATCTGCTCATTCTTCGTTACGCGGGTAGATATGGACACCGGAAGTGAGGGACATACCCCATAGGAGAGTAGGGGGGACTATCGCTCATCGTATAAGTCATGGCGAACGCGGCCCGGGTGGCGATTGTCTCAACCGCTCCCAGCGTGGCTGAAATGGGGGGGGGGGGGGGGAGGGGAGACTTTTTGTCTTGTTCAAATACTCGCCTTGATAAGGGCTACATTCCATGAACGCGCTCCTATACTTTCTCACGCTTTTGAGCTTCGAAAATTGTTTGTAAGCTACCCGCGGCCCATCACGTGGAGGCAATGCTTAAAATGCTTAAAAGCGACGTTATTTCTCCCGTTACGTACTTGTTCCCTCACAGAGGACTTTTAATTCTAATGAAAACAAAGCAGAAGTTAATAGACTGACTAATGTTATAAAAGATGTTGGCATAGAAATACAGGCGTGTAGATATTTTTGAACTGTATTTTATATTCTTTTTATTTGTCTTTGTCACCTGTTCTTCATTTTCTTTCGCTACCTATTTCACTATGCGCTGCCTATGACTGTTTTGTCTGTCTCCCTGTGGATGTGGTTGACGCCTTCTCTATCGATTAGTTCAACAAAGGGTGTTTTGCATCTTCAAACTTTCTAATATGTTTGTCTATCTGTCTATCGTGGAATTATGATGAATACCACAAGGCTGACTTATAAGTTGACCGATAGGTAAGACTAGAAAATCTGGCGCCAAAACGCATGGGGAATTCTCTCAAAGGCCAAAATAGACGCCCTCGATGATAGTAAAATAGAATTTTATAGAGTAAATTATAGCACATAAAAGCGAAGCTATAATCTGTTGATAATAAGAGAGTACATAAGGCGCACCTGGTTGCTCTGTAATGACTCGATACGGGTAGCAACACTCTACCGGCTGAATGAGATATTTGATTATTCTATTTCTTCATATCCTTCTTATTGGTCTTCTTCTTCCACTCTTTGTTGTTTTTCTTCTACTTCTTTTTGCACTTTTTAAGTTACGTGTGACTGTATATCTCACTTTGTCGGTCCGTCGGCGGTTGGTCAGTCGGTCGGTCTGTCGGTTGGTCGATCTGTCCGTCGGTCCCCTATAAGCTTTTATCTTTTCTTTTGTAATAACATTGTAACTATTCGGCCGAATCTAACTTAATTTGAAACCCTTATCTTGTTTTTCATTCTCCTTCGAATAATATAATTGCAAGGTCCTCCCAAAGTTAGTTCGGGAATTATTGAAAGTTTCGAAGGTCGTAAGGTCATAAATCAGAATAAGTAAGAGCAAGCGACTTTGGTCAGCAGACTTTGTTTTATCTCAATGACCTCTACTCCTTTCACCGTGGTTACAAGGAGTTACAAGGAAAGAAAGTACCCTAGGAGACCTCACGGTCCATTCAAAGAGGGTACCTTTGGACTAGCAATCGAGCGTGCACATGGCTGCTCAATTGTTTTGCGTCCCTAAACGGACACTTTTCAAGACTTTGTCTAGTCTTGACTTGAACTGGTCAACAGATTCACTGTTGACAACTTCGACTGGAAGTGCGTTCCACATACCGCAGATACTATAAGTGAACAAATTTCCACACAGATTGCGGTTGTAACGCTTCAGTTCAAGTTTGAAGCCGTGATTGCGCGTTCTGTTCTCACTCAGTGTGAAAATATCCCGGTAGTCAACATTGTCGAACCCTCGAAGTATTTTGAAAACTTCGATGAGCTGACCATGCAGTCTACGGGTTTCCAGCGAGAACAGATCTAATTCCCTTAGTCTATCCTCATAACTTTTATGTCGGATAGAGGGAATCAGTTTGGTTGCCCTAGTTTGTACGCGTTCCAACCTTGCGATGTTCTTTCGAAACGAAGGACTCCAAAATTGTACGGCATACTCTAGGTGCGGCCGAACGAGGGAGTTGTACAGACAAAGTACTATCTCCTTGTTACGGTATCCAAACTGGCGCTTTATGTAGCCTAACATCCTTTCGGCTTTCTTCTTTTCCTCGATGCACTGTTTCGAGAACTTGAGGTCGCTAGTGATAGTAACACCCAAGTCCTTCTCAGTGTCACTCGATTCAAGAGCAGTGCCCTTAAGGATGTACTGAGATTTGGGGTTTCGGTGGTCGATATGCATTAATTTGCATTTGTTCACGTTAAAAGGCATTTGCCACGTGTCCGACCATTCCCCAATCTTCCAAGATCTTCCTGCAGGCGGGCAGTGTTTCCCTCCTTTGCCACATTGATACCAAGCTTGGTGTCGTCGGCAAATTTTGAGATTTTGGCAACCATGTCTCGGTCCATGTCGTTGACATAGATAATAAACAGTTGTGGTCCCAGGACGGAACCTTGAGGGACACCACTAGATACGGGCGCCCATTCAGAGGCCCGTCCATTCACCACTACTCGTTGCTGCCCCTCACTTAGCCAGCTATCTATCCAACCTGCTACGTTGCCGTCTATGCCCTGTGCACGCACTTTCCGGAGAAGGCGGCGGTGTGGTACCTTATCAAAGGCCTTTTGGAATTCAAGGTACACAACATCCACCGCTTTATCCCGATCATGCTCACTGAACACGAAGTGAAAGAATTCCATAAGGTTCGTCAGGCATGACCGTTGCCTTCGGAAGCCGTGCTAGGAACTCCTCAGTAGCAGGTTTGACTCTAAATAAGACGTAATCTGGTCCACTATCATGCTTTCCATGAGTTTACCGACTATCGAAGTCAAACTGATTGGTCGGTAGTTTGACGGATGGCTGGGGTCTCCTTTCTTGAAGATCGGAGTCACCTCCGCCTCACGCCAGTCTCTAGGAACGCATCCGGTCCGGATTGACATGTTAAAGATAGCGCACAGAGTTCGTGATACTTCATCGCACACTTCCTTCAACACATTGGATAGAAACCCGTCCGGTCCGGGGGACTTATTCGTCTTTAGGTCAGCGATCTTTTTCTTTATTTCTCCTTCGGTGAAGTCCATTAGCTCCAGCTTTTTCCCCTAGTAGGAATCTGTGAGCTGGGGAATGGGACCACACTCTTTAGTAAACACTGAAGAGAAGTAGTCATTGAGCAGGTTAGCATTTTCTGAATCTGAGTGAGTTAATGCACCCTCCTCGTCCACTAAGGGCCCAATCCTACGATAGATTGGTTTACGGCTATTTACATAGCCGAAGAACTCCTTGGGATTCTCCTTGCAGAGTCTCGCCACTCGGAGTTCCTCAGACCACTTAGCCGCCCTTATGCTGGTCTTCACTCCTCTGGCTAGCATCCGGTACTCGTTAAAGGTACCCAAGATCTTCGATCGCTGGTACGCATTTCTCTTCTCCCTAAGCAGTTGGCCGATTTCTCGATTAAACCACTTTGGTTGAACAGAAGATCGACGGAGGCATTTCAGGGGGATGCAACTTGATTGAAGACTCATGAACTTATTTTTGAAATTGTTACACAAATCCTCAACATCTTTGTATACCGCTAGCCTTACATCAGTCAGCCCAACACGAAGGCTTGCAAAGTCTGCTCTTCTCAAGTCAAATTTCCTTGATTGACTGGCAACAGACCTAACCTTCGGGATCTTGACGGTAAATCTAATTAGTTGGTGATCACTGCCACCGAGCTCTTCACCTACAGAGGGATCCTCAACGATATCATCATCAGAGGTAAAGACCAAAGCGAGGATATTGTCTCCTCTCGTCGGTTCTCTGACCCATTGAGTGAGGAACTCGTTGTTGGCAAACTTCAGGAGTAGCGCGCTCTCGCCACAGGCTGGTCTGGTTTCCCAGTCAACTTGTCTGTTGAAGTCGCCCATAACGATGCACACTCTGCCTTGAACAAGCTCATCCAGCAGCTCGTACAGTTCCCTGTCCTTCTCAACTGGTTGGAAAGGGAGTCTATAAAGCACCAGGGTCCTGTATCTGACAGGACCTATCTCTAGGTCAACGCCTAGGAGCTTTGTGATCGGATATAATGTTGGAGTTCGTAGATTTGATTGTATCCTTGACATACAACATTACACCACCACTTCTTCTGTCTGGCCTATCTTTGTGGAAGAGTTGGTAGCCAGAAACGGTGAATTTACCTTCAAAGTCTCTGTTTGAGGTTTTTATCCACGATTCTGTTATGGCTACCATTTCGGGTTCTTCCGTCGCTACGAGGCCACGGTGCTCAGGAAACTTGTTCCTAATTGACCTCGCATTGAACAGAATAACTTTCAGGGAGTCCTCTAATGTTGAAACGCCTATACTCTTCCGTTTGCCTGCTTCTTGGTTGTCACGGTGGCATTATTTTTGACAACCTCCGAGAAGGTTGTTTGGGGAGAGACTTGGGTGTACTGGCGTATGCCCGCCTTCCCAATGGGCCGGATACTCCTTTGGGTGCGCTCCACAACATCCTGGATGAGGTTGGCTAGGAAATCCTTGCCCTTAAAGGAGAGGTGCACCCCATCCCTTTGGTAGAGGTCTTTTCTATATAGAATACGGCGTAGGGGTCGACAAAAAAGCCCCCCTCCGCCGTACAGAGGTCTGCAAGGCGCCGGCTTAGCGACGTGTTCCTCACGTGGGCAGTCCGGCTTGGACCACACCTTGGAGCATCCCACCACGACGCGTCTGCGGGTTTTCAATCCATAGTCGTCGACAGTGCCCATAACCGTCTTTATAATCTCGCCTGTAGGGCCTACCCTACCTCCTCTGAGGTAGAGGTCGTTGCCACTTACCATAAGGGCAACGACTGAAGTCTCTGAAATATGAGACTTCTCGGCCTCAGCTCTTACCTGCTTATTCCCACAGCCTGGGAGGCAGATCACCTTAACGCTTGTGCGAAGGCGGGCCGCTAGCAGGGGCTGCAGGCCCCGTGCCTGGGAATCACCCACAAGGCTGACCCTGGCACATTTGCCTGCTGAGCTCGGAGTCTTTATTTTCTGAGGCAAGCTCTCCGATTCCTCTCTCTTCCCCGTCATGGTCTTTTCAGGCTTCTTTTTGCTCTTCTTCTTCTTCTTCTTCTCTATCATCTTTTCCCCCTTGTCATCCTTTTAATTAACTTCTTCTAACTTTTCTTTTTCTATTTCTCTCTCTTCCTCTTTCTTCTTTCTCTTTTTCGTCTTTTTTCTATTTTTCTTTTTCCCTTTTGGCGTTTCTGCCACATTCGGGCCCGGCCTCTCTGCAGAGGTGGTGTTTGCCACAGGACTCGAGAGCTCGTTTAACTTCTCTTCGAGCCTGTGGATCTGGTGGGAGTGCTCCTCCTTGAGCCTCTCGATTTTCTTTTCAAGGTCTGTAGTTCTTTTCCTGTAGTAGGTCACTACTTCCTCCACTTCCTTCTTTAAGATGCAAGTGGTATTTGATACTAGATTCCATTTATATTTCTTTATCTTTTTAACTTTCACACTTTTTCGTATTATAACTATCTACAAAGGTCAGTTTATCGTTCTCTCCCTTTAACCCTCTCTCTCGAACTGCCTCTGTAACATTCTCTTTTTACATCAATTTATCTCTCTCTCTAACTTTTGCTCTCTCTAACTTTTTGTTTAGCTTCCTTTAACTAACTCTCTCTAATTCTTTCTCTCCGTCTCTCTCCTCAAACTTTATTTCTTTCTAACGATTGCTTTCTCTAAACATCTCTTTCTCTTTCTTTCTCTTAATCATTCACTTTATCTCTATCTCTCCCTAACTCTATTTATCTCTCTCTCTAACTTTCTCTAATTCACTCTCTAACTTTTGATTTCTCTCTCCAACTCTCGTTTTCTCTAACTTTCTCTTTACCTATCTCTATCACTCAAAATATCTCTCTATCTCTCTCTGCGCATAAAAAAGAAAGAAGAAGAATAAAGGAGTGAAAAAAGACGATAAGAAAGAAAGCAGAAGAAAAAATGGGAAAGGGAGGTAAAAGGTTATCGGAGAAAGGAAGAGGGGAGGAAGACTCTCGTACCAAGCTGACGTCAACAAAGGATCATATATTAAATAGACAACAGTCTATTTTAATCTTAATACATTTTTACATAGGGATCATGTTCGTATTTCAGTCAAGTTCATGTGCCTCATGCGTGCAAAAGGTATATACTCGTATATATATATATATATATATATATATATATATATATATATATATATATATATATATATATATATATATATATATATATATATATATATATATACATACATATATATATATATATATATATATATATATATATATATATATATATATATATATATATATATATATATATATATATATATATATATATATATATATATAAGGATAAATATTGGTTAGGGCTTCTCGTATGTAGCTTCAATTTAATTTGAAGGATGAACGAAAGGACGTATAAAGGGAAATTCATTTCATTTTCTTGATACAACGTTTCGGGTGAACTTTTCACCCATCTTCGGGTACTGGAAATACAATCCGTGGAAAACAATTTAAGTTAGAGTTAAACAGATAATCAAAATGACGAATTTATGGAACGTATTTAATGTTAATTAAGGAAGGGGATAGCGAGAAATTTACAGGTAATTGATATTTTTGGATTATTATGTTGCGAGTTAAAAATTAACGATTGGGGAAACACAGGAAATTTAAGGAAGGACAAAGGTATTTAATATACATGGATTCAAGAATCCTTAATGAAATAGGATTAGGGGTGGTTTTTAAGATTTTAAAATCATCCGTTGTGATTTCAGTTTTACAATTAATAGAGTGAAGCCAACAGGAGGGAATTCTTTCGTAAAGAGAACCTTCCCTGTCCTGTGACTAACACCCAAATGGGAACAGAACCTCGCCGTCAGCGAGCGCACCGTACTGCCTATGTATCTCCCCAGTTTACAATTGGGGCAAGTAAACTCGTAAATAACCGAGCACTTCGCTTCAGGCGGGATTCTGTCCTTACAATTGAAATATAATCATATGTGATGTCTATTTATGGAAATTAACTTAAAATTGGTATGGGAAAAGAATTTATTTAATAGAGATGTAATTTCTTTTGAATTTTTTTTATTTAAAAAACCCAGATCCGGAAAGATTATGTAACGGATATCTTTGCAAACAGTAGAAAATTTAAATTTGGGATGGTAAATATTGTTTAAAAATTGGGACGTAGTTTTTTTTCAGTCAGAGACACAGGAAAACCGTTTCATTTAAAATAGTTAGTCAGAAAGAATTCTCACCTGTTGGCTTCACTCTATTAATTGTAAAACTGAAATCACAACGGACGATTTTAAAATCTTAAAAACCACCCCTGATCCTATATCATTAAGGATTCTTGAATCCATGTATATTAAATACCTTTGTCCTTCCTTAAATTCCGATTCTTCTTCTCACCCACTACTTTTACTCTAAAAAAAATATTACCAACCCCCTAACCTTCTCTTTCTTCTTACGCTCCTCGCCCTTTCTCCCCAGTTATCCTCTAACGGCTGATTGTTTAAGGTTGGTTTATCCTGATGTGCTTCCTGTGTTTCCCCAATCGTTAATTTTTAACTCGCAACATAATAATCCAAAAATATCAATTACCTGACAATTTCTCGCTATCTTCCCCCTTAGTGAACATTAAATACTTTCCATAAATTCATCATTTTGATTATCTGTTTAACTCTAACTTAAATTGTTTTCCACGGATTGTATTTCCAGTACCCGAAGATGGGTGAAAAGTTCACCCGAATCGTTGTATCAAGAAAATGAAATGAATTTCCCTTTATACGTCCTTTCGTTCATCCTTCAAATTATATATATATATATATATATATATATATATATATATATTTATATATGGGTAAAAATCACGAGAGGTAACACGTCATAAGTATAAATATTTGTGAATACCGCGTAAGGAGAAATAAAACTGCATGAATAAAGCTTAAAAGACATTCTATAATCGCAAGTTAAGGAAAACAGAAACTTATTACAACATATTACTTTTACCTTACCATGATAATTTTTGTATGTACTGCCAATGTTAAACAACTTAATATAAGTGTAGTTTTTAAATACAATTATACATTAAAAAATATGCAAATAAAACACGGTCCAAGGAACGATAATGATGTAACATATAGTTTACCCTGTTTGGATTGTAATTTATTATATGTAGGTTAAACATCTAAAGATATCTCTGTAAGAATTAAGCAACACCAAAACACAGTCTCTAAGGGATATTTCAATAATGCTTTGGCCGTCCACAGGCTTAAGATGGGTCACCAGATTAACTGGTCAAAAGCAGATACCATAATGCATATAAATGATTTTAACCACAGAAATATCCTTGAGTAGTTCTTAATCTCCAGCACAAAGGCGAAAAATGTAAATATAAGCCCTGGTTTGTTTTCTTTAAACCCACTTCGATCCTTCTTTCTTAAATCCGACTTATCAGAGATCATAAAAATTCTCACTTCATAGGGAACCTTGCACTGTATAAATAAGGTGTATCTCTATCTTGTAAACGATTGTGAGTTTGAAAATGTCAAGAAGACGAAAGTATTAACTCCAGCCAGTCTTTCATTTTTCCTTACGTAGTATACACAATGAACAAGGCAACAATTTTATATCAATTTAACTTCTTCGTTCATACCTCCAAAGACCACCGCCCAAATGAAACTATGCCTGTGGGATGGAGAGGATGAAAACGGAAATACACGCATCCCTTCTTTATATGACCGAAAACTATCGGCCTGTCGACTCTCTCGTTTCTGTGTATCACTTCCCACAAATGGTGGATGCGTGCTATATATGAAAATGGAAATGCACGCATCTCTTCTTTATGTGACCGAAACCTATCGGCCTGTGTGGTTGGCGCGCATCCACCATTTGTGGGAAGTGATACACAGAAACGAGAGAGTCGACAGGCCGATAGTTTTCGGTCATATAAAGAAGGGATGCGTGTATTTCCGTTTTCATCCTCTCCATCCCACAGGCATAGTTTCATTTGGGCGGTGGTCTTTGGAGGTATGAACGAAGAAGTTAAATTGATATAAAATTGTTGCCTTGTTCATTGGTTCTGTTAGCTCAGTCGGTAGAGCACTGGTCTGGATAACCAGAGATCAAATTTACTTCCCATTTTTGAAAAATTTATAACGCAAAAATAATTAAGTTATAAAAGTTGGTGTTATATAAATTGAAAGAGGAGATCTTGTAGATTTATTGGGCTACAAAAGTTACTTCAAATTTTTATTGTGTATCTCTAATAAGTATATAAATAATATAATATACAGTAATGTCCTACTTATTATTAACCCATAATATCAAGATACAGCGAAGAACAGCGGTATAGAATTGTGACAACTTATTTCAAACCTAATTAATTAATTGTCACCTTGCAGTGGAACTTAAGAACAGTATTTAATCAACGAAACATCCCCTCGAGGCATTGCATTCTTGCAATGGTATCAAGGTTCAGAAAATCCGAGTCCTAGGTAATAAAGAACACTCTGGTAGATATATGGTGGGTTAGATTTGGTCCCTAGCTAGGGTACCTGGACATTCTTTAGTACGTAATGGCACGTTGGAGGTCGCTGATTATAGGCGGGTAGTTCGCCAATAAGGTGCTGATTATGGGTTTACCGGTGAAGTTCGACACGGCTGCATCCAATCTAAGTACTAACCTTTACCACTGTTGCTTAACTTCGACGTAGCACTACTGGGGTATTCAGTTAACGGGCGCTGACCTTGGGCTGACTTCAATTGTGGGGAGATTATCCTCTTGCTTGGTTTTAGTGAAGTAGGATGGGTAAGAGGACCTGTTAGATTATTCTTAAGAAAAGTAATTTCGGAAAGCGGATTCAAGGGACTTTTTATTGGGTGAAGGACTCGGTAGGCTTAGGCAGAAAAAATATGATTGAACTTGTGTTGGGTATTTGAGGCAGGCCTACTAAAGATCAAGCCTATTTTGACTATTCTTCTGACTACCTGACCAACTGACTATCTTTAACTCTTACTTGACTCTCCTGTCCTGACTGCCCCTAGGCTCTACCCAGAGCTATATATATATATATATATATATATATATATATATATATATATATATATATATATATATATATATATATATTATCGAAAACACGTGAGCGTGGCCCGCTTTTAACCAATAACACAGTTTGGGCGGAGCTTACTCTGCAGGATGTTTATTTGTGTGTGCACGGAGATAGAGAAAGTCTTTGTCTCAAATTTAGCCCATACAATCTTGCATTTCGCAGCCCATTGACAGTAAATAAAGCCCGTATTTTGCCTGTCTTCAGCTCGGTGTCATGACAGCTGTGGCGTTTCGCAGAACCTTGGTGATTGCGAGAGGTGTGTAAGTGTATATGCGTGTGAGTGTCGCGTATGCGTGTGGAAATTCGTTCTGCCTGACGCTCTTTATAAGTATAGTAAATGATATTGTTTACATGATCAGATAGTGTGTATGATTATTTCTCTGTAAAAAATATATATATATATATATATATATATATATATATATATATATATATATATATATATATATATATATATATATATATATATATTAATAAATGACAAAATGTCATATATTTTGCATCCATTTCAAGCTTTCATAGGATAAATATGACACTCATTATGAGGAACAGCCACTAACGTCAACTAGGATACGTTCCAGTCAATTTAGAATTTCTCGAACATCATTACAACGTATCCTAACAAAAAAATTGAAACTTCATCCACACAAAATCTGAATAACTCAGCAATTAAATACTGCAGACTATCAAAAAAGAAGAAACTTCGCACACGCGTTTTGGGGACTAAGAAATGAGCCGACCCTAACCTCGCTCCTAATCCTGTCCGATGAAGCCCATTTTTACCCTACTGGATACGAAAATAAGCAAAATTACATATTCTGGTGCGCTGAAACCCCCATGATAATTCCCGAACAGCCTCTTCATGCACAGAATGTTACGGTCTGGCGCGGCATAACGAGTTTGGGAATCATTTGGCTCTATTGCTTCGAGGATGCTCACCCCAAAACAGTAACAGCAACAGGAGACACTTACAGAGAAATGATACAAGATTATTTATTGCAAAAACTGGAATATTTGGATATGCACGATATGTGGTTTCAACAAGATAAGGCGAACCACACACAGCCAGAGAAGCCATGGAAACAGTAGGAGAAGCTTTCCCTGGTTGGTTAATTTCACATTTAGGTGATGTTTCTCGGTCACCACGGTCACCTGATTTTACCCCTCAGAATTTATCCTTTTGGGGATATCTTAAAATAAGGTGTCTGTAAATTAACCTAATAATCTTAAAGAATTGAAACAAAACATCATTGAAGAAATCGATAAAACTACTTCTTATTTTGGGGGAAAATACCATGGAAAATATGATGCATAGAACCAGCCTTTGTTTTTTATAATAATGGAAAACGTTTAAAGTATATATATATATATATATATATATATATATATATATATATATATATATATATATATATATATATATATATATATATATATATATATATATTTGAATAATAAAAATTCAAGCTCTTTTTTATTTTACATATCATACACTTTTATCACTTAATTATATTTTGTGTTATTAATTTTAAAAAATGTCAGGTAACTTTTTAGGCCATCCTTTATAAGAAACCTGAAATGGAGCTAGGCATACCATGTGGCAGGATCTTAAGAAGAACGATGGACCAACAGAATTAGTGATTGGGCTCTAATTAATAAAAGAGAAGGGGAAATAAGAGTAAAACAAGATGGAGAGATGATCTTCAAAAATATCTTAAAAATATGAAAAAAAATTCACAAGACCGACAAAAATTCAGAAAGATAAGAAAGGGTTTCTTTCAACATTGGTAGGCAAATGCTCGAAATGATTATATCCATAAAACTATTTTTCAAAAATAGGATTTTTTGTTTTTGCGATGGTTTGAATAATAATAATAATAATATATATATATATATATATATATATATATATATATATATATATATATATGTATGCATATTTTTTTCTCTTTTTTAGTTATGACCTATGCATATTTTAAGTTTTTATCCAAGTTCATTCTAAGAGTTCCTTTAAAGTTTAAAAAAAAAATGGTGAAGGTGAGAAAAATAAATATGATTATCGAATGTATTTAAAGGCCCAAGGAAATGGAAATTGGTAACACAACACGAAAAAACGCTAAGGAGAATATTACATGAACCAATCAAAGCTTAAGAAGGAAAATGGGAGATGTAGAGAACGGAAAGATAAGGAAAACTATTTTAGCCGTTATATGAAAATAAATAAAGAAGTTGGATTTGAACTTGTGTCATCAAGCTGTCATTTTTATTTATTTTCATATAACAGTTAAAATAGTTTGCCCTATCTTTCCGTTCTATACATGTCCCATTTTCCTTCTTAAGCTTTGATTGGTTCATGTAATATTCTCCTTAGCGCTTTTCTGGGTTGTGTTACCAAGTTCCATTTTCTTGGGCCTTTAAATACATCTATATATCACGTCTTATGTGATTTTCAATTATGATTAACGAATATTTGGGAATTTTTCAAAACAAAAAGAATTACAAATAATGAATTTCAGACAATTAATTAAAATTTATTTTATTATACTTTTTCGTATAATATAAAATTTATCGAAGTTATCCTCCATAATCCAATATTTTAAGAACGAGATTTTTTGAAGGTTTGAATAAGATTTTTTCTTATACTCAGGTTGTCACCTGAGTATATTAAATTTTTTATCAAAGTTATTTCTAATAATTCCTTTATAATATCAAAAAAATAAAATGGTGAAGTTCGAAAAAAATATTAAAACTTTGGCAAGGGAATTATTACAGCAAATTTAGATGGAGAAAAAAAAGAATCATGATAGGCCGTAGGCCAGACCGAAAGTCTGCCAGCTAAGCGCAAGCTCCTTCTGTAAGGAGGAGTGACGAAACTGCTCTTCTTGTATCAAAGTAGTTTTATAATTATAATCATTATCAAGAGGAGATAGCTACTGGCCCTAAAAACAATTAAAACAAAATAAAACAAGATGGTAAAAATAATTTTTTCTGGCCTTTTAATTTTTAAAAAATCAAAATGGTGTTATTAAAGTCGGATAGGCCGTTAGGAGGAAGGGGTTTTGGTATATTGAATGATTTTATCAAAGTTCTTTCTAAGAGTTTATTTAGAGAACGAAAAATTAGAGCGCAAAGCTGTTTTTTCGCATATTCAAAACTTTTATCAAAGTTATTTCTAAGAGTTACTTTAGAGTTTGAAAAAAAACATTTATTAGGAATGCTTTTTGCTATATTTGAAGCTTTGTATCTTTTCTCTTATTATGGTGTAATTTCGTCTCCTCAGCCAGATGGCTGAACATCCGGTTACTCGAGTGATTAGGTTGTGATATTTAATATTACGATATCCTTTGGGCTTTACTTAAGGAAATAATAATTTTTTTTCACCCTTAAAACATGACAACGTATGAACTTGCTAAAGAAAGAACAATGTCTGGAGGGTTTTACCGTACAGTGAGCTTACAGAGGGATTTGCAGGGAAACGTGCAAGTGTTTCATTAATGCAGTTCCTGATAGATCGGCAGAAACATTATTATCTATAATTAATCCTTGCCAGAGATGCTGTATAACATTTGACTCTTAAACACTCGCAGAACTTTAAAAATCAGGAAATAGGTGCCCACACAAACAAAATAGAGTCGCTTTGGGCCAAGGCGAAAATAGGGAATACAAAAGAATGTGGAACTGCTCGTTCGCTGAGCGACTCTTATATATGTACGAGTTTTTATGGAGGCCACGAAATGAAAGAAAAGAGTTAGTTGCTCAAATTTACAAAGACATTGTAAAGTTGTATCTATTAAATAATGTTTAGCTTTCACTTTTTTTACTGTCCTTAGATTTTATTTCCTCTTATTCGCCCCCTAAACCTCCCAAATACTTATAACATAGAAATGATCCCATCCCTCCATTTCTGGGCATGAGAAAGACAGTTCAGCCTCCTTACCGTGCCGTTCAGCAATCTATTTGAGGAGAAGAAATTGCGCCATAATAAGAGAAAAGATTCGAAGCTTTTATACAAATAATTTATAAGACCTACCATTTTTCACTCACCTTATACTTTTTACTCCGTGAATATAAGAATGAATATGAGGAAGGTTGTAATAAAATAAATTTTAAAAAGAAGAGAATAATAATAAGATTTTAGAGGATAAAGATTACGACTACAAAAGAGTAAATCAGAAGGAATTTATTCCAAAAAATATTGGAAGTTTACTACTGGGAGAAAATACAGAAAAAGAAGAAAGCAATAATTATATTTCAGAAGAATTTCACACTATCGAAAAGGTAACTGCTCAATTCGATCCTGTAATTGAAACAGATACCTTAACTTTACCTTGGCCGTAGGCCACAGACCGAATGTCGGCCTGTGAATCACAATCTGCTCTCATATATATATATATATATATATATATATATATATATATATATATATATATATATATATATATATATATATATATATATATATATATATATATATATATATATATATATATATTTCTCTATAATTTGAGAAGGGGATTTTTTGGAGTATTTTAATAATAATTTCATCTTAGTTTGGTCATGACTTATATTTTTTCTCAAAGTTATTTCTAATAATTCTTTTATAATATCAAAAAACAAAATGGTGAAGTTCAGAAAAAATATAAGTATCAAAACTTTGTGAATTTTTCAAAACCCAAAGAATTAAAAATGGTGAAGTTCAGAAAATTTATTTCTATATATATTCTTCTTCTATAACTATATTTTAGCAACGTGATATTTTTTGTAAAGGGGGGAAATTTAGTTTAGAGTTCCTTTTTAAAATTATTATAATTATTATAAAGTCCAGAAAATTTATAAAATTTAACCATGGTTGCTTTTTTTTAGATTGTAAATTTGAATTTTAGTAGCGAAGCGCAAGCTCCGTCCGTAAGGGGAAGTGGCGACGCCATTGCTTGGTATATATATATATATATATATATATATATATATATATATATATATATATATATTAGGGTGGCCCTTATTTTTTAAAGTTTGAAATGTTTTACTCTCACCACTCAGGGTGGATCTACTTATGGAAAAAACCTTCCACGTAAAATTTCAGATCATTTTGAAATCCAGCGCAGATAAAGAAAGAAGAAACATTTGTGGACAATTTGGATGACCTCTTTGACATATCTCATGCTAACGCGCTAGATATGATAGTTCTTCAAGAAGACAAAGAATTTCTTCTTGCCCAACGAGAGAAAGGACGGCGTGGAATTATGGGATCTGTGGATAAGACCCTGTCAATAAAGGAAGAGCGAACTATGCAGAAAAGGAAAGCTGAAGACATGCGTGAGAAAAGGAGTAGAGAGGAATGCGAAGCATTAACTTCTAAAGGAGTTATTCTTGCATCTTCTTGAAGCAGTGAACATGGAAACAGTAGTGAAGACAACATATCTGAATTATCTGATGAAGCGGAAGAACCTCACCCAAAGCGTTCTAGAGCTAAATAAAACATAGTTCAACCTTCTCTTGCAGCTGCACTTGATCGTACTGGCGTATCAGATAGAAAAGCCACAATTGTTCTCACTGATACTGCTCTTAGCCTTGGCCATGATCCGCATAATCTAGCGATCAACAGAACAACTATAGCTCATTCAAGACAGAAGGCAAGAGCTTAACTTGTTCGACACATTCAAAAAGAGTTTGATGCAAATGAACCACTCACAGTTCACTGGTATGAAAGCTTTTGCAAGATCTGACATCGAAAGAACATATGGATCGCCTCCCCATTCTCTTATCTGGCCCGAGTATTAATAAACTTCTTAGTGTTCCCAAGCCAACTTCTGGAACTGGTGAAGCATAAGCCCATGCTATAGTTGATGCCCTACAAGAATGGGGAATATCTGAAGCAGTGGCAACAATGAGCTTTGACACAACTGCTGCAAACACAAGACGTCGAAGTGGTGCATGTGTTTTATTGAAACAGATACTTGGCAGAGATTTTCTGCATCTTGATTGCCGTCATCATATCATGGAACTTGTTTTAGCAGCAGCCTTGTTTATCCACCATGGGAGGAAGCTCTGGTCCTGAAGTTTTGCTTTTCAAGCGATTTCAAGCCGTATGGGAATCCTTTGATTCCACATCTTTTGAGCCAGGAGTTGCAGAAGTTAGTGTCAGTGCAGTGATTCCAGATGATGTTCAACAACAAAAAATTGCAGAAGATACAACCGTGTGATGATTACCTTGAGCTTCTGGAGCTTTCAATTTTGTTTCTTGGAGATGTTCCTCCTCGTGGTGTAAAATTCAGGGCCCGAGGACCGGTGCATCATGCATGTTGGATGAGTAAACTCCTGTATGCTTTCAAAATTTATATGTTTCGGAAGCAGTTCAAACTCACAGCTAAGGAGGAGAAGGGTCTCAAGGAGTTTTGCATTTTTGGAATACTAGTATATATTGAGGCATGGTTTACTGCCCCAGTTGCACAAGAAGCTCCTCGACGTAATTTGCCTTCAACAAAGTCCCTAATTCAACTACCCAATGCAACCGTCTCCAAAGCTACATCAAACAAACTGTCAAAGCATTTCTGGTATTTTTCTGAGGAACTAGTGGCCCTCAGTTTCTTTGATGATACTGTTCCTCCTGAAGTAAAGCAGCGTTTGGTTGGCAAGCTTCAAGATGAAGACGATGAAGAGGAACCTCTGAAAAGACCTCAGCATCAGGCTTCTTTCCTAAAAGATAAACAACACCTGGAAGATTTCGTTACTCTAAAGACAATGAAATTCTTCAATAAGCTTCGACTGGACACCAGCTTTCTAAATGAAGATCCACCTGTTTGGTATAGAATAGAGGGTTTCCAATCCACTCAAACAATCGTAAAGAGCTTGGAAGTTATAAATGATAATGCAGAAAGTGGAGTTGCACTTATGCAGTCGTATAACCAACTCTTGATGAAAGATGAAGAACAACTGCAATTCATATTGCAAGTAGTTTCTGAGCTCGACGCGTCTACCCAGATATTCGTAAAGGAACCCTCATTCAACCCAGCCAACAATGAGAAAAGTAGCATCTGTGACACCCCTGCCTTGAGCAGCTAATACCGGTTTAGGGCGGACCTGGAGCTGAGTGACTACCTCTAAATATTAATCAAAATGCAACAAATTTATACAGCAGTGTTTCTGAGATAAGTGGATCCAATTTATGGGGTGAGAGCTATAATAAAAATATTTTTGATATTTACCCCCAAATAAGGGCCACTCTAATATATATCTTAAGAAAGCAGAGGGGTTGCGCGTTTCCAGTCGTATACGTATTTTTAGGATAAATAAGCAGGCGAAGTTTAGGAAGTTCATTATTACTCGTATATATTAACTTCTTGGTACCGACGTTTCAGATAAGAACCCAATCTCAAGGATATGACATAATAAATATATACAAACATAAGAATTTTTTAGAGAAGTTATCAGATATTTATAAATTATCCAGGCAATGGCGTCGCCACTCCCCCTTACGAGGGGAGCTTATGCTTCGCTACTAAGGTTAAAATTTTAAATCTAATAAAAACCAGCCATGGTTAAATCTTTATCAATTTTCTGAACTTCGCCAATTATAATAATTTTAATATAGATAAATATAGAGTTATAGAAGAAGATATATAAAAATAAATTTTCTGAACTTTATCATTCGTAATTCTTTGGGTTTTAAAAAATTCACGAAATTTCGATACTTTATTTATTTCTGAACTGCACCCTTTTGCTTTTTTGATATTATAAAAGAATTATTAGAAATAATTTGATAAAAAACATAAGTCATAACCAAACTAAGATGAAATTATTATTCAAATACTCAAAAAAATCCCTTTCTTAAATTATAGAGTTAGTGATGATGATATGGGTTGATTTTTGTGGGAGTGGATTTGGCGTGTGTGATTCGTGGGTGATTATAGTTGCAGTAAAAGTGGAAATGAGCTTGTGTCGGAGTTTAAAGTGAGGTTTGTAAATGTGATATAAAGATATTGAACAATAAGAACAAAAAATAAGTGGAATCCAAAGAGAATGAATCATGAAACAAATAAAGAAAGAGCCATAACATTATGCGACAACAGACGCGTATGTGCTTAACCGTGAGTACGTATGAATCTAATCCAAGCACACACACTCATGACGAAAACATGTAAATACGCTGAATGAGTACTAGCACTACTTGCGTGGAAGTGCCGCAAGTTGTGATTGCGCACGTCAGCCCTTTCTCAGTTGAGGTGGTTAGGGGCACATCCTGTTTGTAATTGTGAACAACCATTTCCTTCCACGCTAAGTCTAGAAGGCCGCGTTGCTTTATTTAATTAATAATTCTACGCATAATCTTTGTTAATCATTTTTGAAGGGGATTTTTTTTTTTAGACATTAATTATAACAGTCACACATTCTTGTGCATAGGCCAGGTGCATATTCACTTTCCATACCACCACCATTTTCCTCACAAACTTCGCTTCGACGTTGACATAAAATATAATGGCTCGTTTTCACTTCTCTCTCTCTCAATCTACACCTGCATTGGAAAACAACGTTTTTTGTACTTACGTTTATCTGTCGTTTCCCTTCCTTTATTGAACTGTTGATGTCGAAAACTGCGTAAGTCTTCTTTAACGATGTCCGCCTGAAACTGATTTGTAAACATATTGACGCGGCCTCTTATAGTGAAACCATCATAGCAACGCGTCGTTGCACGAACGGGACGGGACACGAAAGATTAATTAATGATTCGTGAGGGGCAATTTTTACATATTTTGGTCAACCTTTCGGAGAAGATTTCTCGTGTACCCAACGAGCGAATTTTCCCTCATTCTAGAAACAATGAATTGAGGAAGAGATAGAAGATAAAGAATTAAGATAAATAGCTAGAAAGAATAGTAATAGTAGAAAAAAGGTTTAGGATAAAACTAAGGATCACTTTTGGCCATCTTCTGACATTTCATCAAGCAACATTTATTCTGTTACTTTATATGTGATTGATGGCACCCATATTTGTGTCCATATTCAGCAGGTGATTCGTAACATAAAGTGTATCGAAAGCGCATGAAACTATTGGAAATAGCCGAAGTTCTCTTAAAATACAGCATTTTGGGTGTAACGCATATTCATGGTGTTAAGACAATCATGAACATTAAATCTGTTATGGATGTATAGAATCTAAATGCTATAAGAGAAGAAAATAAGAAAAATTAGTGTTGGAATAAATATTTATTGCCCTGAGATCATTTGCAGATTTTTAATTAGAAGGAATACGTAAAATTTTCTACCTAAATATATAAACAAATCATATAATAACAAAGTATAATAAGTTAAAAGTTGTTTAAACTTATAAGAAATACAATAAAGGTAAATTAGATTAAACATGTTTAAATAAGAATTGATCAAGAGCTAGTGGACAAAGACACTCTACTTTTGACTATCTTTGAACTGTCTGTTGGCGACTGATGAAGTCAAAGTTTTGGTGCCATCGGCGGAAACATTCTTGTAATATCTCGGATGGTTTCCCAGAGGTGATTTCTGTTTTTGTAAACTTCCTGCCAACATCTTCTAAACATCTATTTTCAGGATGTTTCCCAAGTTTTATATTGGATTTAAGTTACAACTTTTGGGAGACCAGTCCATGGTAAGTCATGACTAGGAACATTGACCTGCATGAAGACACGTAACTTCCTCATCCTCAAAGACTGTCTCTGGAACCAAGTACGAAGATTTTCTCTAGGAACTCTCAGTACGCTTTCGAATCCATTTTAACACAGTCATCCATTTTGAAGGTTCCTATTGGCTTGTCTCCAATAATTACACCACAAACCATCAGTTATCTTCCTTAACAGGGGGCATTTAGAGAACGCTTCATCGAATGTCCAGTCACAACATAGCCTCTTGCCTTACCATCTAACCCATCCAGAGGCCCTCTTGATTCTTCAATAGAGATATTTTTCATCTAAGATTAGAAAACAACTTCTCTTAAGCAGTTGAATCCCTGAATAAATATTGTAAACACAACTTTTAATAAAAGCCTTACAAAACTGCATAAATGATCAAATCTAGACCTCCTCCAAGGCTTCAAACAACCAACCCATTCCTTCCCTTCATGAATGGTTTGACAAAACCCCTACGAAAGATAAAACGACACTCCGCCATATTGTGGCGTCAGAACCTGTTGCAGGCCTTCTTGACGGTTCCCCTGTTTAACTGGGTAAAAACTATGGTCATCTTGGACCTAAGCTCCACCTTGGTGGTGCATATGGACTTGTTGGTCTCTCTTTCTCAACCACGCCCCACACATACACCCTGAACCACGCTAATAGCTTAGTGGAGAAAGTTAGAATTTTTCGGTTTTCTGTGAATCAATTTGATGAAGCTTTTCCCAGATGGTCTTCACAATATCGCAACACTAATGTTGTTTCCATTATGCTGTTTTATTCCTTTAAATTTTTATTCCAGATTTTTCGTTTTGGGGGTGAACCACGCGAATATCATATATCCTCTTTAAGAACGATGGGACGACGTCGCAGAGGCTTCTACGATGAAAAAAGTCCTGTCCTCATCAAGGAAAGTGCTGAAGGACCCTTTGTTTATGTTATTGCGGAGAAATTAGGTCGCTATGTGGATACGGTTTCTGAAGGGTCATTCACTAAGGAAAAAGCGATCTGATTGTGGGAACGCCAAGACTGACACTTATGGATTTTAGCCTTTTTGGTCGCCAGTTTCGTGGGAAACCCAACAAACAAGCAGCGTCATTTTCACCGCCACTGGTTGTCCCCATGTACCGAAGACCACCAGGAACCATATCCTAGGGACCATGGCTTCCGTGCAAGCTATCCTGAAACTGCCTCCTTCAACGTTAAAAGCAGGGAGTAGGAGTCATGTTGTGGGTCGGTATAATTGCACACAAACTTGTTGGCCCAATTAGAGTGCCTAATTGGGTTAAAGGGACTGCAGCCGTTTACCGGAATTTCTTGAGGGAGGTCTTGGATCCCTGACTGATGACATACCGTTGTCACTTCAAAGGCTTTAGTTTTCATACATGAAAACGCTCGACCTCACTCTGCTAGGGACACCCAAGCGTTCCTAGGCTCTTACGGCATACAAGGTGACAAGTTTATAGTGTGGCCACCAGCCTCTCCGAATCTCAACCCAATTGAAAATTTGTGATCCATCATTAAACAAGATGTTTATGCCGATGGACGCCAATTTTTTCCCGAAAAAGTCTTAGGAGTTATCATCAAAGCGGCAACAGAGGCAGTCCACATTGATACTATTAAGAAATTGACATTCCATGCATGATAAGGTTTTTGAAGCTACTCGTCGAAATGGCGGTCATATACAAAATAGTAATTTACTTTGTTTTTATTCATCCCTATCACATCACGTTGTCGACTTATAATGAGACGTTACGTTTCTCTTTTTGTATAGCATAAGTAAATATTTATATATATTATAATATATATATATATATATATATATATATATATATATATATATATATATATATATATATATATATATATATATATATATATATTATATAATATATATATAATATATGTTTACATTATATAATATTTCTATATATGAATTATAGATATATTTCTAATATTGATAATATATTTTTCTTTTGTTTTAGATTGTGAATATGTATAGAGGCTGTATAAATTCAGCATACATTGTGATAGAACGAGTTGAATCTGTGTTAAATTCAACTCCTATCCCATATTAGTTAAAACCTCGAGGAGGCCCACGTGCATCTTCGATTCGAGGCTTGGAGTCTTATCAACAGCTGCCGGACGTCAATGTTTAAACAAGGAGGTTATCGTCCCCCCGTTCGCCCCCATACGCCGACCTCGCCAGATCGAGTTAGGCTTATGAACAGATAAGGCATTTTTCTCCGGCCCAGCTGTGCGTTCCCTCCAAGCTTTCACTCCATTCTCCCCCACGCCAAGGAGATGTCCTGGCTATTTATATGGACTCTTTACCACTAAGATCAGATTGGAGATCCAGATTTTCGTCGCGAAACATCACCACGACCCTCTCTCCCTTTGTGCGCCAAGGGACCTCGGCCTCGAGATTCACCATCACTTGTCCAGGAGGACAATATTCCTTGAGTGCCAAAGGTTCGAGCCTTTAGTGACGTCAAGTCCCCAAGGCATTCCCCCCTGCTGTTCAAGGATAACAGCATTAGAACAGTCATTGTTCGTTTTGAGCCCTTCGCCAAGAAACGGTTCTCATCCCCCCCCTGTTGTTCAAGGAGAACAACATTAGAACAGCCATTGTTCGTTTTGAGCCCTTCGCCAAGAAACGGTTTTCATCCCCCCCCTGTTGTTCAAGGAGAACAACATTAGAACAGCCATTGTTCGTTTTGAGCCCTTCGCCAAGAAACGGTTCTCATCCCCCCCTGTTGTTCAAGGGAGAACAACATTAGAACAGCCATTGTTCGTTTTGAGCCCTTCGCCAAGAAACGGTTCTTCCCCCCCCCCTGTTGTTCAAGGGAGAACAACATTAGAACAGCCATTGTTCTTGAGCCCGTAGACAAGAGACGGTTCTCATCCCCCCTTTGTTCAGAAGAGAAAAAGTAGAACAGCCATTGTTCGTCGAGCCGTTCGTCGAGTAACTGTTCTCCTTTCCAAGACGCCTCGTCAGGATCCTGTTATCCCCCCCTTCGGCTGGAACTCGCCAGCGGACCGAATACTCCTTCAAGTACCTTCCACTGCACCCTAATGAAGTTACGTAAGCCAAGCGTCACCTTTTGAGTATTGATCCCTTATTTGTCAATTCTATCCTGTGCTTTAAATGGTTTATCGAACCATCCCATCTCTTTAACTCCATATTTGTTTTACCTTTTTTGATCCCTTAAATCCTTGGATTAGCCCGAGTCTCCACGACCCTTTCCATTCTGTTTGTCAATATTTTCCGTTTTTGTGTTTTGTTTATAGTTATTATTAATAAAACTCTATTTTATTAATGATAGCAATATTATTATCCTTGAGCTCAGTTCCACTTCTTAAGCATTTTGAAGATACATAATATCGGCCGCCAAGACAGTAAAACGCACTCTAGAGATAATTAAGGAAGTTCCCTCAACGAATAGTGTTATATATAGTATCGTCGGGAGTCATTCTACGACATACATATTTTGCTATGTCAGCGGGCAATTCACCCTTTCAGATTCCCGGAGCAATATTAGTCCTTTGTTGAAGCGTTGTTATTTAGCTTATTTTGGCTGCAGATTAGGAGACCAAGACAAGCCATTTGACCTACACAAAGCTTGAAAGAGTTAAATGTATGCCCTTTGGAGTACCAATGGTAAGGCGAGAGCGGAAGAATCACCATCATGACTGCTACTTTTGTATGACTAAAGTAGCTGGATTCAACAAGAAGACTAAAGATCGCATAATATACCCAAATATTCCTTCAGCAATAAAACCTGTTTCATACTCAGATGATACACTTGTGTCTGTGCCACCTGAGATGTGGGAAGTTTTATCAGAGTTCGATACTAGTGATACTAATCAGATGGAAGTACACTATGAACCACCAACAAATGGCGATCCCAAACTCTTCAACCAAGCTGAGCTCAACGACCTGGTGCGAGACCTTAACCTTCCAAAAGAAAGTGCACAGTTACTTGGCTCTAGACTGAAGGAACACAGGCTTCTAGCTTCTGGAACAACATTTTGAGGAAGGATTAGCATGTGTCGTGGTAAATCCCTGATTTTCCTTCAATCAGATTGTTTATAACTTCTTGGGAAACATCCTCTCCCTAGAATATGAAAAAAGGATCTAAGGTCTGATTTCAAGTTTCCAGCAACTTGGATCTAGACTGAGTGTGAAGATGCCTTTTTTTCACTCACATCTTGACTATTTTCCCATGAATTGTGGGAACTACAGTGAGGAACAAGGAGAAAGTTTCCATCAGGATATTTGCACCATGGAAACTCGATACCAGAGTAAATGGAATGTCAGCATGATGGCGGATTACTGCTGGTCATTGAAAAGTGATGGTCCCGATGCACAGCACAAGCGGAAATCGCAGCGGTACCCCTTCCTTTGAATCGGTATGTAGGTTAACCATGCGAGCATGTTTTTTTTACATTCATATGATTTGATTTTGATGATTTTGATTCATTTCATGATAACCGTGATGTATTTCATGTTGATTTGGTATACATATTTTTTAAAACTAAAATAATATGCTTTTCCATGATTATTTATTCATTTGAACTAAGTAACAATATATTAGAAATGCACATTTATTGTTATCATTAATTTGTATTTTATTCGAAATCCTTACGTTATAGAAAAAAATGGATTAGATATTTAAAATCAGCAACCCAAGAATATGTAAGATCACATCCATGAATAAAGATAAAAATTAAAAAAATTCCAAAATGCAGACCAGTGTAGTTCATTATGTCAATCCATCGTCTATTATAATTATGGTTTTCGGCTAAATAAATACGCAAGTATGCTTAATGTGTATAATTATCCTTCGTTTTCCCCAAATATGTCTAGATGTGCTACTTACATACAAAAGCTATTGGCGTGGTTCACCCCAAAGACGACGAATCTGAAATAAAAATTGAAGTACGTAACACATCATAATGAAAAAATAACATTATTTTTGCCATATTATATAGATCAGCTGGAAAATGGTTAATAAACCTTGATTCACAGAGAACCGAAAAATCCTAACTTTAAATTATAAGTAATATGCCTGGTTGAGGGTAAAATATTCCATGGGGTTGTTGTCTGGGTATTTGGTAGGCCAAATATTCGGAGTGATGTGGTCAGAGAAATTTTCTGATAGCCAAGACTAGGGCCTGATCTCTCCTGTCACACATACAGCCTTCTAGCGGCCACCATCTCGATTCAGGACAACACCAACTCCTCCAGACACTCGATGTAGCCCTCCGTATTATGTTCGAGGTCCTCTGGAAAGATAAACTGGAGCATAACGTGGCCCTTAATACTAACTGTCGTAGAATTCTTTCTGATAAAAACCCTACTTACCTTGACACCACTTTTATTTAGTGTCGTAGAATTCCCCCCCTTTTTGTTCTATCTCTAAGAGTGCTAAGAGTGTCTAATATATTGATATTATAAGAATATCTTAAAGAACAGAGCCGTTCTGCAACACGTAAGGATATATATAAGAGAAACGAACATTAATCCCAAAATAAACTTATATTTTACCTTTGTCAATTGAATACATAACATTTAAACATTAATTAAAGCAATACTCTGAAGATTATCCTAAACAAGCATTAATTAAATTAGTTGACCCACAAAATTAAGTTAACGTTTTCTCTACACACAACAATAATATAAGAATTAGGCTTACGGACTCATGTGGAGTTTAAAGGGCCTCAGAAATGTTATTGACTCACGACGCGTGCCGGGTGTCCAGTTGTAGATGGGCAAAATTCCACGGTCGTTTTGGCGAGGGTAGCAGCTGGGGGGTGCACACGTTCTTCCGGAGGGGGGGGAAGGGTTCTTCAAGGACGAGAACCAATACGGTGCTTTATGCAACACCTAGGCAGTCGTGGTCTCTCTGGCGAGAGTGAGTCGAACTTGGTTCTTAAACCCAGTTAACTTGGAGTGCGGTGTGATCACCGAGTAACGAGCTCGAGGAGGAGCTTTTCTCCTTCGTTACTTATTTCCTTATGAACGAGGACTGAACTCAGGAAAGGTCTTCTTCAAAGGCGAGGATAAGGGAGGGGGGTTTCTCTGGCGAGAATAAGTTACTTAAAGTTTGGTGTGGCCACCGAATAACGGGCTCGAGGGGGAGCCTTTTCCTTCTTCTTAATTCCTCAAGGACGAGGAATACCCCTGGTGTTTAAGGTGCACCAAGATATGAGGAGTCTCTCTAGCGAGAGTAAGTTCACCTTACCAAAGTTAACTTATCGTTTGGTTTGATAACCAAGGACTTAGCTCGAGGATGAGCTTCTTCTTAGCCCCTTAAGGTAGGTAGCCCTGCCTCTCTTGCAGGGTACTTCTTGGTCTGGCGAACCAAGTACACCACCTCTCCAGTCTCGGTAGCTCGGTTGTGGATCCGAGGACTTCGTCACCTAGAGACTGACGTATACTACCACTTCTTCTTCTTAATTTCTCAAGTACGAGGAATACCCCTGGTGTTTAAGGTGCACCAGGATATGAGGAGTCTCTCTGGCGAGAGTAAGTTGAACTTACCAAAGTTAACTTATCGTTTGGTTTGATAACCAGGGACTTAGCTCGAGGATGAACTTCTTCTTAGCCCCTGCCTCTCTTGCAGGGTACTTCTTGGTCTGCCGAGCCAAGTATTCTACCTCTCTAGTCTCGGTAGTTCGGTTTGATCCGAATACTTCGTCACCTAGAGACTGACGTATACTACCTCGACTTTCCTCAGAGTTCCTCATTTATACCTCGCAACCCCACTGGGGGAGTGGTAAGGGGGAGAGGGGCTTGAGGACGGCCCCAGGAGAGTTCTTTTTCCAAACGGTCTTTCCCACGAAGTCAAACATCGGCTCCTCGTTAGCCATCGAGATTGGGAGAAATCCGTCTCCAATTTATTGTTTGACGTGAAACTGGATCTCACTCTCCTGGGGGAGATCTTACATTTTGACCTTTAGGGTCTTTCATGGCACCGAGTTGTGCTACGTTGTGGTTACGCTTTTGACTCGCCGATGCCTTGGGCGGATGTCCTTGCAGTAACCGCCTTGGGACTGCATCACGAGTGAACGGAGGGGGGGGGGGGGTGACCATTCTTCTACACTGACCATACCAAACACCATGATATAAATCGGGAACTTGGTCTTCATGACTATCAGGACATCTTTGGGGGACAAAACAAGCCAACGTTTGTTTAACGAGTTAACCACCTGGTCTTGGCAGAAATTCATTTTCTCTGAGAAGAGCCAAAACATGTCAGGCTTGAGGGGTTGCCTCAGTTTGTTTACAAGCTTCGTAGACCGCTCCTTCTGATTGTTTCTCAACTTCTGCCACAGAAGCTGGCCCATTCTCATCTTGTAAGAGTAGTAACGGATCTCCTCATGCAATGAATGCCTAAAGAGAGACTCTGACACTCCCTTGTCCCTGGATACGAACCTAATTGACTTGCTGAAATCGTTCTCAAAGATGGCATGAATCTCCATCACAAATCTGAGGGTTCTTTTCGTATCAGAAAGCTATGAGTTAGGTTTCCGAGCTGCCTAACCCTGGTAATCATAGTCCGACTCATCGAACTCTTTGCGAATCCTCTGCACTGTCCTCAGATTTACACCCAAACTCTTCGCCTTGGAGCTCCCAGCGTGAATACTAAGCAGCACAGCTTGCCTTTCCAAAGTATACATGCGCGGAATTCAGTGTTGTCAACGACTATAAAGTAGCAACCGCAGATTTTAACGAAGAGTTTAGGAAGATAATTTAAATCCACTTAATCACAAGAAGGACGATGCAGACCCTATGTGAAGAGTCAAATCGAGGCAATGCGCAATTCAGTAAATTACATCCAAGATTGAAGAAAAAACAAAAGAAAATCCACCAATGACGCAAATATTAAGAAGCTCACGCTCCCATACGTCAACACAACCTTGGGGATCAATGCTCGTCTCTTCCGAACCCATTGACTGAAAGTGTGTGATAAATTCACCAACATCATACGCAATACATTGACCAGGATGAAAGACTATTTGGAAACCATGGATCTTTTTACCATTGTTTACAAGGTCAATTGCGGTGGTTGCCAGAGCAAATTGGAAAACACTAAAACACGAATACTAGATCACCAATAATCTACTCTATCTTGTTGATTGTATCACACTGCATGGCAGATATTCAGCAGATGAAGTGGCAAAAGTTATCAAAAGACCTGATTCTGTGTTTTAGGGGCATAAAAGAGTGTGGAGGCAGTGTAAAGCAATTTGGCTTGCACTAGGGCCATGTACTTATTTTTCTTGTTGCTTTTCAGATTTCTTATTTTCTGCAAATGTCTCTGGGTGATGTGTCCAGATCGAGTCTTTCCACTGCTACTCTAGTATTAGCTGTTATTTAAATTTTCGTTTATTTCCATTTTTATTTAGATGGTATCTATCGATGTTCATCTGAAGTTTATCTGATACAATTCTTTCCTCTCACAGCGCAAATTCTTTAGATGGTTCATCCATCTATATGAGGAAATAGACCATCTGTGGTTGTCAGTTTGTTTGTTAGGCCAGGAAGCGCCCCATCATCTCCTCGAGGACTGCCTCTTGTAGTGAAAAAAGTTGGTAGTCCTGAAGGATCACCTAATGCCATGCCCAGTCATCACTTCAGAAGTTCCTCTTGATGATGAGTAGGACCCCCTATATGATCGCTACCTGAAATTTGTATCAGTTCCATGTAGTTGTTAAACGATGCTCGAGGGCGAGGCTGGCAAATGTCAAGCTGAGAGGCCACTCGTAATATGATGTAGGTGAGAAAGTCGAGCTAGAGACGCATATACGATGTTCATGCCCACCAAGAGGTCAAGTAACCTCTCGATCAAATTGGTCATCTTGTGATCGAATTGGATTCCCGGCGTCTCGAATTGAGATCCCCATGACATTGTGGGCGCTCTCCTGCTAAGAAAGCCAGCCGCGTTTCAAAGCCGCGCAACCAGAATTTCCAAGCTGACTCCAAATGAAGTGCGTCTTACAACTAGATGTGTTCGGTGGCGTCTTGGTACCAGCACTGTTTTAAGAAGAAAATCTATATGTGAGTGTTCCCCTTGTTTCTGGAAGGGAAACGAGCTTCACCCCTACGTTCGCTGGTGGTTGTGGGGGATAGCTACAAAGAGAACCGTCCTTTACTAACGGACCCAGCTACAGATGTTCGTCTCCTGGTTGGCCCTCGGGCTCCAGTAAACATATTACCACTTTTAAATGCAAATCGAAATAGTTGAACTCAGGGACTCAAATTGCAGGATGCTAAAGGCATGACATCAATCGCCACCTTGGGTGGAGAACGATTGTTGCGCAGCTTTTATCGTAGTTGAAGTATCCACACCATTCTAGGGTAAGATTTCCTTATCAAATTTGCCTCCTGGTGGACCTCAGGAGAAGGAGATTAAATGATGAAACTACGGGAACGTCCTCCACAGGGAAGCACAGACCACTCCCACGTGTCTTGTAAAAGCTTTCGGTCGCCGTGGGCACACAGTTTGGTTTGCACCACCCTTCAGCAACTTCCCCGACCTAATGTGGTTCCTTCAGGGTTGTGATCCTCCTAAGCACGATGGATTTCATATACAACATCGTCACACACGTCCCTCCCTCGCGTTTCCATGCCAACCATATGCTGTCATATATACTCGCTGCTGCTTGAACGAGTTTGTGGACTTAATGCTCGTTGGTATTATTCAATCCTCCAAAAGTGCTTGGTCAGCCAGTACTGCTTCATATTTATTCAGGAGAATGGATATTTGCAGAGTTTGAACGTACATGTGGAGAGAGCGTCCAACCCACTGCCCAACGTTATGGATCTTTTCACCCATATTCACGGTAAAAGCATACATATTTTCGGGGGTGGATCTGGTTAATGCTTACCACCAAATTTATATCGATTCCGAAAGCATCCATAAGAAGATCATCATAAACCATTTCGGTTTATTCGAGTGGACATAGATGCCTCTTCGCCTAAAAACGTCTGCACAAATTTTCAACTGTTTTATAGATTCCGTTTTAACCAGAATTGGAGCTTGTGTTCACATTTTTGCACGGCATTCGGGTCAGCAGGGCTGCCCCATAAGAGCACGCCTAGTATATACGAAACTTTACGATTGCTTGCAGCAGGCCAGATTTCTTATTAATTCGACAAAGTGCCCCTTTTTCATCTTAGAGCTCTTTTTAGGCTATCAGATCACCCAGGAGGGAATTTCTCCCATTACAGACAAAGTTAAGTTTATCGCACGCCTGCTAAATCAGCTAAACTCAACCAAACTGTAAATTAAAATATCTTGATGCACTACCATGCTGTATTCTTTTGTTGTGCTTTTATAATAATGAATATTTTATTTATTATTTAGTTTAATAATTAAGAAATTGTCTACAAATTGGTTTATGCATTGTAATTCCTTCTAAATAAAACAAGCTTGTTATTCTAGCTACTTAAGTTGATGTCTGCGTTGCTTTGTCAGTTATAATTTCTAACGTATCTCATAAGAGACTGATTACCGGTAGTCTTTTGATTTCTCCCTGAAAAGAACCAAGCCTGAAATTTGTCTGTAATATTAGTCTTGGTGTCATCTTTATCTTACAACATTTCACACTTTCGCATAATTTTCACTATTTAAAACAAAACTACGCTGGTGCTTGGTGTCCAACTTTACACGGCTATAAAAAAACTAAAGCAAATAACCAACTAAACAAACAATTAACACTTATGAGCACAACCTTTTTTAAATCTAAGGGAACAATTTTTCACAACTACAAAGAGTACATCCACCTCAGGCCAGATTAATTAACCATAGAATGGTTACTTCATGTTCACTTCTCAAGAGTACAATGAAAAGTTACAGAACAAGCACCACACCTAACTATTGGGTGAATTCTAGCATCCTGTTAAGCGACCAGCAAACAAAACCAGTAATAAAAACATTTCGTCAACCTACAGGGCTGAACTTAGTTTTTCAACACCACTCCAGAAATGAGACCCCCTTGCCGCAGCATGCTGAAGACGAATGGATTTTCGCTGTAATGAATAAGATCCAGGATTCACTACCTAGACATATATTTCAGAAATACCACAAAACCTATGCTAGGACGCTCATAGAACATAAGTCATAAAATAAGCTTTCCCTAAGCCATGTCATCCAATCACCAGAACCAATTCACCTACCAGATGACATTTTACCTGACAGCGACAGAAAAAGAAATCACCACCATGACGGTTCTGCTTTTGCACCTGCAACAGTTCACCACCTGCTCAAAACTCGAAGAACTCAAATACACTCAAGATATACTTGGAGTGTTGAGCCTCGGAGAACATCCTTCCTTGCTCTGCAGAGTTAATTGAGGCAGCAGAAAGCTGCAACAAGGAAGAGCTTTGCTCTTTAAGTGCCTTCATCGTTTTAATATTCCTCTTCTTATTTTTATTATCTCGTTCTTATCTTATTTACTTATTGATTACAAACTTCCATTTTCCATCAAATTATTATTATTATTATTAATTTCCTTCCAAAAAGTGGAGGTTGCGCGCAGAAACGCCAATTAAAAACACTAACCCACCCCACAATATGTATCAAGCACAAAGCCACTTATCCAAAAGGCTGCTAAATAGCCCCATATTTCCATGTAGTTGAATCCCGCTCTTGGATATGACAGGGAAATCCCCAGAAGATTGAACACTAAAATCCCGCTCAGGTTTATGTAAATTACGAATGTTTTCCTGTGTAATTTCATCCGTTTTAATGGGTGTTGAGAGCGACAAATATGGCCGATCCACTCCCATAGGTGTTCTCGAATATAGGATTGTGAATAGGGAAATTCAGCCAGGAAGGAAATTAAGGCAAGAAAAGCATAATTATATGGAGAAAGAAAAGGAAATTGCAGAAAGGGAAGATTAAAATATTGTTATATACAGAATAATTCCTTGCTCAATATATCCTTAAATGATCTTCTGAGAAGATATGCAAGAGGAGTAATAGCTAGAACTAAGCTTCGAATTGAAGTTTATCTACTAAATTCTATTTTCTAGACCAAGATGACGAAAGCAGGCCTTCATTTCGAGGGACCCAGACGCTCTCCAATCAGAAATAACAGAGCCAAAGCAGCACCTAAAAATACAAAACCACATTAGTAATTCTGGACAATTAGGAAAAAAATATTTTATCTGATCATCCAGCTATGGATATACATAAATAAAAATAAGTGAGTTATTCCTATGCTAGTTTTCAAAGTGAAAGCAAAAATGGTTAAGGACTCAATTGAACCAATTTCAAAACCACGGAACCACCTAAACTAGTATACTAGACAAATAAATGTATCAGGCAAACCCCGATGTTCGTGCGGTTTTCTTTACTCTCGTGTTTATTTGATTTAAATTAATAATCGCCTCAAAAGTCCCCTGTTGGTAAGCATTTTCGAAATCTCAAAGCATTTCTAATCCTATACCATACCGTTCCTTGGTTGTCCCCGTTTCTAAGTCCCTGGTCAATTTGTATATTCTCCCTTTGTTTGCCTTGAACACTAAAATATATCTTCGCCATTACGTGATTCTTAATGCGTTAAATAATAATATGGTGCTTATTTAGGATAAAATAATATCAGTTTCGATCATTAAACGTCGAGAATTAACAATATGCAATGAATTAATATTGCCGCTTTAGCCACATAAAAGAACGAATTTTACCCAATATGTAATAAGTTAATATCGCCGTTTTAGCGACATAAATGAACGAATTCTTTTCATAATGTGTAAAAAACTACTGGAGAACAAAAATATTGGCATTTAAGATATAAGAAAACTAAGATGCTGCTACCTAGAAAAGAAATTATCCGATAGTTTACAAGATAAATTTTTTATATGTTAGTTTTTAATTTTATACTCTTTTGGAGTGGCACAATTTTACTTTGTATTCCCTATATAAATAAAAAACCCCATAACACTAGCCAACAAATCTTAACTTTGTCCTTGCTACTTGAGTAAATGTTATTGTAACTAACTAATTTTGAGCGCTGATTCCAAATTTGTGCCCAGATTTGTCCTAGAACGAAAGATTCCTGAGTTATGAAACTAGGCTATATGGCTCACTTTGTCACCTTTGATCAATTAATTATATAATTATTACGAGTTTAAGAAGAATGAGACGTTTCTGGGCAGAGATTTGGAATTGGGGTACCCTATTTGGCATTATGTACGTCCTTTTGCAGACCCAGACAAGATATGTATTACATATAAAAGAGGTAGTACTCACCTAGCTATAAATTTCTTCAATAATGTTTGAGACTCTTGCTCTTGCGCTTGTACGTGGATATAGGATCCTCTCGTTGTAGATCCAGCAGTAGTCATCCATCATGTTTTCGTTGAAGAGGCCTTGATACCTACTTTCCATCATTGCGATATCTCGGTGGAACTTTTCCTCAGGTTCGTCACTAATATCACCCCTATTAGATGGAAAGAAATCTAGATGCAAATGCAAGAAATGCATCTTAAGGGACATCCGACACCCAATTCGTTGATAGGCCTTTAGCATGTTGTCCACTAGTTATTCATAGTTTTCAGTCCTATGATTATTAAGGAAGTCCTGCAATACATGGACAAATGAATCCCATGCCCCCTGTCATGTATCAATTCTCTGATATCCGGCCATACAAAAATGCCAGCTTTAAGTTTGGCATCGTTTTTCTTTGCACCAAATTTCTCTTTGAGATACTAGAATCCATCAGAATCATGGGCCATTGCTTCAACAAAATTCGTGATAAGGTCAAGTTTGATATAAAGTGGTAGAAGGTAGATCTTCTGTGGATGTACCAAAGGCATGTGCTTCACATTGTATAGGCCAACTATGTGTTCTTCTCTTTCGGACCACTTTTTGACAATATAATGATTCCTGTCGTCATGGCTGTTCCATAGGCATAAGAAGTACATATTCTTTGTATATCCTAGCTGCAGTCCAAGAAGTAACGAAATTACCTTTAGATCACCACAGATATTCTACTTATGATGCGAGTAATGAAAACTTTCCAAAATAAATTTCATTGAGTTATATGTTTCTATCATCCCAATAATAAGTGCAACAGAAATTGAAGGTTTTTTTGTTACCATTGTGTAGCAACACAGCTTTGAGGGTAGCAGTGCTTGCATCGATGAATAGTCTCCATTCATTAGGTAAATGCTCATTTCTTAGCTAATTCATGAGGCTATTAACATCAGTACAGAAACAAGCACCATATTCTTCTGTATAGAAGGCAGCTAAGGCCTCATGACGTTTACGGAAAGTAGATATTTTTGCACCGTCCTCTAGAAGATTTCATTGCTCTAGTCTGGAGCTCAACAGTTCTGCGTTCTACTTTGACAATGACAAATCCCTCACCAAATCATTCAATCTTTCTTGATTTATCAACTGAATCTTCTTTTTCTTAGAATCATCCTCATACATTTCATCGTCATTGTTATCCTCCTCTTTAGGCGATGAATCATCTTCTTTAATTGCACTAGCTGATGGAAGAAAAGGGATTGGAATCTCCATATTATGGGGGACTAGTTTTATAGCTGACTTACAATCTAGATATACAATTTTTGACTTGTTCTTATTTGAGAATCCCGCAATATTTGTCCTACAAAAGTAGCAATCAAAAATATGATTTGTTGGCTCACGCCACACCTTTGGTACAGCAAAAGGCATACCCTTCCGTTTGCCATTTAACCTCTATGTGAGCCCTGTATAACACACAGTACCAGATCTGTGAGGTTCACAGGGCTTGTTTTGGTCACCAACTTTACAACCAAATTAATAATTGTATGCATTTTTCACTCTTTGAGCTAAGTTTTTCGGCTGGCTGCTTGGAGTATATCTTCCACAGATATAGCAAAAGTTGTCTGGGATATTTATACATCATAGCCGATTCATGTTTTCAACTTAGTGTGTATATATCCTGGTGTATACTTTAGTACAATCTTATTACATTTACAAGTTAATTGAGAGATAAATCTGAAAGAACAATGCAAATAATCATTGTATGTAAATACCGTTTCAACACCACTATGATAATGGTTATATTTGACAACATAATAAAGCAGGAGTGTAACGCAGGAACCAAACACACATCACACATCTTCTCACTACGGTAACCGAAGCAACACTGCCCATATGTGTAACTAAAGATTATTTGTGTAACTCTGGCACCTTACGTGCTAGAACAATTTTTATTACAGATTCGGAATCAGCATACTCTATTTAGTATAAATCACAAGCTAATACCCAAGTATCAAAATCATTGTTGACTAGTGATAATGAACAAGAAACTAGCCTAGCTAAGGAAATAACAATCGCCGCTACATGAAATTGCTGTTCAAAGGTTTTAGACCTACACTAATTGTCTCTGTTTTCAGCTAAGAATTAAATTTCCTGGAACTCAAAATACTCTGACCTCTCTCTGTTTAACAGAAAACGGGAATTATCAATAATATATTTGAGTATCTATGCTGAACACTTTTTGACCAATTTGGAAAATATATAACAGATTGTGCGGTTCGTGTAAAGCATTCCATCTGCTATTTATTCTCCGTTTTCTGTTAAAACAGCGAGAGGTAAAAATATTAAGTTTCTGTTTCGAATTGATTAATCCGCTAGAAAAAAAAAGAAAAAAAAAGAAAAAAAAGTACCTCCTTGGTATGGACAATAGTCTTTTGAGGTACTACCAATCATTGTAAACTCATTGTAAAGTATATGACCAAAATCGACCAAAACCCCCCCTAAACTTTTATAACTTTCATCGTAGTGTTTCTAATTTAATTATTCAAATGCCTCTTTTTCATACTTACGAGTATTGGGGTATCAAAAGGTCAGGTAATCATAAATTTTTATGAAAACTTTTCTAACTCTTATCTACCTATCTAGCATTTTGTTTAGTTCTCCATAACTCAACCTTAGTTAAAGGTTAGAAATGGGTAAGGTAAACGAAGATCTCTTTCAGTTGCGAAAAACTCTTAGGCTATTGAAATTTGTCACATATGATTAATTTATTCCTGTAATATGGAGATATATGCATTGAAAGTTAAAAAAGAAAGACATTTTTCCCTGGACCGACGTAAACAAGACATCGAAATAGTTGGTTGTGTGTGGCGCAAGTGATTATAGTCCTGTAATACCAACTACGGTTCTGAGCTTGGGTGAAAATAATAATATTAATCAAAAATTAATACTAACGATATAATTATTGTTACTATTATTATTATACTTTGCTTCCTCCCTCCGTTAGTATAAAACACGTTTGTTACCACCCTTCCTTTAATCCAATGCAACCTACACCGATGGGGAAATAGCCCCCAGGGCGTGTTCGCTGCACTTTTCCCGATACTTGCCATGAGCGGGTGAAAAATATTAAACAAAATATCCTCCCCAACCCCGCTCTGCTTCTGACAACCTAATTTCTTATGCTTTCCTGACCTTTGCAACAAATCGGCAACATACATCCCCTAAATCAGTGGTTCTCAACCGTGGGCCACATGGCCCCTAGGGGGCCATGTAATATTACTAGGGGTCCACACACATAAAATAACGAATTGAGGTCCACGGTGATATTTTGGTTGGCCATAGAGCAATTCTACTTCAGAACTGTTATTATTACTGAGAATGGAGAGAGAAAGAGAGGAAGAACTACAGAACTACAAAAATAAGAACCAGCAAAGACCATAAAGTCCGCTCAAGGCCAGTCCGCTTACACATTCTAACGTTATATATATATATATATATATATATATATATATATATTTTTAACTATTTCAACTCTACGGTACACACTTATCTACATGTGTACCCTTGACATGCAGGTTTAGCTATCCCTCAAATACACTAACACGCTTTTTCAAACCAGGTGGTTGGGAGGGGGGTGATAAGACAGTACTCTCTTATCCCGCAGGCGTCGCCTGCTAGTGATGAAAATAATATAGGTATAGGACAGACAGAAAAAGAAAAGGGGAATTCACATTCACTCCATGCATGGAGGCGTCGCTGGCATCTTTCTATTCATCATTTCATTTTAATCCTCAACTCCTTATAATATGTGACGTTTTAATCTGTGCTCCTACTACGTTATATTTACGCTATTGAAGTACTCATCAAGTCGGATTTTGAACATATTAACTGACGTGCTTTCAGCTACACGGTTGGAGAGGCCATTCCACGTTTTCGTGATTTTAAACGTGAGGTAATTTTGGGCTATAATAGAGTTAAAATGCTTGTTCACTAATTTTAAACCATTTTGGCGTGTGTTGGCCATTTCGTCCATCTCGAAAAAAAGTCTGTAATCAATATTAGTAAATCCTTTTAAGATTTTGAATAATTCTATCAATTGTCCACGTAATCGTCTACTTTCAAAAAAGAGAAAAAGAGAGAGAGAGAAAAAAAAGAGAAGAAAAAAGAGATAGAGAGAGTTACAAGGAAGCTAAGTACTTCAAAAGACCATTCGATCCATTTCATTTGAAGTAATCATGTCATTATCTAAATTAAATATCTACAATCCTAATGATAAGGAATAGGATAGCAAAGATGAAGTCTCTTCCCACCCACCTCTCCCACCCAATGACGGGTTCGATAAAAGGAAAATATGTACCTGGAAGTGTTTGAACAAAAGACACATCCTGGAATTTTGATAGGAAATCAGAAAAAAACTTAATATGTACATACTTAATTGAGAACTGCCTTTGAGGGCAATATTTTACATCAAAATCTTAAACTAATAATAACCTATGAGAAAATTATTTGCATATTATACAGTGTCTTTTACACATCTATGCTTACAGCATGCTGTTTTTATCCTAATTTTAGCAACATATAATGTTTTTTGTCACTCGTTATTTCATCGATGAAATTATTTTGTCAAGCTTATTTTTAAAAGTTTCTAATGAATTGCTGGCCACTACTTCTTCAGGCAACTGATTCCAATAATTGACAATTTTATAGGAAAAAAAGTTTCCGCATATATTCGTTCTGAAACGCTTTGGGACGATTTTTAAGCTGTTATTTCGTGTATTATTTGTGCAAAGTTGAAACCAAGTTGAAGAGTTGACATTATTGACTCCTTTCATTATTTTAAATAATTCTATCAGTTGATCTATCAGACGTCTTTTCTCTAGGGTAAATAAGTTTAGCATATCTAGTCTTTTCTCATATTTATAATTTCGGAGTTCCGGTATCAATTTAGTGGCTCTAGCTTGCACTCTTTCCAATCTATCCATATATTTTTTGTAGGTATGGTGACCAGACCTGAGCACAGTATTCTAACTGTGGTCTTACTAATTCATTAAATATATTTAGAATTGTAGCTTTATTTTTAAAGCTAAATTGACGATTAATATATCCGAGAAGCTTCATTGCTTTCTTTTCTACTTCGATACATTGTTGAGAAAATTTTAGATCATTAGATATGTGAACTCCTAGGTCTCTTTCACCATTTGTTATGCTAATATTTTGATAAAAAATTTTGTAATTCGCTTTGGGATTCTTATAGCCTACATGCATTACTTTACATTTTTCTAGACTTAGGGGCAGTTCCCATTTTTTCGACCATTTCTCTATTTTATTAATATCGTTTTGAAAATTAATAACATCATCCTCAGTTACTATTGCTTTTCCTAGCTTGCAATCGTCTGCGAATTTTGAAATTTTTGACAAGAGCTCATCGTGTTAATCATTGACATATATAATGAATAGCAAGGGACCTAAGACTGAACCTTGTGGTACTCCACTAGTTACCATTGTCCATTCTGACTGTTGGCCGTTAATAACTACTCTCTGCTTGCGATCAGTGAGCCAATTTTCGATCCATTTGGCTACATCTCCTTCTATTCCTAGGGCTCTTACTTTAGTCAACAATTTCTTATGGGGTACTTTATCGAAAGCTTTTTGGAAATCCAAATACAAAATGTCTGCTGATCTGGTATTATCATATTCTTGATTTACAAAGTGAAAGAAGTCTAATAAATTTGTAAGGCAAGACCTTTGTCTTCTAAATCCGTGCTGTGAATCCTTTAATAATTTATTTTTTTCTAAGTGTTCAACTATTTCAGTTGCGATACGGGTTTCAAGGAGTTTTCCAACTATTGAAGTCAAACTTATTGGGCGATAATTTCTAGCTAGTTCTTTGTGACCTTTTTTAAATATCGGTGTCACATTTGCCAGCTTCCAATCCGTAGGAACAATTCCACTCTCTAATGATCTATTAAAAATCTGTGTCAATTGTCCAGACAATTGGTCTTTAACTTCTTTCAAGACTCGTGGAAGTATATTATCTGGTCCAGGAGATTTAAATTTGTTCATTTTCTCAATATTTTTGTTTGTAGTAATTTCAGTACATCTAATAGATTTGAGTGGTCTAATACCGGTATTATTAATAGTTGGCGTGGGTTTATTACTCGTATTCTCATTTACAAAAACGAATGCAAAGTATTCATTTAAAGTATTTGCTATGTCAAAATCGTTATATTGTAATATATCATTTTTGTCTTTTATTGGACCAATGCTATTTTTGATTGGTTTTCTACCATTTACTAATGCAAAAAACTCCTTCGGATTTTGTTTACATTTTAAAGATACTCTTATTTCTTCGTTCCGTTTTGTTCTTTTGGTTTCACCTTTTATTTTTCTTCTTAGTTCAACATAATGTTTTTATTATCAATATTCATATTGGATTTTATTATCTTATACGCTTTATCTCTTTCTCTAATGGTTTTTTTAAGCTGAGAGGACAACCATTTGGGTTCATTATTTTCTTTGTCAGTACTAACTTTAGATGGTATGAATTGTCTCTGTTTATTTAGTAAATTGTTTTTAAAATCATGCCACATTTTATTAATGTCTTCAGGTTTTATAATATAGTTTGTAAGACTTTTCCTCAGACCTTCGAAATTTGCTTTCATAAAATCAAACTTAACAGTGCTTGTTATTCTTCTTATGGATGGCACGTTTATGTTAAAATATATTATATTGTGAGCGCTGTTACCAAACTTTTCTCCGACGTTTAAATTTGAAATCAATTCATCGTCTCTTGATAATACTAAATCTAAAATATTAGGGCCTCTTGTGGCTTCTTTCACCCATTGCGTTAGTAAGTTATCATCTATAAAATTTATCAGTCTTGCTCCTTCCGCGTCTGAAATTTTAGAAGACCAGTCTATTCGTCCACAGTTGAAGTCGCCGATAATTAAAGATATTTTGTTCTTTATCTCATTTGATAAACATTTGTATAATCTTTGATCAGAATCTACAGCTTGATGAGGACTTCTGTATACTAAATATATAAATAAACTTTTTTCGAGATTTAGCTTGACTCCTATAACTTCGAAGTCAGAGGATAAATTACATTCTGTTGGATAGAGGTCATCACTCACATACAAAATTACGCCTCCACCTTCCGTTCCAAGTCTATCTTTGTAAAACATTTTATACCCTTGTAATTGAAATTCACCTCTGAAATCTCTTGTGTGACAATGTATCCAGCTTTCTGTAATACCTATTACATCGTATTTATCAAGTGCTACTAACGCTTTAAATTCTACCATTTTATTTCTGATAGACCTGGCATTGAACAACACAGCTTTTAATTTTTCTACCTGTTTAACTGTCTTTCCGCGTTGGACACGTTTTCCGAGGTCTGCGGTGAAGAGTCAAGGTGATAATTGTTTTCGAGGGTATCATAAAGACTCAAGTTTATCAAATCTCCATATACCTTTTTACCCATTGCGCTAAAATGGGTCCCGTCATGAGCAAAATATTTTTTATTGTTAATAAAGGTCATCCAAAAGTCGACGAATTTGACATTTTCCCGTTTACATATACTTCGTAGTCGTTCGTTTATTCCAATTGCTCTACTCATAGTTTCCTTTTTCTCATATAATCTGGGTAATACTCCGACAATTATTCCGTAATCCGTTTTTGACTTAATTTTCGTTACCATTTCGTTGTAGTTGGAAATCATCATTTCAGTTCCAAGAAACATTTCACCACCAAAAAATATCGTTTGTTCCGACATGAACGATAACAGGGGATTTTCTACTCTTCAGGTTTAAACTGGCAATTTCTTCAGTCACCTTTTTTTATCCCTGCCCCGGGGTAGCATCTGAATTTTCGTTTACTAATGTTTTTTACGCCGAAATAATCAATTTGGTTTCTTATTATTAAATCTCCAATTAAGTAAGTATCGTCCTCCTCTTCGGAAAAAGCTGAAAATCTATTATGCGTCTTTAATTGAGTCAGTTCAGAAAGTTTTGGTCTCGATGGATGTTTATTTTCGACAAGTGAAAAACCGTTGGCATTTTTGTCGTTTTGATCAACTTTATTTTCTAGCAAGGCAACTGACTGTTCTAATCTGACTATCTTTGTATCAGTATTCGTTATTCTTTTGTCGTTGTTTTTGCAATCATATTGTTTTAGTTCTAGCGCGTTAATTTTGTTTTGCATGTTAGTAATTATGGTCATAAGTTCATTTCTTTCTTTATCATGTCTTTCAGCGAGTTTACAGAATAAACAAATACTGGCCGCTGTAATTCTTTGATAGCATTGTTCTTCATAGTCGCTACACCACTTTACTGACTTAGACTTGGAGTAAAAAGCTTTTAATCTCTCTGCACCTGGCATTTTTAAATAGAAATTTGTTCACTAATATAGAATTATCGTTGAGCACAATTATTTGCACCTTATAAATCAATCAATTAAAACACTATATCCTGCACTAATAAAAGTTAGTATTTAAAGAACTTCACTCTATACTTGAGAAATTGATATACGAAATAATTTATGCACTTGAAAAGTTTAATTGCAAAATAGAAAATATGATAGAAACTGCACAATTGGTAAAAAACACGTGTTAAAGTATGGCTATTGAACAAATGAAGGAAATCGAAAAATAATACTCACTGTTTTTCTTTGAAGGGATATATACTTTCCTTTAAAATAGGGCAGGAAGAAAATATCGCGATGAAAGAGAGAGAGAGAGAGAGAGATAGAGAAAGAGAGAGAGAGAGAGAGAGAGAGAGAGAGAGAGCGAGAGTGGGGGAGGGGGAGTTGGAGTAGGCAGGATGGTAACGCGTGTTTATGAAGTACTGTTGATGCCAATTTGTGTTTTTAATATTAACTTTTGCCATTGATAACACAGGCCTGCGTTTGAAAAAAAAATCTGTTCCTCAGGATTTCTTTGTGGTTTCTTAATGAATCAAACCTCCTGAGCTCAAAAATGAATGTATTTTTGTTCAATCAGCTCAGATTTTCTCAGTACACCATACACCCTTTTCATTGAGATTACCTCATTTTTTCCCTAAAAAGAAAAATTCAAAAATCTTTCTCTATCTAATAATGCATTATTATTGTTATATCATAGAAACAGGAATAAACGTATGTAAACTATAATTCTTTTAATAAAACAAAAAATTAAAGAATGCAACATAATAAAGAAAATAATTCTAATTTCCAAGTAAAGACGCCCTTGACGATTTTCGTTTGTGCCTCTCATCTGGAGCATCACGCTTCAAACACCAACGGTAGTCTGCAAGCATGTTTACGTCCCATTTACCCTGGTACCTGGATTCCATTGTTTTTATGTCCTGGTGGAATCTTTCCCCCTGTTCTTTACTGTAATCCCCGCAGTTGTTGGGAAAATAATCCAGATGGGACTGTAAATAGTGTATCTTTATAGACATTCGAGCTCCCAAATGTTTGAGACTTGTTAGGAGCTGATAAACCAGGGCAATCAAAATATTCTGGGCTTCTTTTATTGCCTATAAAATTGTTAACTAGAGCTTTGAAAGCTTTCCAGGCATATTTTCTATGTTCGTCATTGATGCTTCAAACTGCTAATCTCTCATCAAGTTCCTGATCTGAGGTCCATCAAAAATTCCCGCATGGAGCTTAGCGTCATTGATTTGTGGAAATTTTTGAAGAAGAAATTTAAAAGCTTGGCCTTCTTAATTAAGGGTTTTGGCATAATTTTTCATTATGCCAAGCTTTATATGCAGTGAAGGAAGCAGTACTTTGTGAGGAGGCACTAAAGGTTCAGCTATCACATTGTTTGATCCAATTCTAAATGCTTCTCGTGGAGGCCAAAGCTTCTTCTCATAGTGCATACTATCTGTACGACTGTCCCATAAACATAGGAAACAGGGATGCTTCGTGTCGTCTGTTTGCATCCCAAGTATACGAGTAAGAGACACTACCTGAAAGGAAATTTAGCAGGGTATGTAAATTCAAAGTGTAATATTTCTAAAAACAAATTTAAAGTCTTATTTCTTAAAACAATAAGAATATGAATACGTACTGAAAAGTCCTGTATGCCGATGCATTAAATCATTGTATTGGAACTAATTGGATATATGTAAATCTTATTTTGAGTTCATTGAGTTATCTTGTATATATTCTCAATTAGGATAAGTTCCCAATTAACCCAAACGGATGCATTAACCTATAGGGACACACTTCAACAAAAAAATATAACTAAAATATGACACATGATTTCCAGATTTGCATTCTTGTAAAATTTAAGTTGACCAAAAGGTGTATACAGGTATTAACAATTAAAAATGAAAATGTCACTATCAAAGAGTTTAGAAATGCCAAGTGTAAATTGATCTTACCTTTAAGTCACTACATATCCTCCAATTATCGGTAGAGTAATTTTGATTGCATCAAGCATTTTTTTTCATATTTTCATAACTTTCAGTAAGTTAAACTGAATGACCTATAGGAACGGAAGCTATCTTGTTACCAATATTCAGTAACACAGCTTTTAAACTTCTACTGGAAGAATTTATGAAAAGTTTCCATTCTAATGGGTTGTAGGGAATTCCAAGGGACTCAACAAGTACTTTAATATTGGCGTAGTATACTAAAGAGCTGGAATAATGCTGTAAAAAATAGCTTCGAAACTCTTGTTCTCTATTTCTGTACCAAAGAAATGTTGTTTCTTTAGCGAGAAGATTACATTCACGAAGTCGAGAGCCAAGAAGTTGTGCATTCCCCTTTGAAAGCCCCAGATCCATAGTCAGGTCATTTAATGAACTTGAGTGAACGGTCTTGCGACCATATCATGTGTGGAAACCTGATAAGACTCAGATGTGTCATAATCTTGATCAACTTCCATATTAATCTCTTCATGGACCTCTATATGTTCAACGGGAGAAGATATAGGAATTCCTGGACCATGGGGCAAGGGTTTGATGGCAGAAGGAACATCCGGATATGCCACACTATGTTTATTCTTCTTATTGCTACCTGTGGAAAATATAATTGGACATTACATAAAGGAATTGATTTGGAGTTGCAGATAGTACATAAATGTTTAGTAAAAAATATGTTCATGCTGAAGTGAACTATGTTAGTTTTTAATTTTATGCTAATTCTATGCATAATAATGACATTTTAAGGATTCAATAAAATACAGAAAGCTTAAATACTCGATACAATGCTCACCTTTAAGATTTGTCATGCAAAAATTGCAGTCCGTAGTGTGGACCTTGCCCTATCTCCACACCATGGGAACACCAAAAGAGAGACTTCTGTTCGCCCTGACTCCAGTGTCTTAAACTTATGTAGCATCCCTTGCAGCAGATATCTGGTGCAAAACTTTTATCTTGATCTCGTAGTCTTACTCCAAAATATGAATGATACAAAGATTTAATTACAGGAGAGATTGTACTTTGCTGCTCGGAAAAAGTCACTTTGCCGCAAACATAGCAAAATCTGTCGGAGTGATTCTTACATTTTCTGTTCATTTTTAACTCAACCGCTATTATTATTGTTATTATTATTATTATTATTCTTATTATTATAATGCTAAGCAATTTCTAGCCTGCAAAAAATAAAAACTTATTAACAAAATTACTTAAAATGTACACAAAATTTACTGCGAATACAGTAGTGCAAAAACTATTGAAATTTTAATCTAATATAGGACATGTATAAACTATAAAATTATTATCAACCCCTGTATCGCAAAAACTGGACCTGATAGAGAAAAACGGATGCCAGATTAGGATTTAGGAGGTCAATTTCATTAAGAAACACTAGAGAAAACCTAAGGTACATTTTAGACACAGACCAGTGTAATTTATGAGCAGTAAAGAAAACAATGAAATTTTATAACACCATTTTTTTAATATATTTTATATATATCATTATCGTTCAAATTATTTATTAGTATCAATTTTTAATTTCCATTAATGATCTTCATAGAAAACATTATTTGACATCCCTCGCTTCCGGGTCTAACACATACAGATACACAGTGTGAACTCATGGAAGATTCATGTGGAATTTTTTCAGTTTTAATTGTTCGCAAAACGTGTTTTGGTGTTTAATGAGTAAGTTATTATAATATCATTACTGTGTACTTTAATTCTTAAAGATGTGATTAAACGTATCAAAATAATAGCATTCCTAGGAAGTTCTTCGCAAACTTAATAAGCTTGGAGGAACCCTTCATTGCAATTGATTATAATAATGAACTCCAACAGATTAGATTTGAATCAAAGCGAGGAGTAATTATTGACTCCTGGATTTACTAAATTATTATATTATACCATTTTATACTATTATATGTTATTTTGTATTATATTATAGGGTATTATGGTGTAATATAGCGTATCATAATTATTGTATCATCTTGTATCGCATCGTATTGCATCAAATATTATATCATATATCATAATGATGTTGAGCTATGTCATATCATATTATGTTACTTTACGTTGTGTCATGTTATGACATGTTATGTCACAAATATCAACAGGTGCGTGTGAAATTAATCTTCAATACACTCCCTCGCACACACACACACATACACTGAAACATAATTCGTGACGTACATTCTGATCCAGAGAAATGGTAATAGTGCCCGATATATTGTATTTGAAGTTCCGCAAAGTTAAATATGTTAACTTGGATGTTTAGTTAAATTACTTACGATTATTGGCCTCTTCATGCCATATAATTGCAATGATTTATCTTAAAATGTCTTCTCTCTCCCTCTCCCTCTCCCCCTCTCTCTTTCTCCCTATCTTTCTTTCTTGTATATATATATATATATATATATATATATATATATATATATATATATATATATATATATATATATATATATATATATAATATATATATATATAATATATATATAATATATATATATATATATATATATATATATATATATATATATATATATATATATATATATATATATATATATATTATGAATGCAATGTCCCGCAGGAAAAAATGAAAAGGTGTTTCCAAGTACTTTCGAACTTCAAAGAAGCTAACGCAAGACGTCACGCCTTTACAGGTATAATGCCTTCTAACTGGTCTAATGTGTTACAAGACTCTATATTTGGTACACTAAGAATCAAGTCTGCCAAACTGGATCATAAACTCAGAAGAAAACTTCATAACCTTATCGCCGATAGCGGTTGGACTAAGAATAGCCGGTCTGAAACTGTTACCAACCTCTCCTCCGTAGTTTTGGATGAAAATGTTGTCACCGCTTTAGGATATGGTTTAAATTTCTCTATCCCATCTCTCCCTTCAAGGGTTTCCATTGCTAAAAGTTTTGCTAATTTAGAAAAATTCAGTGATGTACCTAGTGATTTAATTTCTATTGTAAAAGGTTGTGTTTATCAATGCTTGGCTAAGCCTGTCCACCTTAATTATCCCCTTCGTTTTCGTCGTGCTTTATCGACTCTTCGAAAAATTTCTTCCCTGCATATTACTAAGGCCGATAAATCTGGTAATATCGTAATCCTGGATAAAAATTCTTATCTTAATAAAATGAATGTAATGCTTAATGACCAAGATACTTACCTACCTGTATTAAAAGACCCCACTCTTCAAGTTAACAGTGACTTCCATAAAAATGTACGGCGATTACTTAAAAACTTTCCTGATTTAATTTCAAAATTCAAGTCTTGTAACGCTACCCTCCCTTATTTGTACGGCTTAGTTAAAACTCACAAACCAAATTTTCCATTACGCCCTATTATAAGTTCTGTTGGGTCTGTTTCATATTCCTTGTCTAAATGGCTTACTTCATTTCTTACTCCACTAGTTGGTTCCATTTCTCATTCTCATGTCATTAATAGTTACGACCTTATTTCGAAACTTAATGCTATTCCTTATTCTAATGATTTTACTCTTGTTAGTTTTGATGTTTGTTGATTATTTACCAAAGTACCCGTTGAAGACCTTTTCAATTTCCTTAATGATCATTTGCAAAATTATGATTTGCCGGTACCCGTTACTACTTGCTTGAACCTCATTTCCCTTTGTACCAAAAACTGTAAGTTTTCGTTCGAAAGCAAATATTTCCTCCAAAAATTTAGATTAGCCATGGGTAATTGTCTTTCTCCTGTCCTTGCTAACTTATATATGGAGTTTTTTGAAACAAAACTTCTCCCTACTATCCTTGACGCTCCGATCGTTTGGTACAGGTATATTGATGATGTCATTTGCTTGTGGCCTAATTCCAAAGATGTTAATGTTTTTCTTATCCGACTCAATTTTCTCGTCCCTTCAATTAAATTTACCCACGAGTTGGAAAATATTAGAACCCTTCCCTTTCTTGATCTTCTTATTCATAGAACTCATACATGTTTTAAATACTCTATCTTTCGTAAGCCTACTAATTTAAATTCTTATATTCATTTTTACTCTTCTCACAGCCCTAAAGTTAAACGCTCTGTTTTTCTTCTATGTTTCTACGGGCATTACGTGTTGTGAGCCCGGAATATATTGATTTGGAATTTTCCAATATCTTTGAAATTGCCCATAAACTTTGTTACCCTTACCCGTTTCTTCAAAACTGTCTTTCTTCTGCTAAAAAGACATTTTATCAAACTGTCTCTACTCTCCCTTTTAATAGTAATTACAATTTAGTTCTACCTTTTTCTCTTTGTTTTAGTGATCTTCCCCGTCTTTTGAATAACTTTAACATTTCTGTTGCTTTTAAATATGAGACGACCATTAAGAATTTATTAGTACGTAATAATTGTAATAGTTTGGGAGCAGGGGGAGTTTATTCAGTTGAGTGTTCTGGTTGTCTAAGTAAATATTACGGACAAACAGGTAAACAACTTTCTGTTCGCATAAATCAACATAAATATAATGTCCGAAGAGGGAAAGATAACAGTGCTTTCTTTGTCCATATGTCAGATAAGAACCATTTAATTAACTGGAACTCGGCACAAATTTATTTATCGTTCCAATGACCCTATAAAAAGGAATATCATTGCATGTGCTAATTTTAACCTTTCCCCTGGTTTATATAAAATAGATGCTATAATTAAAAGATTAATACTCAAAGAAATTAGTTTTATCTTGCGTTCCTAGTGTTTTTTTTATATACATTCTTTAGTTATGTGGCCCCTATTTTATTTTAATTTTTTATTATTAATTTTTATTTTTTAATTGTCACTGCTCTGTTTTGTACTTTGTATTTTTCCCCCTTTTGCTCATCGTGTCTTATAATCTCCCTCGTTAGGCTATCTCCATTTCTTTGAATCTGTTAGCCTTTCCTTCGACTTAGTTTGACCTTACTACCTGCTTCTTGTAATTCTTAATGTGTTTTTTTACCTTCCCCCTTCCCTCTTCCTCATTGGTGATTTCTTGTTTTTGAGGCGGTCTTTCATACTTTTCGTTCGTATATATACCTCTAATATAATACTATTTCTTGTAGTTATCCTTGATAAGGAACTTAATAAAGTTCGAAAGTACTTGGAAACACCTTTTCATTTTTTCCTGCGGGACATTGTATTCATTTGCCACCCTCACGTGATACTTTGTGAGTTTTTGATTTCATATATATTTATATATATATATATATATATATATATATATATATATATATATATATATATATATATATATATATATATATATATATATATATATATATATACATATACATATACATATATATATATATATATATATATATATATATATATATATATATATATATATATATATATATATATATATATATATATATATATATATATATATATAATTTCACGGTGAAGGTAAGGACACATAGGAGGCTGAGGTACATGTGATTTATTTATCGAACAACGTTTCGGGCGTATCACCCATCTTCAGGTTCTAAAACATAAAGTAATCTAATACAGTTAAAGAATATTAAAAATATTAAAAATAATTAGGTTATGACTATGTAGGTAAATCAAAAATTGGAAAATAACTCAGGAATTTAAAAGTCAAGAGAATCAAATTATCAATCTAATATAACACTATTAAAACGAAAAAAACTCACAAAAAACAAAAGTAAATAATTACTGTATAATATTGCTTACCGATAATTCAGGAATTTAAAAAGCAAGAGAATCAAATTATTAATCTAATGTAATCACTATCAACACGAAAAAAAGCAAAAACACAAAAGTAAAAAATTACAGTATAATATTGGTTACCGATGAAGTTCAGGAGAAATCACAAAGTGAAGAAATTACAAAGGATGTGGCTTAAAGATGGATAGGAATTTGATTGGTTGGTTGTTAAATAAGAGAAGGTTGGTTGGTTGTTGAATGAGGTAATTAAAATTAAGAAATAAGAAGAGGAACAGCGGTATTATCTATGTTGAGTGTAGGAGATTTTGTACGTATTAGTAGGGATTCCAAAATTCTTAGACTATATTCATTGTTTTTATGACCAATTATTTTGAAGTTATCTATGGAACATTCTGTCTTGCATTGTATACTATGATTTCTAATTACAGAAGTTCCTTCTTAGACAATATTTTACCAGTGCGATGGCTTATTCCCATGTGAGAACAAAACCTCTCTTTCAATGAGCGAACCATACTACCAATATAGGTTCCTTGCAAACAACAAGGACAAGTAAAAGCATAAACAACACGGCTGCTCATTTCTAGAGGAAGTTTGTCTTTTGACGAGAAAAAACTTCCTATGGAAAGTGGGTTAATAAAAGTGATTTTGAAGTTGGTATGAAAGAAATATTTTTTAAGTAATTTGTTGCACAATGAATTCCAGACTATAAAGTCCTTTTTTAAAAATAATTGTTACCCCCCACCTTTGGTTGACAAACTAATCAATAATTTTCTTACCAAAATTTACTCTCCATCATTTCTCTCATATAATGTTCCTAAAAATGAAAAAATTTTCGTAGTACCAGAAATGGGACCTTACAATAAATTATTCACTAGAAAATGCAACAAATTACTTAAAAAATATTTCTTTCATACCAACTTCAAAATCACTTTTATTAACCCACTTTCCATAGGAAGTTTTTTCTTGTCAAAAGACAAACTTCCTCTAGAAATGAGCAGCCGTGTTGTTTATGCTTTTACTTGTCCTTGTTGTTTGCATGGAACCTATATTGGTAGTACGGTTCGCTCATTGAAAGAGAGGTTTTGTTCTCACATGGGAATAAGCCATCGCACTGGTAAAATATTGTCTAAGAAGGAACTTCTGTAATTAGAAATCATAGTATACAATGCAAGACAGAATGTTCCATAGATAACTTCAAAATAATTGGTCATAATAACAATGAATATAGTCTAAGAATTTTGGAATCCCTACTAATACGTACAAAATCTCCTACACTCAACATAGATAATACCGCTGTTCCTCTTCTTATTTCTTAATTTTAATTACCTCATTCAACAACCAACCAACCTTCTCTTATTTAACAACCAACCAATCAAATTCCTATCCATCTTTAAGCCACATCCTTTGTAATTTCTTCACTTTGTGATTTCTCCTGAACTTCATCGGTAACCAATATTATACTGTAATTTTTTACTTTTGTGTTTTTGCTTTTTTTCGTGTTGATAGTGATTACATTAGATTAATAATTTGATTCTCTTGCTTTTTAAATTCCTGAATTATCGGTAAGCAATATTATACAGTAATTATTTACTTTTGTTTTTTGTGAGTTTTTTTCGTTTTAATAGTGTTATATTAGATTGATAATTTGATTCTCTTGACTTTTAAATTCCTGAGTTATTTTCTAATTTTTGATTTACCTACATAGTCATAACCTAATTATTTTTAATATTTTTAATATTCTTTAACTGTATTAGATTACTTTATGTTTTAGAACCTGAAGATGGGTGATACGCCCGAAACGTTGTTCGATAAATAAATCACATGTACCTCAGCCTCCTATGTGTCCTTACCTTCACCGTGAAATTGAAGATTAGACTGGTCAGCAGCAACTCATATGACTATATATATATATATATATATATATATATATATATATATATATATATATATATATATATACTGTACTTTAAACAAAAAGTGACGAAATTATCCTACCTATTTTATCTTAAAATATCAAGGTCTCTCACTTCTCTCTGTATCTGTTGCAAATTTATCTTTTAGTTTTGTTAACAAATTACATATAATTCTTAACTATAAACTGTAATATATGCTATAACAGCTTCTGATATATTTTTACAGATAACTCATGGTGGCGTTAATAAAGAAGAATTGCCGACAGTATTCTGTTGAATATTTGTCTTTCGGATTTATTCCATCACAACAGAAAGCAAAGAAACCAATGTGCCTCATATGCATGGATGTAATCTCAAGTGCAAGCATGAGGCTTTGTAAACCTAAAATACATCTGGAAACCAAGCACATGAAAAGAAAGACAAACCAATATAATACTTTAGAAAACTCCGTGATGATTTTCAAGCAAGAAAAACAGTGGTTCAAGTGTTTAACAGCTAAGTAAGCAAACTAAATGATAGTTTATTGGCATCTTATGAAATAAGCAAGATAATATCAAAGGCTGAAAACCCCATAATATTGGTGAAACAGTAATTTTGCCAGCAGTGTCTGTTATAATTTCATCAGTTCTGAAACAAAATGAAAGTGAAATCACTAATTCCATCCCCTTAAGCAACTCATCTGTGTCACGACGCATCGATGTAATAGCAGAGGATGTTGAAAAGCAATTAATAGCTAATTTTCAAGTAAAAGAGTTTGCTCTTCAGCTTGATGAATCAACATTAAGCGATAATAAAGTAATTCTACTAACATATGTTAGATTTATGGATGATCAAGGACCCAGAGAGGAAATGCTTTTCGCCAGAAGTCTCAAGACAGACACAAGAGGTGAAACAAATTTTAATGAAGTTGTTACATATTTTAAGGAAAGCAATATTCTACTAAAAAACATAATGGCATGTGCTACTGATGGTGCATCATCCATGACTGGCAGATACGAAAGTTTTATTGCACACTTGAAACCTATCTGTTCCCGGAGTATTTTGCATACATTGTGTGATACCCCGTCAAAACATAGTTGATAAGAAATTGGGTGGACGCCTACATGATGCCCTTAGTGTTGTAATGAAAGTAGTTAACCATACTAAATAAAATTCTCTAAGAGAACGCCTCTTAAGTGAATTCTGTAGTCAAAATTGAAAAGAGTTTGAACGTCTTGTAGTGCATACTGAGGTGAGATGGTTGTCAAAGAGGAATTGTCTTCATCTTTTTATTGCACTTTGGGATTCTATTGTCTTATTTCTGGCCAACCCCCATCTTGGAGAATAACTGCTTGTAACTAAATGTGATGTATTTAACTTATCAGATATATTTGAAAAAAATCAATTTACTTAATAAACAGCTCCAAGGAAAAAATTCTGATCTCATATCCAGTAAAGGTGCAATTATTGCTTTCCTGAAAAAGCTACAGTTGTACAAGATTAATATCAGACATCGTGCATTTGAACAGTTTCCTTGTTTGGCCACAATTAGCAGCGATCTGCACGATGATGGTCTCGCATTGTATGGTGAATATTTAGAAAATTTACACAAAGATATGCAAGCTCGGTTTAGTGACTTACTCATGATGGATATACCAACTTGGGTGACAATTCCTTTGGAAGTTAATGTTGCCGATGTAGACATTTCTTTACAAGAAACCCTCATTGAATTACAAAGCGATGAAATATTGTAGGCAAAATCTAAAGATGGGAAACATGATATATGGAAAACAAATGAAGCTGCTAAAAAGTATGCACTACTCTGGGATAAAGCACAACTCTACGTCATTGCTTTTCCATTATCTTACCTTGTTGAATCAGGATTTAGTCGTGTTTCTCACTTATTGTCAAAAGCTCATAATAGACTCGACATTGTGCAAAGGGGTGATCTTCGACTATCATTGACATCGATGGAGCCGAATATAAAAAACTTGCTGAGCAACATCAGTCACAGGGATCTCATTGAATATATACATTTTTTATTTAATTACTCACTTATCTTTTTAAAGGTATATTATGAATTATTTACTAATGTATATAAATTCTCCATAGAATTTAAATATTAAATAATTTATTTGTATTAGCAACATCAGTCACAGGGATCTCATCAAATAAATCTCCATTTTTTATCTAATTACTCACTTATCTTTTTAAAGGTATATTATGAATTATTTACTAATGTATATAAATGCTCCACAAAATTTAACTATTAAATAATTTATTTGTATTAGTTTAAACTTAAAGTTTTCCTTCAAAATAAGCATAATTATTTACTATTTTTTTACTTATTGATACAATTCCTTTGCTTTCTTATTAGTGAAAATTTTGGGGCTTTGGGGGCCACCAAATTTTTTTAAAGGAAAAGGGTCCATGGGTAAAAAAAGGTTGAGAACCACTGCCCTGAATAATCGCACTTCTCGCACACACCTAATCCTTTTACTCCCCCTTTAAGGTCCCTCCCTGTCCATCCCATCGAACCTCCTTTGTTTTTACTCTTATTTAGTCACATCCACTTCATAATAAATTGCAAACTGCCCCGCGCCCCCTCACTAAGGCTGGACCTCTCCCGGGCAAGGTTTCCTTTACCGTCTCCCGCCAAATGTCGCATTCATCGCCCTCCATGGCGCTCCGCTCTACAGCTTCGATGACTTCCCTTAGACACTCCTCTTTAACTGCTGCAATGGTATCATCATCACTCAGGCCTTCAAAGCTATCAATGCAGGGGATCCCTTTGAATATATATCTTCAAGGTATTTACTAGAGTTCCCCGATTGCTTTAAAGAGTCGGGATTCCGAGTGACCTTAACCACTACTGTCATTTAATTCCCTCATTGCCTCTGCCCGTATACTTGGTTTTGGGTGACCCCGGCCTCAGTAAATGTGTTTTTTTTTGCATTATTTTCCATTCTATTCATGTTACTTTAACAAACGCATGGACCTCTTTGGAAACCCAATACGAACTAATGATTCTCGAACCATTTTGACCAACGTTTGTTCTTGGAGTCAAGATAGGCTATTCCTTGTAACCATTCTGTCATATTTTGTCTCTATCTTGCAGTTTATTTATTTATCACAGCTCACAGGCTGATATCTGTCTTTCCAAAGTTGTTCCATAAAGTATCGTGTGGTCTTCCACGCAAACTATTTCCACCTCACTCACCCTCACATATTTTGTCTCTATCTTGCAGTTTATTTCTTTATCACAGCTCACAGGCTGATATCTGTCTTTCCAAAGTTGTTCCATAAAGTATCGTGGGGTCTTCCACGCAAACTGTTTCCACCTAACTCACCCTCACCTACAACGAGAAAAATAAACACCACTGCAAGATCCTGAAGTGTGAATACAACCGATGACTGCTGTTTCTCTGAGCTCGGCTTGCCCAAACAGGCCGTAGCATTCGGTGTTCGCTCGAGAATCCTTTTCTGAATTTGGCCTGATTCCGTCATTGCTTGAAGCCAATTAAAAGAAACAAATAGTAGATGGTTTGGTTTGTTGAGTATTCCACTCTCTGTAACCCTAAACTTTATTCACTTGGTTTTCCTTGTTAGGAAACACACAAATATACATGATTAAAACCTCATAAATAGAACATGAGTCTGATGATGATGATGAATACCGTCATTATTAACAAAACATATTTAAGGACTTTTATGCTATTGAAGACGATAGCACTTGTAATCCTCTTTTTTCCATTTAAAATGCTCAGCATATTTACATGCACGTTGACACAATTTTATGTACATAAAAATAAATAATAAAGGGCGAATCTCAACAAGGCCTGACTCTTTTGTGGACTCGGATCCTTCAAAAGTCAGGAAAAGGTAAAAAAATTCCTTAAACATGTTTCAGGAGTTTCTCCTCCTTCAAGTACACTTGAACTAAGTACTCAGATGGGGAAACTCACCACAGCAACTACGCACTGAACATCTAGACGAGCATGTACATCCAACCTCCACGCAAAGGGGTCCGAAGAATTTCCTTTCAATGAGACTGCGCTCTACGAGGAAGCGACAAAAGTCAGACCTGAATCAGTTGAGGGATCGGGTAATAAGTTCAAAAGAATAATAAAAGCATAATGGAAAATATCTTCCTTCTAAATCCTGAAAATATTTGTCAATCTTTTTAGCATCCAGTCCGGAGGGGATTGGAGAGAATTTCGCCCAAACCAGCCAAGGTGTGGTTGGATTGATTCCTTCCCGGCTTATATAATCTAGAATGGGTGGCAATTTAGCTAGAATCTCGGCAAATACCTTAACAAATGCTCTTCTAACAAAGCTAAGGGAAATGTCACGCCAAATTAATCGAACTGTCCAAGTTTAGTGCATGAGATATCGTTTGTACTAGGGACTAAACTGATGGAGGAAGCAAGAGCGCAGTGCCACTCACCAAATAAAACAAGGTCTTGAAGGAACCCCTGTCCGCCTCTGGAGGCGAAGTCCTCTCACGGCTGTGCAAATTCTTTGAATGCTGAGATAATGATTTGAGTTTCCATGGAACATGGAGGTCGTCATGAACAAACCTAGCCCGAATCCTATTAATACGTTTCCTCATGTATAAAGGAGATTTGGAATAACGACAAGCGTGCTCATAAAAAAGGAACCGACCTCTCGTACAACCAAATTAACGCAAGGTAAATAGAACAGACAAACCATGTAGCAGTTAAATATATTTATATCGCTGCTCTCAGAAGGGCAGCTCTAACTTGGTAGCCAACTACTAAAGCTGTTAGTCTGATAATCTACCATTGTTAGAGAAATAGAAGCCAAATGTACAGGGTCGTGGGTGTCAGTGAGAATAGTTCAACGGCCGCTTAAGCTGCCAGAGAAACAAGCACCGCTGACGTGGTGACTAGAAGTGCTACCTTACAGATAAAAAAACTAAATGGAGGGGATCCAATTATTACTCACTAAAGTTAGCTTGTGCATCGGTGAAACAAAAGAACAATTTTCATGGTTGAAAAGACATTGTATTCCGCTCAACTACCTTAGAAGTAGAAAGGGTTTCGGATATACGATATAGTGAAAATCTATCTCATCGAAGTAAGTAGACGTTGGAAATAAAATAGACCTCGTGTAAGAGCGGAACTGAAAAGCCACTGCATCAAAAGAGGTATCAAAAGAAGGCAAAATGTAAATATCTCACTTAGAAGAAATCGAACACACGCCAGTTATATTAAGTCCTACGGAGGAAAATCGCGAAACTCAGGTAAAAGCGACAAGGAAGCAGAAGATTCACACCAAGCAAGTTACTCCCAATTATCCTGGAAGCCATGTCAATCCCAAGGAAGAAATAGGGCCTTTGGGGACGAAATCGTATTGAATCGGTTTTCCATTACCGACAGAAGCTCTCGCTAGCCTCGTAGATACAGCATTGGACTTCTAACGCCGAGGTGTCGAGTTTAAATCCAAGCGAGAGAGGACACAAAATTCCAGCACACGTAGAGATCTGGCCACCCCATTGGTAGGCGCATTGTGGTTACCCCTGCTGGGGTAAGTGGATGTTACACATGTCATGTCATACATAGCCAATTTAAACACCACTATCTTTCCTCTCCTGTCCTCATGGCATAGCTCTTCTCTGTTTCAAGCAATTCTGCCAATAGGTCCCCCCCTTTCCCGGGGTGACGGGGTTTCTACCTGATCCCTAGTCGGTGAGATGAAAACAAATTCCTCCCCCCCAAAAAAAAAAGAGACCAGTCCCTGCTACCTTCTAGCTCATCAAGGCTTGTCAGGCTGGCCTTTATGTAGTTTTATACCCGGCAAGGGGGTCTCTTCTCCAGGACGAGACCCTACCCCTACCCTAACCAGAGGGATCTAGTTCACGAGTAAAAGAAGGATGGTGCAACATAGTAGTAGTGTGCTTAGTGGATTGATAAGAAGGGTGGGGGCAGAACATTCCTCCGGGCACAGCACTTTGTGCGAACAAACCAAAAGAACACGACTTTAGTGCAGTAAATAAGGAATAAGGAAAATCGAGAACTCAAGTGTGCCTGACTGTCTCTTGGGGCAATGACTTGATACGCCAATTGGGGGATATTGACGTCCGTTGGCGTTGAACAAATATTAATTTTACCATCAATTAACTGAAATTTAGTCGGATTCTTTTGGGGGAATATGAATGCGAGAGACACTGTGTAGATGGGCTCTTTAGCGATGTATAAATTGCAGGTGCAATTTTCGCTGAAATCTTCATTCATGATCTAAAAGAGAGAAAGAGAGACAAAACTCATTCGAAGAGAGAGTGGGGGTGGCGGGGTTTAGCACGGTGCTGCACATCCGTGACATTTGGTGCCATTAAGAGTTTGTCAAACTAGAAGAAGATTAAAATAAGAAAAAGGTAGGAGATTAAAATTGATAAGGACTACTCACAGGGCAGACTTAAATACATAGCTAAAACATTTTAAACCTGAACTTAGGCGAGGTTACTCATGCAAAATCATCGGAAGCTATAAATTATTGGCTAATTAATTATCGTCAATTTTGGAGAAGTTGGGAATGCAGGATAATTGGATATTCCAGCGATATCGTTATCCGAAGCACGGCGGAAGCAACAGGTAAGTAGTTCCAGCAGAACACTATCAATGTTAACCCTCGTCCTAGTCAATCTCCTGACTTGAATCCGAACGAAAGCTTGTGGCGAATATTGACAAAAGATATATGTAAAGAAGAGTGGGCAGGTATTCTAACACAATGTTGCCAGGACTCGGCCAAGTCTTATAAGAACCGCCTGGCAGCAGTTATAGCCAACAATGTTGGTGCAACGAAATATTAGGCTCTCTCTATCTAGTGACCAAATACTTCTATTTGTTTGGTTTGTATAATATCGCAGGGGCTTAACTAATTAAAATACTATAACAAATGACCTAGTTTCTTAGCATGAAATACAATCGGATTAATATTAATAAAATAATGATATCATCAATATTAAGCAAGTTACTTGAAAATGATAAGAAATTATATTGCAATATTCGCATGACGGAGCCGAAACCAAAATGTGCGCATCTCACAATTGCACAATAACAGTGATGCGTAGTGGTCATTAACCAAACTTGAAACAATAGGTCATCAAGAAAGTTCGTACCATTTAAAAAAAAAAAATCCAAATTTGTTCAATCAATTACACATTTTTTTCTGCAACCTGTTCCCATATTGATGCTAATAAGTTGGTTGATTAAAGAAACAATTAGTCTTCATTAAGAAGGTCTACAGCTTGTTTGCGTGAATAGATAGCTTTCTTAGAGGTTGATTTGAAGGCTAGCACTTGCAGTAAAGCGGGGATGGCAGCCAAGCGACAGAATTCAGACAAGAACAATAGTGCCTCTCTTTTGGGTGCGAGAATTAATAGGCCACGGATGGTGTGAAGTTGTCATCGGTCGCTGGCTGCACCACAAATTCATATGGTTCTTCGTGGTGTAGAAATTTTGGTTTTGTTGTTGGTAGAAATAATCAATTTATGTTCCACTTCGTTAAAATTATTGGAACTTTGTCCAGAACGGGAAAATTTCAGGCTTCTGATGAGGTGAAAGCCGAAGGTGCTATATGGGGAAATACGGTGGAAGTTTCATTGTTTCAGAATTCAAACCAAGCAATATTTCTTACGTGAGCCCCAGAGCGTGAGATAGCATTATTATGGTGATATAGTGCGTTTCTACTGAATGACCCTGTTCAAATATTCTATTTGAGTGTAATATTTCTTTCCGAATCAATAGCTAAGTTAGCATCCTGAGGGTAAAAGCTCTGGAAAGAAGTGGTAGCTATATAGCTGCTTAAATTTACTTTGTTTTATAAGTGAGGCGAACTTCTGAATGACCTAATAGAATCAAAAAACTTTAGACTTATTCAAATGATGAATGGACTGGAAGATTTATTTGGTTGGTGAGAGATGAAGGTAGTTGTTAGAAGATGGCTAAAACAATGCTTCCTAGAATAATTTAAATTGTTCAAAATTTTCTGAAAGCTGTATAAAGATAAATGTTGCAATTCCTAAGAATTAAAAATGTAGCACTACGTAAGCTTTTTAGAGCTACCGATGCCCACGCCTTATTTATGGTGCTGGAGAAGACAACTCCCATCCATCGGGTCCCCAGGTTGCGGATCGGGGGAAGGCCTCTAGATATAGAGGTTAGTTGCGAATAAACTGAATAAGCAGCCCCGGACAAAATCACGAGTCGCCCTTTGGCAAGGCGTAGCGCTCGGTAGCCACCCTATACCAGGGTTACGGTATGGGCAGGTGGAGCTCATAGTCTTGTGTGACAATCCACCTAGGAGAGGGACAACTCCGAACTCAAACCCGGGCAGGTGGAGCTCGAAGTCTTGGTTGACAATCCGCCTAGGAGAGGGATAACTCTGAATCCAAACCCTCCACTGTCTTGTGGATAGACACTTCAGTCAAAGGCTAAGGGACCTCCCTGACAGAAAGGTGTTCTCTTGCATTGGATTGTGCCATAGCCTCTGTACCATGGTCTTCCACTCTCTTGTGTTTGAGATCCCTGCCTAAGGGTACATTTAGGCATACTTTCCTATTTTTCATTCCTCCTCTTGTTTTACTCAAATGGTGTGTAGGGCAGGCTTAATAGATGAGCAAAGAGGCTCTGATGGCTTTTCATGAGGTTGCCTTGGTCTATTCTTTTCTTTTCTCTTTTCTTTATTCTTTTTCATTCCAAAGTCATCATTACTGTCCTCCCTCAGTTGTTGTGGCGTCCTGAAGGGAATTTTGCCTTGCATGATGTGTCGGCTCCATCATGTTGACCAGTTTTTTTTCCGACATATAATATTCAGTTAATGAAAGTTTTGCTATTGAATAATTTTGTACAAATTGTTGTTGTTGTTGTTGTACAAATTGTTATTTTTGTTGAAGATCTTGTTGCTAATATTATTTTTTTAATATCGATTTTAATTTTATCAGGAGATATTGAGCTCAACCCTGGACCTGGTCATCCTCGTCAGATAAAATGTCGTCTACTCTATATTAATATTAGGGGCCTACATGCCAATATTAAAGACTTGACTGCTTCATCCAAGTCTCATGACATTTTACTCTGTTCAGAGACCCTGGTTTCAAATATGAGGCATGTCTCTGTAATACTTATACCAGGCTTCAAAAAACCAATTTTACTTAGGCGTGATGCCATTCCTAGGGCTAGAGGAATGGCAGTTTACATTAGGAATGGTTACTCTGCTTCAAAGACCTCCTATGCTTGTTCTTGCCATGAGATGCAAGTTATGAAAGTATGTGGTAAGCAAAATAATTTTTATCTTTTTTCTGTCTATCGCAATCCAGACTTAGATGATACTATTTTTGATTGTCTGCTCCTTGCCATGGCCAAGGTACAGGAAAATGACCGGAAAGCCTGCTTTGTATTTATGGGAGACCTCAATGCTCATCATAGGCAATGGCTGTCTTCTGTCTCCCCTACTGACTGTCATGGTATCAGGGCTTATGATTTTGCGTGTGAGTCGGGTTGTGAGCAAGTCATTAGGGAGCCTACCCATTCATCTGGGAACTGCCTTGACTTGGTTTTCACTGATTCCCCTGGAGTCGTTACAAGTGCTGTTGATCCTCCTGTGGGAACTTCTGACCACTGTGCAATTTCTATAACTATCTGTATTGTGCAATCTATTCCTAATATAGCTCATACAAGCAAAGTATTCATCAAATCTCAAGTAGACTGGTGCAATATATTAAATGATATCTCCCGGATCAACTGGCCACTAATATATAAGGAGGTTGAAGCAGTTCGTATTTTGAATGATAAAATTGTTTCAATTATTGATAGACATGTTCCATTCCGTATGATCAGATATCGCACTAAGGACAAAGCCTGGTTTAATGATGACTGTAAGAGGGCTCATATGCAGAAACAAGAAGCCTACAACCTGTGGAAGGGGAGTAGATCTGCCTTTCTATGGGATAATTATGTGCACTACAGAACAGCAGCTCAGAGGGTATATAATAATGCGGAAGTTGAATTCAATACTACCACAAAGGGAACTCTTCAGCGCACAGCAAATTCCCACAAATTCTGGACCACTCTCAAGTCTGCTCTTTTTGGGAATGATTCATCTATGCCACCCCTTCTTAAACCTGATGGTTCCATTACCCATAGTCCTGAAGAAAAGGCAACACTGTTGGCTGATGTTTTTGATAATAAACAAAGTAATGAGAATCTAACTCTACCTGACACTTGTTTCCCTGAACCAAGGTTAAACAAGATTGCTTTCCGTTCAAGTGAAGTAAAACAGTTACTTCTTGATCTGGATGCTTATGGTGGTACTGACCCAAATGGTATATTCCCTTTATTCTTTAAGAAAACTGCAGAGTATTTGGCTCCCAAGCTTTCCGTTATTCTTCGGAAGCTGGCGAGGAGTGGTAGTTTTTGCGAATGTTGGAGAATTGGTAACATCATTCCATTATGTAAAAGTGCAAGTGGTAGTTTTAACCCTACTGAATATAGGCCCATTTCTATAACTCCTGTTCTATCTAAGATTTTTGAACGTTTACTAGCTAAACGTTTAAGTACATTTGCCGAGCTTAATCGTCTGTTTCCCTTTTTACAGTTTGGATTTCGTAAGGGTCTGAGCACTTGTGATGCACTTCTCACTGTCTCCACCATTGTCCAAAAATCATTAGACTCTGGTCAAGAAGTTCGCTTAGTTGGCCTGGATTTCAGTGCCGCATTTGACCGTGTCAATCATAAGGCCCTGATATTTAAGTTGAAGCAGTTGGGAGTAGGTGGTGTATTTTTAAATATTATTGAACAATTTTTAACAAATCGACATCAAAAGGTTTATGTTGACAATAATTTTAGTGATGAGAGAGAGGTGCTATCTGGTGTACCACAAGGCAGTGTTCTTGGTCCTCTACTGTTTATATTATATACCCATGATATGTGGTTTGGACTGGAAAATAGACTTATAGCCTATGCTGATGATGCTACTCTAATAGCCCCAGTCCCATCTCCTGAGTTGAGAGCATCGGTTGCAGAGTCTTTAAATAGAGATCTGGCTAAGATAAATGTTTGGTGCACTTCATGGGGCATGAAGTTAAATGCAAAGAAAACCCAGAGTATGATTGTTAGCAGATCCAGAACACTAGATCCTCCCCATCCAGATCTTTTAATAAATAACATTCCCATCTCCATATGTGATTCTTTTAAGTTGCTTGGAGTTATGCTTGACTCTAGGTTTACTTTTGAGAATCACATTCGATCTATTTCCTCCTCTATTGCTCAAAAAATTGGCATTTTGAGGAAATCTTACAAAGTATTTGGAGAGCAGACTGTTCTTAAAAATTGTTTTAATGCTTTTATTCTTCCGTGTTTTGAATATTGCGCCCCTGTTTGGAGTTCGGCAGCCAACTCTTATCTTAATTTATTAGATAAAAATTTGAGAGCAATAAAATTTTTAATTCCTGACCTCAAAGTTGATCTGTGGCACAGGCGAGCAATAAGCTCCTTATGCATCTTATATAAAATTTTTAACAATGCAGATCATCCACTGCATCACGATCTGCCCAATTTATATGCCCCTCAACGAGTTACCAGAGGTGTACTAAATGCCAATAGTAGGGCCTTTACGCCTATGAGATTCAACACAACACAGTTTTCAAGAAGTTTCATTCCTAACACAACTAAACTGTGGAATGAACTTCCTAGTGTTGTTGTTGAGTCCTTGGAACTTCAGAAATTTAAAGTGGGTGCTAATACATTTTTAATTAACAGAAACTTATAACTTTAATATTTTATTCATTATCCACACATATATAATATTATAATATTTTTAACATTATAGCATTTAATTTTTTTATTTTTTTTATTTTTTTTTTTTTTTTTTGATTTTCTATTTATTTATTATGTTTTTCTTAATCTTTGTTTCGTTTTTTCCATACCAGGCTTCTTTCCCCACTGGGGCCCTTGGGCTTATAGCTATTTGCTCTTCCAGTTGGGGTTGTGGCTTGGAACTTTAATAATAATAATAATAATAATGCCTAGGTATTTTTAAACTAACAATGCCTAAACCATATTTAAGCTAGACATATCACAAGGGCTGAAAAAATAGGCAAAGACGAAAATAGATAGGCTTTCTACAAACACAGGTAGTTAATTTGTTTTTGTATTATTCAATGGTGACAACTAAGAAGGGATGTTTATTGTTACTTCCAGATTCAATAATTTATTTGCGGTTTGTATGCAAAGAGTTTATAAAATAAAAAAAATGATTATCTAATTTTAAGTGATTAAAAATCACAAAACAGTCATCGTTATATTCACGATAAAATTAGATGTGGAATCTGAAGGACAATATCACTGTCAAGTGCCTTAACAACAAACAGGCAGCCCGCCTCTCACTTTCATACTTAGTGTCGTAGAATGCCCCCCCCCCTTTTTGTTCTAAGAGGGCTAAGAGTGCTAATATATTGATATCTAAATATCTTAAAGAACAGAGCCATTCCGAAACAGGTAAGGATATAGAGAGAAACGCACACTAATCCCAAAATAAACTTATATTTTACCTTTATCAATTGAATACATAACATTTAAACATTAACTATAGCAATACTCTGAATATTATTATAAACAAGAATTGATTCAATTAGTTTGACCGTATAGACTTGGCTAATTTCGTTACACACCTCAATAATATAAGAATTAGGCTTACGGACTCATCTGGAATTTAAAAGGCCTCAGGAATGTTATTGACTCACGACGCGTGCCGTCTAGCCAGATGTAGGTAGGCGAGATCACAAGGTCCTTTTGGCGAGGGTAGCAGCTGAGGGGTCCACACGGTATTCCGGGGGGGAGGGGGGGTTCTTCAAGGGCGAGGATCGATGAAACGGGGTTTCTCTGACGAGAATAAGTTACTTAAAGTTCGGTTTGGTAACCAGGAACTAGCTCGAGGATGAGCTTCTTCTTAGTTCCAGTCTTCCTCAAGGACGAGTATAACGGAGGGGGGTTTCTCTGACGAGAATAATTTGAACTTGGTTCCTTACCAAGTTAACTTAGGAGTTCGGTGTGGCCACCGAGTAACGGGCTCGAGGGGGAGCCTTTTCCTTCTTCTTTTCTTAATTTCTCAAGGACGAGGAATACCCCTGGTGTTTAAGGTGCACCAGGATATGAGGAGTCTCTCTGGCGAGAGTAAGTTGAACTTACCCAAGTTAACTTATCGTTTGGTTTGATAACCAAGGACTAGCTCGAGAATGAGCTTCTTCTTAGCCCCTTAAGGTAGGTAGCCCTGCCTCTCTTGCAGGGTACTTCTTGGTCTGGCAAGCCAAGTACACTACCAATCCAGTCTAGGTAGCTCGGTTTTAATCGTGGACTCGTCACCTGGAGTCTGACGTATACTACCTCGATTTTCCTTAGTGTTCCTCATTTATACCTTGTCACCCCACTGGGGGAGTGGTAAGGGGGGGGGGCTTGAGGACGGCCCCAGGAGAGTTCTTATGCCAACGGGTTTTCCCACCGAATCTTACATCGGCTCCTCGTTAGCCTTCGAGCTTGGGAGAAACACGTCTCCAATTTCTTATTTGACGTGAAACTGGATTTCACTCTCCTGGGGGAGATCTTGCATTTTGACCTTTAGGTCTTTCATGGCACCGAGTTGTGTGACGCTGCGGTTACGCTTTTGACCCGCTGATGCCTGAGCCGGATGTCTTTGCGGTAACCGCGTTGTGACTCCACCAAGAGTGAACGGGGGGGGGAGTGACTATTCCCCTACACTTAGGAAACATACATTTGCATTTAATTAGATAGATAGATAATAGATAGACAAATAGATACGAATTAAACGCTTAGCAGTTTAATAAAGTTATTTTTTTAAAAAAGGCTCAACTGTTCTTTGTATCCGACTCTCTCATCTGCTGACCAAACTCTATATTTCATTTTCCCGAAATCTCAATGACGTCACAGCAGAAATCGTTCCGTGCAAGCGTTAAAACCAAGGCACTGCTGGAAAACTGCCTCTTAAATAATTCTCACCCAAAAAGCTTAGGAATCTTTTATACGGTCAAAGACCCTTTCTGTTTGACATCATACGTTTCCGGTGCCACCCACATTTTAAGATAGGTTAGAGAAAGTATATACTCGCCCTCTGGTCGTGAACATCGTAAATAAACAGGTCAGTGATTGGTAAACCCACTTAAAAACATGTGAAAACTCCTTCCACGAAATATTTCTGATTGGAAGACTTCCATTAAACTACCCCACAGCTCGTCTTAAGTATTATTCTATTGGCAAACCCCTTTGGAGGTGAGCCCCCACCATTCATAATATAAAACCCCTGTAAATTTGAGATCAGAGGCATTCAGAGCAAATCTTGTATCTCGAATAAAGCTAAAGTCATACAGCTTTTTTTTTCTCCCCGCCACTTCGTCATACCGACTCTCCATCAAGAACGAGCAGGTAAGCGTCGAAGTGCCGTGACTATTAAGGGTCACCGCCCTTTTACTACGATCGAACCCCCTGCAAAAATCATCCTTTGCACCAACTACCAGGCAGTCCTTTGTCATCAAGAAGGATTGCGTTGCGCCTACTGCCTGATAACCTTGACTTTGTGCCCCGTCTACCAACTGCGGGTCATTGGCGCCATCGTTAGAGACCAAGGAATTGGTTCTGGAGGTTAAGGTTGCGGAGCGAGCTTCTTCCTGAAAGAGTTCAGAGAATTGGTCCTGGACTTTAATACTGTGAAGCGAGTTTCTTCCTGAGAGAGTCCAAGGAATTGATGCTGCACTTTAATTCTACAAAACTAGCTTCTACTTGAAAGAGTACAGGAATTATCTTGCACTTTAAGGCTGTGGAGCGACCTTCTTCCTGATAGAGACCTAGGAATTGGACCTGGATGTTAAGGCTGTGGAGCGAGTTTCTTCCTGAGAGGGCCCAAAGAATTGGTCCAAGGCGGTAAGGCTGCAGAGCGAGCTTCTCTCTGAGGGAGGACAAGGAATTGTTTCTTAATTTTAAGAGTGCGGAGCGAGCTTCTCTCTGAGAGAGGACAAGGAATTGTGTCTTAATTTTAAGAGTGCGGAGTGAGCTTCTTACTAAAAGAGACCAATGAATTTGTTCTGGACGGTAAAGCTGCGGAGCGAGCTTCTTCTTTTAACAGACCAGGAGTTTATTTCTACATTTTAAGGTTGCGGAGCGAGTTTCTTTCTGAGAGGGACCAAATAATTGGTCCAAGGCGGTAAGGCTGCGGAGCGAGCTACTTCCTGAGAGAAGCCAAGCAATTATTCCTGAATGTTAAGGCTGCGGAGCGAGTTTCTTTCTGAAAGAGGCCAGGAAATCTGTTCTGCACTTTAAGGCTGCCGAGCGAGCTTCTTTCTGAAAGAGGCCAGGAAATGGGTTCTGCACTTTAAGGCTGCGGAGCAAGAGTTTCTTCCTGAGATAGGCAAATGAATTATTCCTGGATATTAAGGTTGTTAATCGATCTTCTTCCTGAGAGAGACCAATGATTTAGTTATACATTTTAAGGCTGCGGAGCAAGTTTCTTCCTAAGAGAGGGCAAGGAATTGGTCATAGGCGTTAATGTTATGGAGCCAGCTTCTTCTTGAGAGCGGCCAAAGAATTTGTCTTAGACGTTAAGGTTGCAGAGCGAGATTCTCCCTGGGAGTCCAATGGATTTGGTCTGGACGTTTTGGCTGCGGAGCGAGATTCTTCCTGGGAGAATCCAATGATTAGTTCTGGACGGTTAACCTACGGAGCGAGCTTCTTCTTAATAGATGCCTAGGAATTGGTCCTGCACTTTAATGCTGCGCGTTTGCGGGCCTAGTTCGTCTTTCACGTTAAAAAGCAGTTTCTGTTTTTGGACTTGGGATGCCTACATGCACGAAAGCCCCCGTGCTATTTGGAGACCACTCTGCAGGTTCTACCTCTCTGGGTTACCTCCCTGCTAGTGCCAGCAATAATTCACAACTAATACCAAGGCCCACTCCACCACACGCACCCCATTTGCCATTCGCACTTACACCGAATGTTAGACTCCTATAAGACAAATACCCGAAAGGTTGTGGTGAGGCCATCCACATGGCTTCTAATGTCTGCCTCTAGAAAGTAGGCTAGCAGCAAGAGGCCTTCGGCTCCCCATCCCTGTTTCATACTGGACCACAACGTTTCACGTGTAGCTTTCCCTCCTAATACCTTGACGATTTCAGGTCATTTTCTGTCGTCTCCGAATCGGACACACTCAAGGTACGCAGCGCCATTTGATGGAGTGCATCCCAGAACCGTACTCTGATGACTCCTTGTTCTCTCACACACTCGCACTTTCTTGTTTAATTTTTCATAGTGGGAAGATTTGGACGTTACCTGTCCCATATCAGGAGGAACGGGGTCGCTTGCGCTTGCCCCCTTTGCTAGGGACGGGTTCGTGCACACAGTTTGTGGACTTTCTGACTTTTTGTAGGAATTTAGCCTTCATCAAGGTATTTAGTTTGGGGTTTTGGGGTGCACTATCGGTCCACCTGAGGTAGCGGGAGTCTTCCCGGTGCCTAACCGCGCCTTTTTCTTTATCGTAGCCTTTGTTTTTTATTTTTTTACCTTTTGGTTTATTGATTATTGTTGATTATTTTTGCTTCGCTTATATAAATTTTAATATAGCCTAAGCATAGACAGGTTATTAATTCTGGCGGCTATGACAGCCTCCAGTGGAACCGCCTACAAAATGGATTTATCTCCAACTCTCAAACCTTCGTTAATTTCTCCGAAAAATATATAAAAATCGTGAAAAATGACCATCTGTGGATAAAGTTCTTACGATCCAAGATGGAGAAAAAAAAGCGAATTTTTTAACTTGATCCCCTGCATCAACACTGCGTAGGCCATAGATTTCCAACACTCGTTGCACCCACACTCCCAAATACCGCGGCCGCCAAGGAGAAGATTAGAAGTGCAATCCAGACCTGAAAGAAGAGTGTGAGGTAAGTAAGAGACTGATATGTATTCAATTATTTTCAGAACAAAATGTAATAGTAGATAATTCCTAGAATAAAACCAAAGAAAATATTATATGTTACAATATGATGCAACTAATATTTAATTGGATCGCATTTGCGTCGATAACACGACGAAGGCCAGGTATGACCTGAACGCAAGTGGCAAGCTGGGTTTCAGCTGATATTTCCCCCCAGAATTTTTGCAGTTTGCACTCAGAACTTCGATACTTTGATGGGGTGTGGTACAGGACTTCTGCCCAAACATTGAACACAATCAAAAGTGCATTGAGTTTAAATCTGGCGCACTGGGAAGCCAAAATTCTTGACCCAAGCTGCTTAAAATTTGCACCAGTCTTGTATTCTTTTTAATGTGTGTGAAGTTGCATCATTTTGTAAAGGGTTACACCGGCTTTTCATATTGAGCCCCATCCACCCAGAGAATGACTCTTCTTCAACCTCTCTAAAATAAATACTTCGATTGATCTTTAGCCCCTTCAATGGAGATGATAGGTGTTTTATAGCACGGTAATGTTACGTCCATACATACCATGACCGAAGCTGTTTTCTGTCTCCTGAAAGATGTCCGCTGTTAAACCGGAATCTTATTTATATTATGTGTGTTAGGGGTGGAGTGGACAGTGAACAACTTCTCATCTGTCCACAGAACTGGTGGCTGCGAGTCATCAGGAAGAAATTGGAGAAGAAGCTTTGCTAGTTTTTTCCACTCTCTTCTTTTTTCGTGGGGCTGGGGATAAGATGTCTTTTAGCTATCTTGAATGAACGAAGTTTCAGATCATCTTAATATTTTTCCTAGACACATAGCTCACTTTGGCCTCCCGAGCAAGTTGATTGGCACTCCTTGGATTTCTCTTGATTTTGTTCATCGGGTTGATGATGAGGGTTGGAACACCACTGATTAGGACTAGGTGGTATTCACCTTGGAAGACAACTGCCTCTCTTGTTTGATAGCTTTAAACCACCCAGCTCTGCCCACAATAGAATTCAACATTTTAAAAATATCACCATCTGTCTTTCCGCTCCTACAAAAGGAACCAGAGGCGGGCACTAAATACATTTAAAGTATTTAAATATTAAATACATAATAAAAATGCATTTAGATACTATATACATTTTGAAAATGTGTTTAGTATTTAAATACTAAATACATTAAATGTATTTAGATACATTTTAAATACATTTCAATTACATGATATATAATGACAATCAATAATGACCATTGGTATCACAACAAAAAAATATCCATTAAAATTAAATTGCATATTATAATTACTAATGTAGGATTTTCCGACAATTGGACTTAGGTACTACAAAAAAATAGAAAGTTCCATAGAATGAAATTTCAGTTAGCTATTTATATCAGCATTACATTTAAGTAATATCAGTTGCTGAAATGTTTCGTCTGATAAAGAACTCCGTTTTCGAAATAAGGTCAATCCTCCTAAAAAGAAGAGCCGTTCCACAGGAGCTGACGATGGAAGGGTGGTCTTGTATTTAATAAATAACTTTTTATGTTTGGATATATCTCTAAACTTTGAAGTGTTTTATTTCAATCATGAAGGGTTTTGTAAATCCAAAATAATCGTCGCTGTCCGATGCACCACTGGATTATTCAGCTTCGAGTCCCTCTGTTAAATTCCCAATCACTTGAATCATAATATTTTTAACAGTCTTGGTGGCTTGAACTGTCCCATGAAATACTGATATCTAACCAGCGGAGTTGGAAGAATGGATGGCTTGTTGATGCAATAATGGCATCTGTAACGCTGGCTGCATTTGTCAAGGTCAAATAAGATTGGTAGCGCTTTCCAAAGCCCTTAGTGACTGCACTTAGAAGAGGTTGGCAAAATTTCAGAGAAGGTGACTGAAGGCTCTTCAGCTTTTTCTCCACAGTGAGCAAAGTAGGGAACAATTATCCCTAAAAACAGTTTTTTCTCACTGTAGGCGATCAATTGCATCTGCAATAGGAGCCAAAACTGAGACATACTCCCCAAGAAATTCAATTTCGTGACTTCTGAACACTGGAAGTTCAAGGGGACGTTATGAGTTGATGTAATTTGTCCTTGTGATTTAAAAGTAATGACAATGCATCAAACAGAGGGTTCTACCTTGTAATGAAAGGCACCTTCAATGAGCAGTTGATAACAGTTTTGATAATCTCTGCTGATTTTGGACGACCGCCTTTGTTCCATAATGCTGAGCATTTTCCCATCACAGCACGATTGATATTTGCAAAAGAATATATTTTCAGTGCCTGTTTTGCTTCAGTTGTGGCGCCGAGACCGAGTGTGTGTGAAGCACAGCGCACATGCTTAGGTAGGCTGAATCTGCATGGGTCAGAGGAAAGGTCTTTTTCCTGATCTAAGGCACTTCTCATTAAGAAACTATCCTCCAGCTCGTGATCACCTTGACCTTCTACACCTACCTGGATTCCATCTTCTGAATCTGTGGGCACATTTGCAGCAGTGACTGCAAATTCCTTAAACGCTTTAACAAAATTAGAGCAGTGACTGCAAATTCCTTAAACGCTTTAACAAAATTAGAGCCGTTATCAGTGACAGTGCTCGATCGTTATAAGAACTTAACCTGTACTACTAATACTATAATTGTAAAGAACATTTGTAACTCAGAACTCACCTTTAATTAATCTCACAAAAGCTGGTTGCTCCATGGTTGATAGGAGATGCACACCTTGTATGATAAAATCTGCAATCAGCTTATCAAGACAGATTGTTTGACCTTCTTAGTATTCGCCGCAAAAACACTCCGGTAATGTCTTTACTTTACCACCGCTACATGAAGGATCATCGTCTAACACTGAACATTTTCTTTTTGAATCTTTTCTTTGAGCGTTGCCATAATTCACGTTAAATTCAATCAGTATATGCTATAAATAAAGGTGTTGCAAAAGGAAGCAGGTTGGTTCTTGCAGGGTAAACCTACGCTACTTAACATTATCGTTAGATACTAACAATTTTGCCACTTTTTAAAAATAGGAATTAGTGAATCTTTTCAATTCAATTAAGTATCATATAATTAGCTTTAATAAATTCCTATCTTCAAATGAATGCGTAGATTGAAAGTAGCATTGCTCGCCGCAGAGATTTCGCCATTGCATGATATACATACACACTTCACTTTTTTTCCGTTGAAAGATTTCACTCTAAAGTATTTACCATCTAGTAAAGGATGACTATAATTACATGATTCTTTATCTTCCGTGTCTTGATTATTGTCTATTCTCTCCATTTCACACTCTTTCCAAGAAGCTGAAGTTGCCATGCAGCAGTTGAAATAACGCTGAGCGCTCTCACTATACAACCGAACATAACTGTGACCATCTGTTAACTGAATTTGAACTGATGCAAGCAATTACCCCTCACCAGCTCACTCAGTCAACCGTTTGTGTCATACAAGTTTCAACAAGTTAAAACATGCATTGCACGTTCTTAACAGCTATATAAGCCTATTATCAGTAAAGTATTTTCCAAATGTATTTGAATACTGTATTTAAATACATGATTTCAAGTGTATTTATATAAAATTTTAAATACATAAATGTATTTAAATACAAAGTATTGAAATACTGCCCACCTATGACAGGAACCAGGCTAGTAATTTGTTAGAGAAAGTTAGGATTTCTTGGTTCTTTTTGGTCTGCATAATATGACAACACTAATGTTATGTTTTCATTATGCTGTGTTACGTCCTTCAATTTTTATTTCAGATTCATCGTTTGGGGAGTAACCACGCTAATAACTTTCAAATGAAAGTAGCCCATCTAGACATATTTTGGAAAAATGAAGAATAGTTATACATATTAGGCACACAGAGTGTATATATTTAAGAGAAGACCATAATAATATTACATGATTGATGGATATAATGAATTATTTGCCCACGTGAGTACAATTTCGAAGGATGACTTCAAAAACCCTCTCATGCATGGAATCTGCCAATTTCTTAATAGTAGTAGGTTAGAATGTCTCTGCTGTAGCTTTCATGGTCGCACTTAAGAATTATTTAGACAAAAATTGATATAGATCGGCATAAACATCTTGTTTAATGATGGAACACATACTGTTGATTGGATTGAGATCCGCATGAGCTGGCGGCTGCATCATAAACTTGTCACCTTGTATGCAATAAGAACCTAAGAATTCTTGGGCAACCGGACTAACATTTTACTCTTCCCCTGTAGCCCTGTAGCGTACGAAAAGTACAGGCGAGCGGCTTAAAAGCTTCGCTTGAATGAGTCTTTTTAGATTCAAGATGGCCGAGTGGATCTGCCGCGGGAAGCTGTTCGCAACTCGTCTACGCTATTATTTTTTCTTCGCCCCTTTTCCTACTCTCCTCTATCTACAGCCCACACCGACTACATGACCTGAATTAGGGCAGCCCTCTGGGCTGCTTGACAAAAAGATGGGAGATGGCCAAGGGAAACTTGAAGTTTCCACCATCGCACCAGAACTGTTCGCATGGACATGCTTCCCAATCCCTCTGCGGCTTCAGGTCGTTTTCTGTAGTCTCTGAATCGGACACACTTGCGGGACGCACCGCAATTAGATGGAGCGCTTCCCTCTACCTTACTATGACGACTGCATTGTCCTCCAGGCTATTTGGAACATTCTTGTTGAATGTCTCGGTGTGGGTGATATTCGCGCACGTTACCTGACCCGGTAGCGGGATGAGCGGGGTCGCTACCGTTTGTCCCTTCTACTCGGTAAGGGTTCCTGATTGTAGATTTGTGCTGTTCCTGGGTCAGGTTGGCCTCCTCCAATGCATCTAGTTTTTCTTTTGTTTTGGGGTGCCTGCCCATGGCCAGAGGGAGGGGGACTCATTCCGCCACTACAGCATTCTTTTCTTTTTGCTGTTTCTTTTCTTTTCTTAATTGATCTCTTTTGTTTTCGCTTTGGGCATTAATAATTTATTGCTCCTGCTTTTTTGTTGTTTTTTTAGCCAAAGAACCGTAATATTACACTAAAGTTTCATTTTCAGCGACCTATGCCCTTGGTGGAAGTCGCTAGATGGGCGCTAGTAAAAAAAAAGGGTGCACCAAGTAACACCCCGGATAGGGGTGGGGACTTGGTGAGTATTCAATACGTAATAAATAGGTACTGAAGAAATGTTTGGTAGTACTGGATTAATACAAAGTAAGTACGGAGGGATGGTAACATGTACTGAATTTTGCAAAGGTTCTGTTACACTCAATTTTTTATCTTTCGAGAGGTTTTCGTATGTGATAAAAAAAGTTTTGTCCAAAAATTTAAAGTTCTACTCTTCCAGCATGAGTCATTGAAATGTCTTTTCCATTCTGTGCAGCAGGTGGGTGTGTTGACATAGCAGTGAAGAAAATCTTGATGTCTGCTCTCCTGAGCGCGGGCCACGACAAGTCCAACATCGCCAAGACTATCAACGTCAGCCGGATGACTGTTTATGAATCGCGGAGAAGCTTAAGAACGGGGAAGACCTCTAAGATCGACCTCGTTCAGGCAGACATCAATTTTTCAGCCGTTTGGCTGTGGGAAAGGCCTTCGGAAGTGCTCCAAAGCTCACTATGACTGCGTTCGCGAAGGAGAACATCTCGGTGGTCACAGTGTCGAGGGCCGTCAAGGAGGAGGGCGACAAGAGTTTGAGATCTATGGAAAGGCCTTTGCTCACTGACAGTATGTGAGAACAACGTCGGAAGTGCTGTCGTCACCTTCCAAACGACTTAATCAAAATCTCATTTTATTACGATGAAAACACCTTCACGGTTGATCCGGTCTTCAACAAGTAGAACGACCGCGTGGTAAGCTTCGGTCAGCTGGTCTCCGAGGTCCGCTACATGTTTACAACCAAGCACCTGACCTCTGTGATGATGCTCGGCATCGTGGCTTCGAATGCAAAGAAGATGCCACCGGTGTGCTTTGCCGTAAGTTACAGGCTCACCGCAGCCGATTACAGGGACATCGTGTCCACGAAGTCGTGCCCTGTGTGAGAAAGTTCACGAAGAAGGAGAAATAAGTCTTTCAGTAGGACGGTGCCCCGGCTCATACGGCCAAGGTCGCGCAAAAGTAGTTCGGGTCGAACATGAAATTCTGTTCGAAGGACTTTTGCCCGCTGCAGTCGGCGAGCTGAAGTCTTCCGCCAACCGCGTGTGGAAGGACCTCGTCCACAACGTGTGCGCGGCCTTCAGGTCTCGACTAGAGCGAATGCTCACAATATCTGGTATGTAGCGTACGGGTCCCTGGGAAGATACCGGGTGCCTACCGAGAGGGTAACCGGGAATACCGGAGAGGTATCAGACTGATAGTACGTCACTATATGGTATTGTATGAGTACTAGTATAGCGGGTAGGTACCGGACCGGTAAATGATAGACAATATCAGGTAAGTCTCGGTTGGATAGGGGGCGAGTAAGCACCAAATCCGGTTGGTGCCTGGTAAGATTGGACAGTTACCTTGCAGGATGAAGGGGAAAACAGACATACTGCAACATCGTGGGATTATTACTTAGATTTTACTAATTGAGGTTATGAAATTCGAAATCAATACTTTCATTTTAACGAAAAAATTATATAATACAACAATTAATTCGACATTGCCGTATATTTATGGCACGGATGAAATAGCATTTAATATTATGTATTTTTAACAGTTCGCTCATTTAGCCGCGCACTGCTGATTTGCGAGTCATAATTTCAGGTGTAAGGAACGAAGACTTTCCTCGTGCGGTAAACTCAAAAGCTGGGGAATTAATTATGTTGCCCAATGGTGCCCCCTTTCTGATCGTACCACGGGTGGAGAAGAAGAAGAAGAAGAAGAAGAAGGAGAGGAGGAGGAAAGGAGGAAGAGGAGGAGGAAGGGAGGAAGAGGAGCAGGAGCAGGAGTAAGAGGAGCAGTAGGAGGAGGAAAAAAGGATGGTTGATTCTAAAACCTCAACCGACAAATAACATCCGATAAAAATATCTAAGTAATCAGAAACCAAACTGAGAACTCATTGGGAAAGGGGGGTCACTCAGGAGGGATTATTGAAGCGGATTTTAATTTTGTTAGACTCAACTCGGACACTAGGAGTGATGTCAAGCCATATCGTAAACCAGGCTACCTGGTCATGCTTAAACCTTTTCGATGTGTTTGCATTGATTTAGTTAAGCGGATCAGTCATCACTTCTGATTTTGCGTTTGTCGCTTCTGTAGCTTTCGTCTTACTTGATTATTTGCCATGTTTTTCCACCCGGCAAAAAATCATACTTGATCATTTAGTCATAGTTGAATCAGGATACCTTACCACCTCCTTGCTTGTTTCACCCGTTCACCATCAGTCTTCTCTCGACAAAAGCTAGAGCTCACCTCGAAGGAGAAGTGGTGAAGGAAGTTGGTCAAGTCCTTCTCAAGTTTCGAGTGGGGCAGAAGGATGCCGAAGAAGTCGATGTAGATAGGTGTTGAGTAATTAACAAGTTGGGATCTCTGGTATGTCCATATGAAGGGGCCTATGGCCATATCGACCTCCGGCAATGGGTATCTTTGCTTTTCGAAAAATGTTCGCGCCTAGTTGCTTTAGCAATGGGACCCCCGCCTCCACCCTTGGACTTCTAATGTGTCCCCATAAAATACTCTATAAATGCCTAGGGTGAAATATCCAAGGGGTAACAATCAAGAAATTGGTTTGATTTAGTTTTGCACTTGAGACCCCTTGACAAATAATAGAATTCCCACCGCAATGTCTTTCTTTTAATAAGGGGGAGGGCTAGTCAAGTACCAATTAATTCGCCCCCCCCACTACTTGACATGTTGAAATGAACATAAGAGTGACATTTCCTAGACTAGTACGAAGCCTCATCTTCAGGTTTCGCCTACGATCCAGTTCGACACAAACACCTACCTTCCGATGGACTATCCCAATCATTCCAGTCGCGCCACAATTAGGGAACACATTCTCCCAAGTGTGGTTGCTCAGCCTCACGATCGAGAACTTGAAACCATTCGGAAGGTTTATTGTACTCTATCGTTATCCTTTATTATTTCCCAATCTTGTACTAATTCATTTTCCTATGCGATTATGGCATTCCTTTTTGCGCCATACTTTCTAACCTTTGTGTCAATTTGTGCTACCTATTTATTGTCACACTTGCTAGAGCTACTTTGCCCCTATAATATTTTCACAATCTTATTGGCAACATTTTTCAGGGCTCATTTTGACCTTTCGAAGAAAAAAGGATGGTCCAAACAGAACTTCATTTTGCCCCCTTAATTCTGGGGTGAAGATGTACTAGTTGAACTCACATTACATGCCACTTGAATACGATATAAGGGCCCCAAACTCGAACAATTGAAGTTTGGGGTACAAAGATTAATTCCTACATTATAATAAACCCAGCATTTTTTTCACTTCTTTGATTTTGACTTTAGCCGTCATGCAATAAAATAACTACAAAAATTAAAATACAAACCATGAAATTGCTGTAGTGTATAATATCAAACCTTATAAGTTTAATTATCTTCATAAAATTAACCATTTTACTACGAAATTCGAAAATATTAACATTGCTCTTTTAAACTAAAAATTTTAGCAGTTTAAAATTTTAATTTCGATTAACAATTATCAATAAAGAAACATTTTTTCCCAAATAGAGAAATTGGAAAAATTTTCAAGTTTGAGTGGATAAACAAAAGAGCCTTGGAATATTTTTACACTTTTACCTACGTTAAGTTAAGGAGCGTCGTTACATCCTTAAAAGTTTCGTAGGCAGTTCCAAACGGCTCCTCAGAGTCCTCCTTAAATCCGACCCAGAGCAACCAGTATTCTGCAGCTAAGACCAAATGCGGCTACGGAGTGTCATCTGGTTGGAACAGAAAGAGAGAGTTACTAGATGGTTGTGGAGGGAGAACCGAAAACAAAGGTTGAGAGGAAATTATTGTAAAATAAAGTACATTTGACATTTTTCACTCCTCGAATCTTTGTCTTCCATTGTTATTAAAGGTTGAAATATTTAAGAAAAAGCGACCAATATTTTTATTGCGAATATCTGCAAACTCAAACTAATGGCAGTTAAGCGTAGTTATTTTATTTTGCGTTTAAAAAATGAAATTAAAATAATGTGCTTCCATTTATTTGTATTACTGTAGTATATTCGTTCCTTCTTGGTTCATTAATAGCTTGAAACTTTGAAACAAACGATATAAGAAGAAGGACTGCCTAAAATTCTCAAATCAAACTACTCTTTTGTCTGGGTTGAGTTTCATTTCACATTGCACAAAAGGGGAGACGTGTATAGGATCGTTTTTTGTCTCAGCCAATACCTCTTATCATATAGGCCTCTGCCATCCAAGTGCCCTTAATACTACTCTTGCCAGTGATGAGGAAGAGCAAGTAGCGGGTAGAGGCAGAGCAGGTTCCCCCACTCCCTTTCCCTTTTCACATGCTAGCTTTATGAGGCGTTAACAAGTCTATATTCTATATACTGAGTGTTCGGGCTGAATATGCCGGTTTGCATAACAGACCCTCTCCCCCTCGAAATATCTTAGCCAAAATAAATGTATTCAAAATAAAATATATATCGACTAGATTTGGGCTGGGAGATAACAGTTGACTCAAAGTAGCCGCCCTCAGATTCCACCGCAGCCTCGAGATGGCTCCGAATCTTGTCACATGCGTCCGCGTCCCTCACTGTGTCCCTGGGAAGATTTTAGAACACCTCCTTGATCTTGGCCACGAGCTCGTTCTTGATGTTGCAGGCACAACGGGTGGTCTCTTTCTCAATCACGCCCCACACAGACTAATACATGGGATTGACATCCGGGAAGTTAAGAGGCCAGAAAGTGGCGCTGGTGAAGTCTTAGAAATTATCCAACAAGCACTTCTGATTCTCTCTGGAAGCGTGTCCTTCCAGAAAAACCTCTTCGACCAGGGTTTGACCAAATCTCCAGCAGTTCCATATAGCCGTTGAATTGAGTCTAAGACCCTGCTAAACATATAGGACGGCATGGCGACTGGTGACTCACCTACAGACTATCGCAGTTTGAGAGAACTTGGTCTTCATGATATGTGCAACTTTGCATGGATTATAGGCAAGCCACCTGTTGTTCTGGGCGTGCGCAACTGGTCGTGGGAGAAGTTATTTTCGTCTACGAAGAAACAGAGCGTCTACGACTCAACAGACGCCTTCGACTTGCTCAGGATCTTCTTTGCCTTCGTCAAGCAGTTCTCTTTACCTTTGGCTGCCAGAATTTGTCCTCTTGAATGAAAGGAAGCTACGAACCGCATCTCACTATTCTGTTAACGGCGAAACGCACAGAATCCGAGATTCTTTTATCCACATTCCGGACCTTGTAAAGATGAGGAATCACAAGGGTTTTTCTACTTTAATATACCCTAACTTAACTTAAACTAAACTATACTAGCCTATTCTAGATTAGGTTGGCTAGGTTAGGTTCAATTAGATTAAGTTAAGTTAGGTTAGGTTATATTTGAGTCGAAAAACCCTTGGGATGCCTCATCTTTACCAGGTCCAAAATTCCTCTGAACCATTTTCCCCTCCGCTCTAGATTCATTCCCTCGTTTGTAATCTTTGTTTTATTAATCACGCGCACAAACCTTTCATACATATCTCGCGCAACCTTTCATTCCTTATCCCTTTATCCCATTCAACAAATATCCAACTAGTGGGAATTTACTCCCCCCCTCCCAAAAAAAAGATGCCATGAGAAACTTGACATCTGCTGGATTGTGAGCTATTCCAGGTTCAATGACGATCTCCTGTTAAATATTTTCCCTTGCAAACTTTCTGCGGGACATGGCCTCGTTGATATTGTTTTTTTTTTAAAATTTGGGGCAATTCGAGGGAAGTTGGAATTTACACAAGACAATTATGTGACTCAACGGCCCCTCCCTCCTCCAATCCCTTCATAAATTTGAGCTTTAAGTCTCATACCAATCATACCATATCCTTACTAATTAAGAATAAACCAGTTCTACATTCTGGACAAATTCATTATATATTTCTTCGTGGTGTGGTTAGGTTAGGTTGTAATAATTGACAACCACCATTTCAAGCGCCTTGGGGGCTGGGTATCGTACTTAGAAAGATTATCAACGTATCTTTGTCCCACTGAACATACCATCCTTGGGCACGATGCCCAGCTCCCAGAGCGCTTGAATCATTTTTGCTATATACGAGGGGGGGGGTCAATATGTTTTGAGAATCGGTAGGGAAAAACAGAGGAAGGGGGATGGCTTTTTGTGGGAGTGTTAGGACAAGTTATGAAGGGTCAGGACCTGCAGCCGCACGCTCCTGCCTCGTCTATTTAAGAAGCAGTAGCTGATCGCAGATCGTCAGTCAAAAATTTTCAGCAATGGAGAAGGTTGAGCACCGCGCAGTGATCAAATTTTTGACCAAGGAAGGCAAGAATGCCTTCCTATACAACCAGTGCTCGCTGGAATAGGGAGTTCCGCCATGGTTGTGAGTCATTTGAAGATGACCCCCGTCCAGGACACCCGTAAGACGTGACCAACGAGGACAATGTGGCCCCTGTGGAGAGGATGATCCTCCAAAATCGACGGGTGAAGGTCGAAGAAATCAAGCGAGAACTTGGAATATCACATGGAAGTGTTATCAGCATCATCCACGACAATTTGGATATGACCAAGGTCTCTGCCCGTTGGGTCCCTAGAAACCTCACGCCCCATGATCGACTTCAACGTCGTCAAAGTCCACAAGGCCAGAGTTCCACATTCTGCCCGGCGCGAGTGCGGATTCGAGTAGCTCAACCATCCTCCCTACAGTCCAGATTTGGCCCCTAGCGACTACTTTTTATTCCGCGGGCCCAAGGCTGCACTGCGTGGACGCCGGTTTGGGGACGATGAAGATGCCCAGCTCGCCGTCCAGGAGTCGATTGAACAGCAGTCGGGAGATTTCTGGTTGTCGAAAATTCGAAGCCTCAGGGACAAGTGGCGCAAGTGCATTGAAGTCGATAGTAGTTATATTGAAAAATAATAAAATACTTTTCCTCATATCTCGTTTCCTTATATGCGAATTGCAAAACTTATTAACCGCCCCTCGTACTAACCTCACCACTTGTGTATCGAGTTTCTCGCATGTTTTTTTGTGCTGAAAATGCAGTTTACGCCACATAGGAACTTTTTAAAGAACTTTGTCGAATGGGGCAAAGATTTTCATGCATCCTAAACATCTCAAAACAAAAACAAAACAAAACGCCAAAATAATCCTTGCTAAACAACCATTATTTGATGGAGATATTCCCGTTATTTCTTTGTTCACCCAAACCACAATTTTCAAATTTTTGTTATTTTGTAGTCGCTTCACGCGACTCAATAAGTTAGTATGTCGGTCGGATGGTAACCATTTTAATTTCCAATGAGTTTTTGAAAGTTTTGAAGCTCGTAAGGTCAGATGATATGTTTGTGAATTCCTAAAACGTTTGTTAATTATTTCTTTCATAATTATTCAAATAATTGAGAGCACGCGACTTAGGTTTGTTGACCTTGTTTTTCGTTATTCTTTGCCTAATTCAAACTTTTCAAGCGTCTATTCCTTCCTTATTGATCCTTCCGTCCTTATTTCTATAACAATTAAACTTGCCTTTTACATTATCATTACACGGTGCCCCTAAAGTCTGGACACAGGAAATATCAAAATGGTCTCTTCATTTACCACACCTTACCCACCTTGACTTATTTCTCTGGGGTATCATTATTATTATCATCAAGCTACCAAAGTCTTCCCCCAGGGTGCAGATACAACAAAATTGAATTCGCAGGAAATACCAGAGGTACTGGAAAAAGAGAGAGGCAACAAAAGGAAACAGTCCCCTAGTAAGCCCAAATAATGAATGAGGAGCTACTGTAATAAATCAACATTTAATCGAGACTTAAATGTAGAGATGTTAGGAGAAGAGACAATATCATTTGGTAATTGATTCCCAATTTTTACCAAAACACCGAGAAAATTGCACAGTGCAAGCATTCATAGCAAAATCATTAAGACTAAGAGTATACATTGTCACACAGAGAGGATTGAAAGGTCCAGGCAAGACACTATGTAACGGATGCCGATTGTTATGTAAAACTTTAAATAAAACACTAACTGCGTGTGGGGAAATCAATATCACGAGGAAAAACATACGCCAGTTTGGTTACACAGCGTCAACAGTTACGTGGCATATGGCCCGATACTTTACCGATCCCCTTCTCCCCTTTTGCCCCCCTGTCCCAACAATTCTCGAAAACGCTCACAGAAAAAGGATTACCATCAGCAGATTTCGTAGCCCGTTAGTATAAACAAAGGAGGGTGTGGTATCCTTTGGAATAAAAATCTATGAACAGGCTCACTGTCCCCTCCTATTGTTTATGTCTATTTTCGCCAAATAGACGAAATTTCCCTTTCTTCGACGTAAACCAGAAGAGCTAAGAGTCACAACGTTGAAAAGTGATGCCCTAGGAAAAAGGCGAAAATGTGAGCCCTCATCTTCCCTCCCCTTTCCCCAGGGGATAATCGAGGTATATATAGTTCGATCTGGAGAAAAGAGGAGAATCGAGGTAGCAATCAGAAAGAAGTGGAACCGAGACGGATTTTTCGTCCCGAGGCTGTTCCTTTTGGTTACATCGAAGAGTAGACCATCGGTATAGAGAATCACTATTATGCAAATCTCGTTCAAAGAAACCACATATCTCAGTTTTCCGAACAAAAACAGAGATATCCCTCACCATTAAGGAATACCAATGTGAAGTTCCACTCGAGAAAAGATTCACGACTTGGTCGAGTCTCATCATCGAGAAGCCAGCAAGTGTGACCCATGATTGGAATAATCGTACATCCACAATCCCCTCGCTAAAATATTCGTCTCATCATCGAGAAGCTCGCAATTGTAACTCAAGGATTGGAACAATAGTACATCTACAATCCCCATCACTTATATCGTAAAGTCTCATTATCAAGAAGCCCACAAGTATAACTCAAAGATTGGAATAATCTTACATCCCCAATCCCCTTCGCTTATATTTTCAAGTCAAAAAGCATCCCCACACGCGCTTCACTGACCTCGGGAGTAGCTCAGCGAGACGGACAGCTGTTTTCTCGCGTCAGCCTCACGCCTCGAATCATGGCCTAAACGAGGTTCTCGTTCAAGGTTATCCCACGCCCGACTCCCACTTAGTTATGGCTAAAAGGATTCTAACTTATTTAAGTTCTTTAGTTAACAGTTGTACTAAAGTAAATATTTTGCGTCAACCATCGCGTAGTACTCATTAGTACCATTAATTTTTATTTAGATCCTTTTAGATCCTTAGTAGATTTAAAGTTTGAATATTTAATTTTTTTATGTAATTAAAAGTATATTTTTGCTCTAGTTGTTTAATTAAATCCTCGAAACGCTGCATATGGCAATATATCTATCTATCTATATATATATATATATATATATATATATATATATATATATATATAAAATATTACGAATCCTCCCTAGTTAAAAAATCCAAACAAAAGATAAATAAAAATATAGCACTCTTAGAGCAAAATGGAACGGAGTTATTCATGTACGGAACAAACGTACTTCCATACTCGGCCGTATACCACGACATTAAAATTGGTGTCAGGGTTTTGGGGTATTTAGAAGAACTTAATAATAGTTGGTGGTGTTGTATCCCCTTGATTAGTAACAAATTTGTGCCTAAGCATTCGGGGGAAATTAAACATAATAAAAAAATAAAGTCGGTAGATAAATTTTTGTTAATTGTCTGTGGTTAGCCCATTGAGGGTGTTACTTAGTATTTTTTTGTGTAGTAGTCCAATTAACAGAAAGTGTGGGTGTTAAAGTTAGGTTAGGCATAGCGCAACTTGTTTCGTGGTTGCATAAGTACCATCAGCGTACATCGGTGAGTTTTTGACAGACATAGGTAAAATATCGTTCGATAGGTTTCACCAACAAGGCCAAATTCTTGTGCTAGCAGGCAAAGAACGAATTGCCTACGTCCAGGAACAAGAAGATAGACAAGATAAAAGAAAAGAAAGAGAAGCATAAGAAAGAAGAATACGGATGGAATGAGAAGCAGAAGAAAGGCAAATACAGAGGGATAGGGAAGTAGAAGAAGGAATAATACAGATGAAAAGAGACGCAAAAGAAATAAGAATAAAGATGAAAAGAGAAGCAGAAGAAAGAAGAATACCGAGGAGAAGAATAGCAAAAAAAGAATAATACAGTTGAAAAGAGAAGCAAAAGAAAGAATAATACAGTTGAAAACGAGGCAGAAGAAAGAAGAATACAGACGTAAAGAGAAGCAGAAGAAAGAAGAATTCAGATGGAAAGAGAAGCGGAAGACATAAGAATACAGATAGAAAGAGAACAGGCGCAAGCGAAAAGAGAAGAGAGAGAACGAAAAATCGCACATGATGGATTATTGGCTGTACATGTCATTCACAACTAAACCTCTCTACGTATTGTTAAATAATTTTCTTGGTCCAACGCCGCTAAAGAGATCGCCGTATACTGCCAGTCATGAGAACTGTGCCAGAAGGCCACCGCTAAAAGCCAAGTACCGCTGGCTCCCCTAAAGAAAACCCCCGTCATTTCCGAACCCTTCTTCAGAGTGGCTATAGACTTGGGGGGGGGGCTCCTCCATCCCCCGTCTAGTGAAGGACACTCTTATATCCTCACTTTAGTAGACTGGGCCACTTGTTTCCCAGACGCAGTTGCCCTCAAAAAACCCCCAGTATTTCCTGTGCAGAAGCTCTCATCTACATTTTTTCCCGAGTCGGCATCCTTAAAGAAATCCTCCCAGATTGAGGCCAACAGTTCACGTCGGAACTGATGGAATACGTGGGCAAGTTACTCCTCATCAAACCCCTCTTCATGACCCTTTTTCACCCATCCGCAAACTGGATGTGTGAAAAATTAAATGGTACCCTAAATGCAGTATTAAAAAAGCTCTGTCAGTCTCAGCCTCGGAAATGGCATCGGTACCTACCAGTCGCCCTCTTCGCGTGCCGAGAGATCTCTCTCCGAATTCTGTTTTTTTTCCCTTCGAATTGTTGTACAGACGTAATGTCCGAAGACCTATGAACTTCCTTAAGGAGCTCTTCACTAATCCCCAATTAGATGAAGAAGTTAAATCCTCCTACACATATGTGATCGAGTTGTGGGAGCGCTTGGAGAAATGTGAAGAGTTGGCTCGCTCAAACGCAGAGTGAAACCTAAAAAAATACAGAAGTTATTTCGACTTAAAAGCAAAAGCTCGAAATTTAAAACCTGGCGACGAAGTATTGTTACTACGGCCTACAGAGACGAATAAGTTACTTTCACCAATGGAGGGGTCCCTTCCCGGTCATAGAAGCTCATGACCCCGTTGACTACGTGTTTGAAACTCCCCCAGGCCATAAACTATATCACATAAACATGCTCAAGAGGTATCACCGCTGAGCGTGTATTAATAATATTGTGACGATGGATGAAGAAGGAACCATGGAAGGGTTATAAAGAAGCGTTATACCCCTTTGAACCCCTTCAGGTGGTAAACACGGTGTACGTAGAGTCAGATAATGAGTATCCTCTACCTTCTTTATTATTTCCAGAGGACGACCATCCACTGAGTTAGATTTAAATCCTTACCTTGACCCGTTCATAGATTCACAATTGTCCGCTCAAGTGAAGGAAAAATTGAGTTCAGCCCCATCCGACCTCTACCCAATCCTCAAAAGAAGTTTGGAATCCGAACCGATGCCTGTGGTGAAGGAAGCGGTTGTGTCCGGGTACAAAATAAAGACGATAGTACCCCTTTTCCCATTGCTTATGCAACTATAAAACGGGCAGCGCTAGCCGTAATTTGGAGGATAAAGGAATTCAATTCATATGTAAAAGGTAGCGAGCTTAATGTGGAATTCAATCACCAGTCTCGGTCATAGTGGCCTAACAGCAAAAGCCAGAACAGCAGACTCATGCTATGGAGTCTATTATTCATCGAGTAACAATTTAACATAAACTATATAAAAGGCTCCGATAAGTATAGAGCCAATAACTTGAGCCTAAACCCCACAGAGGGCCAATTAAACTCCCTTTTGTCTTAAGACCAATTATTTTTGTGTAGATATTAATGTGTTAAGGCTTAGTTATGTCCGGAATTAACTGCCTAGATACGGAGTAATAGTCAGTTTCTTTTTCTTGTTCTTTGTTTTTTTTTTGTTAAATTGAATTGTGAGATCCGGACAGCATGGCCTCACGAGGCTAGGTTAAAGTCCGCCGTTCACCTGCCTATGTACGTGCGCGCGTGTGCATACAATGTCAATAAGACTTAATTAAGTAGGATGATTGACCATGGTATTTTTACGGTAACAGTCGGGACATGTGTTTTTTTTTCGTATATTTTTTTGGCAGTTGAGTTCTCCCCCCCCCTTACCTTCTTTAGAAGGGAGCAAATGTGGGGAAATCAATATCGCGAGGACAAACAGACGCCATTTTGGTTACACATCCTCAACAGTTACGTGGCATATGGTCCGATACTTTACCGCCACCCCTCCCCTTTTGCTCCGCTGTCCTAACAATCCTTTAAAACGCTCACAATAAAAGGATTACCATCAGCAGATTTCGCAGCCCGTTAGTATAAACAAAGGAGGGTAGGGTAGCCTTTAGAATAAAAATCTATCAACAGGCTCACTGTCTCCTCCTATTGTTTATGTCTATTTTTGCCAAATTGATGAAATTTCACTCTCTCCGACGTAAACCAGAAGAACTAAGGGTCACAACGTTGAAAAGTGATGCCCTAGCAAAGAGGCGAAAATGTAGGCCCTCATCTCCCCCCCCCCGAGGATAATCGAGGTATATATAGTTCGATCTGGAGAAAAAAGGAGAAGAATCGAGGTAGCAATCGATAAGAAGTGGAACCGATCGGGATTTTTCTTCCCGAGGCTGTGTTCCATTTAGTCACATCGAAGAGTAGACCATCGGTATAGAGAATCATTCTCATTCCAATATCGTTCAGAGAAACCCCATATCTAAGTTTCCCGAATAAAAAAAAGATTTTATTACTATGGAGTCACGACCAAAGGTTTTCCAACATTTTCGAAGTAATCCCCCGTCTTCTGGGCAATTGAGCAAGATAGGAAACGGATGTGCTTCTCAAAAGTCAGCTTAGAGTCAAAAAATACCCCCAATAAATACAAACTAGAAACTTCCTCACCCTGTTCACCAGAAATATGAAAACAGGGATGAGGTGGATCCAATATACGGGATCTGCTAATAGTAATAGAATACGTTTTGCTAGCATTAAGTTTCATGCCCGAAAATTGACACCAATAAGTGATCCTAGCCAAATCTCGGTTCAAGGAGATGTACCCAAAGGTCTCTTGGTTCACCAGAGTTTAACTTTCACCCCCTTACCTCATTTTTGGGTGGATAACGCTAAATGATAAGCTGTACTCAAAGAAGAATCTTTGAGGTAACAGCGTATCATAAATGAATGTCCTCAAATTGATGAAATTTGAGATTTAATGCATCGGGTTCATCGGGTGAATTTCGCAAAGTGCATCGAAATTTGCATCACAAATGATGGAAATTATATTAAAAATGTAATCTAATAATATTTAAATTAAATAAAATGTACTTATTCCAAATTGGAATTTAACTAGTTGTCGAGGTTTAGTGAGTGGGTAATCCCAGTCCCACTTCCTGGATATATATTTTATTACTGTACCAAGGTAAAGCGGAGGTGAAGTGTAAACAATACACATACCGTAGCCACTTCCGGTGAACAAGAATAACCCCGGTGCTTCCCTTTTAATTAAAATTATGATAATGATCCCCTGAGTGTGTTCTTACTCAATAAATGTCGTGGAGATTACACTTGAAAATTACTCACTAGGTTGCTTGCGTCTTAATGGCCCCCGACAGAATGAATGGAATAATATTATTGAATTAAACACTGAATTAATCACTTCTAATACTCGAGGTTATGGGCTCAGGATGGGAATTCTAGTTAACGAATAAGCTGGTGAAGTTAGGGGAGGGGATAATTCACTTTAACGATACCTTTGAGTTCGTAATTATTTTGAGAATGACGGTGAAGATCTTCTTATGGTGACGATGATCGCACTTAGTCCGGCCGTTCGAGGTTACCGAATGAGAAGGTAATCCTAGATCGGTGATATAATGATCCTATGCCGGATCACAAAGGCGAGCCAAACTGTGGCTCAAATCGGGCTTCTTCTTCCTCGAAGTGACTGTCCGATTATTCGGCTCCTGGAGTGGGTAGCCAAAACCGATTACATAGCTACGTCTAGGGTAATCTACAGAGGGAGGTCATCTGTAACCTCTGACTCTGAAGGGGGGAAGGGGGTCTGCGAGAAGTTTGGCACCTACAAGTACTGTGACGGCAACACACAAATTCCCCGAGAAGTTTCCTCCTTGCAACGGGCGAAGAGCGAACTGTTTCCTTTGTGGGACGAGCTCTCCACACTCAACGTAGGTCCAAGATCTTCTGCCTGACTCTAGCAAGAATTTTCCCTTTTATTTTTCTCATGAGCGAAAATCGGGAGAGAGCACCGAATTCTCGTAAAATCCCTATCGCTGCTCGAAAAACCTTTTCATCTGCCGCTAGACAAAGTAAATCCTTCACATCTTTGAGCTATCCTTGTTCCACGTCGCGGTTTACGGCAGCGCGAAAACTCGGTCCTTCGTCGGTTCGGGTATCTTTTAGCGGCAGACATTTTCCTGAGCGACCGGCCGCAAATTTGGTCGCCTCTTTAGTGAGAAAAGGGTTGGAGGGAATTCGAGGCGAAAGGCGAATTTGGAATACGGGAAGGACACGCAGCTTTTGTCGGGGTATTTCTGCATACATTAATGTACGTGGCATTTAGACTTCTACATCCCTACCCGTTTTGGAAGACATTATTCTGACGTGTAACTAGGAATAATGTATACCTTTAACATTGGCTACACGAACAACACAAAACAAAAGAAACAAAACGGGAATTCAACGAATATAGGAACAACATAAAATAATCATGACGGTAAAAGAAACACACGGGTTACCGGTCATATACAGGAAACTCCTGAATAATTAAGAGCTGTTTCCTAAGTACAAAAGAAATAAATGATTATATTTGATACATTAATCCGAGTTGTATGATATAAGACCCACATGCAAAAAAAAAGGAAAACAATCAAAAATTAATCACGGCAGTTATAGAGCGTGTCATAATATCAACTTTACAAATATAACATATGAATAATTAGTGGGTGGACACTAGACCTTTATCCAAAACTTACATAGCTATAATACCGATTATTTACAAAGACTCACTGGGTTCGTCTACTGGGTTCCTAGACAAACTATCCGCGAGTACATTAAGGGATCTCTTTAGCTATCGGATATCCTATTGATATTCGGATAGTAACGGCTCAACGCATGAGTCTTCCATTCTGACCCTTACAACTTTTTAAATACGCTAGGGGTTTGTGATCCGTTTCTATGGAGAACGGTCTACCTATTAAATATACGCGGAACCTTTGTACCCAAAACACGATAGCTAAAGCTTCTAGCTCCACAGTGGCATACTTCTTTTCCCGATCGAAAGGTTTCCGACTTGCGAAAGCCACCGGGAACGGCACTTCTGCCTCGTATTGCAACAAGGCGCATCTAATTCCAAGATGAGAGGCTCCGATCCGAACGCCGAATTTCTCCTAGGAATTAGATAAGGGCGGGATAGGGGCAGTCACTGATTTCTGTTTGAGTCTGCCGAAACTGGCAATAGCCCTGGGGTTCCACTTAATAGGGTCTGGAGATTTCTTTTTATTCAGGTCATTTAAGGGGAAGGTGACGAACACGAAATGGGGGACAATACGCCAATAGAAGGAAGCTGCTTCTCTAAAGGGTCGGGGTTGTTTCTTCGAGACTGGGGGCGGCCTATCGGTTATTGGTTTTATTTTAGCCTTCTGTGGGGATATGTGGTTCTCGCCAATCTTGAACCCTAAATGTGCAATAGTGCCATAAGAAAAATGGCACTTGGAGAGCTTACTTGTTAAGCCGTGAGACCTCAGTCGGTCTAAGAGTGGTCGAAGACACGCGAGGTGTTCTTCCCATGTATGCATGGC